>QRDG01000452.1:0-359812 GCA_012064385.1 Puccinellia tenuiflora | reverse complement strand
TTTCGTCGGATTTAGCGTTTCGGCGCGATTTCTCGCGATGTTAGCGAGATTTTCCATTTAGCGAAAAATATGCATAGAAAGTGTGAGGGCGTTGAATTAGCTGTAGCAAAGCTATAGCATCGAAATAGCGCGATATTTTAAACATTTGTATGAACCAACGATTTTATTTTTTTTCAAACTAAATTTAAAGTTTCAAAAAAAAAATTTGCACTATATTTGTGTCCAGAAATCTGTGCTCACACAGATAAACTACTAGCTAGTAGCGTCGTTGCAATCACGGCTCCCGTGCAGTGTGGCGTCTGGTCCATGGCTTATGGCCGACAATTCTTATTACGTGCGCAATCTTCTCGCTATGGACTCCCAAAGTCAGAAGTCCACGGGTTTTGCTTCAAAATTCTAAGCACCACGAGCCAATCGTGAACTTAGAAAAATCATCCAATTGGCCGTAGCACGCGCCAAGCTCCTGCCTCAAGTATTATATATAGACATGAACTCTCCATTGGTCTTCTCGCCATCCATCCATCCCTCTCTCTCCTCGTCTTCCCCTATTAACTGCACAAGCAATGGGGACGCCGAAATGGGTCCTCGCACCATGGGCGCTGCTGCTCCTCCTTGCAGCTCGCCTCGGCATCTCACGTTACTCGCCGGAGCCTTGAGACCGAGGCAGCGGCCTCGCCGTCGGTGCCGGCCTCCATTGTTAGCCCGCTGCTCAGGACGGGCTACCACTTCCAGCCTCCCATGAACTGGATCAACGGTAAGACATATACTACTCTTGCTGGACTTGTCTTAATCTTCTCTTGTTATGCTCTTCTATGTCTTCAGGCTAACTATAGCTTAGATGCACACATATATAGCTACCGGCAGCTAGCTTGCAAGTACATGTCAGGCCATTAGCCATAGACGAGATGAAATATGGAAGGATATGTCTGCAATGCCGAGGCTAATTTGATATGTGTGTCTTATGATCCCATCGATCGGGGATGATACATACACGTCACAAAGAATAAATCATTCGGTAGATGTGTGTTTGAGAGTTTAAGAAAAATAATACGAGTTACCAGTTGTTGATTTGTAGCCAAGTGTTAGTTTGGAGAGCAAAAGATTGCGGCCATGCCAGGGCGTATGAAAATTAATGGATTTTTTATATATCGCCGTGTTATTTAGGTAGAGTCCTGCAGCTGTTTTCTTCTAGTTCCCTGAGAAAAGTCGTGATGTAGACTCAAAGCTTTCGTTTTCGTAGTACGTAGCCGACAACGACGAAGTCCTCCAGTTCACCGTGGCCGGCCCGTGTTCTGGTTCCGGATAAAATATTTCAGCTGATCTGTATTTCAGTACTTAGTTAAATGTTCTTGTTTACGCTTACAATGATGCTTGGATCTAACTTGTTTATTCGTTTTCTCTCTGTGGGTCTGACTCTTATTGCTGGGACGGCAAAACTCATCGATCGACGCTAGATCCAAATGGTATGACTTCTCTCCAACTCATTTCTTGTAGTTATCTCTGTTTTCTACTACTAGCAACTAGCTTTGTCATGCACCTTGTAAGAATATGAAGAGTTCGGCATGTGAGCGGCGGATTTTTAAAATTATCGGAGAATCAAAGACCATATTGTCTTTGTAGAAGAATATGACAGAGAGGAAATTTTGTATTCATGTTGCACATGCTGCAACTTATAGGATGGTTTAATTCTGCCACCGTCAGAAAATATAAAATAATTTGCATCTAGTCATCTACAGTGTCACACGTTTGAGTGTTTGACTATAGAAATGATTTAGAAATTACAAAGTGGATCACAAGGCAATTACAATCAACTGCGAGAACATCATTATCTTGTAAAGCAAAGAAGTAAAAAAATAAAATAAAAACGTGAGAGGAAGTGGATAAGCGTCGTCATCCATGAATTAAAGTTGTAGCTTGACCCAGCTGACATGTTTGAGAATTTCCTCAACAGGTCCATTGTACTACAAGGGGTGGTACCATCTCTTCTACCAGTACAACCCTCATGGCGCAGTGTGGGGCAACATCATCTGGGCGCACTCCGTGTCACGTGACCTCATCAACTGGATCGCCCTCGAGCCGGCCATCATGCCCAGCATCCCGACCGACCAGTACGGCGTGTGGTCCGGCTCAGCGACGATCCTCCACGACGGCACTCCGGCGATCCTCTACACGGGGATCGACCGGTCGGGCGTCAACTACCAGATCCAGAACATCGCCTTACCCAAGAATGCGTCGGACCCTCTCCTCCGCGAGTGGGTGAAGCCCGACTACAACCCGATCGCCGTGCCGGTGGCCGGCATCAACGCGACGCAGTTCCGTGACCCGACCACAGCGTGGTACGCCGACGGGCACTGGCGGATGCTCGTCGGCGGACTCAAGCCCAACACCCTCCGCGGGGTGGCCATCCTGTACCGGAGCCGCGACTTCAAGCACTGGGTCCGCGCCAAGCACCCGCTCCACTCCGCCCTCACCGGAATGTGGGAGTGCCCGGACTTCTTCCCCGTGGGCGCCGCCGGCCACCCGAACGGCCTCGATACCTCCGAGTACGGGAAGGGCGTGGAGAAGCACGTGCTCAAGAACAGCCTCGACCTCACCCGCTACGACTACTACACCATCGGCACCTACGACAACCAGAAGGAGCGGTACGTGCCGGACAACCCCACCGGCGACGTCTACCGGCGCCTCCAGTATGACTACGGCAACTTCTACGCGTCCAAGACCTTCTTCGACCCCGTGAAGCAGCGCCGGATCCTCTTCGGGTGGGCAAACGAGTCGGACAGCGTCACCCACGACAACGCCAAGGGCTGGGCCGGGATCCAGGTACATACGAATATCCTACTCCCTCAGATCAAAAATAAGTGTCGCAGTTTTGAGTTAAAGTTAGTTTAAAACTGCGACATTTATTACGGATTTGAGAGTAGATTGCTACAGTTTTTCAGATCGGATCTTTGAATCGTTGGAATTGATTGGTTTGAATTATGTGTGCATGTGTACAGGCGATTCCCAGGAAGATATGGCTCGACCCCAGCGGCAAGCAGCTGCTGCAGTGGCCAGTTGAGGAATTGGAGCAGCTCCGGGGTAAACCTGTGAACTTCGGTGAGAAGGTCGTCATGCCCGGCCAGCATTTTGAGGTCACGGGTCTGCAGTCATACCAGGTTAGTACTAGTCAGCACAAATACTACTACTAGCTTCTGGTCCATGTCTTATGGCGACAATTCTTACATATGGCGTGCACAATTTCTGCTTGTCCTTCTCGCCATGGACTCCCAAAGTCACAAGTCCACGGGTTTTGCTCGCTTGCCGTCGCCGCTGCAGCTTTCATCTCCCTCTCTTATTCACACATCTGCATCATCGCAAGACTTGAACAATCTCTTGTCAGTATCACATAAACAAATGATGCAGCTCTCAACAACCCCTGGATGTGTGTGCTGTCGGCCAAGAATATTACTCCTTATTTGACTAGGGCTATGATCGAGTACCGTGGAAACTCCTAGTCGTAGTTTAATTTCTCAGGAACCTTCACTTCATCACTTTCTACTTTTCCTTGGTGTGACTCGCGGGTGACAGTGCAGCAAGCTAATCCAGATTTTTTTTTGCTTTCGCAGTCTGACGTGGAGGTGAGCTTCGAGGTATCGAGCCTGGACAAGGCTGAGCCGTTCGATCCGGCGTACAACAACGACGCGCAGAAGCTGTGCGGGATCAAGAACGCGGACGCCAAGGGCGGGGTAGGACCCTTCGGCCTCTGGGTGCTGGCTTCTGCCGACCTGAAAGAGAAGACTGCAGTGTTCTTCAGAGTCTTCAAGGATGGTTACGGCAAGCCTGTCGTGCTCATGTGCAGTGACCCCACCAAGTATGACCAAATATCAAGTAACTTATCTGATCGCCCAACGAAACACAGAGTAAACTTAACTTGTTCAACTTTTCTTTTGTGTCCTTCAGGTCGTCTCTCACCCCAGATCTTTACAAGCCAACTTTTGCCGGGTTCGTTGACACTGACATTTCGTCCGGGAAGATCTCTCTCAGAAGCTTGGTACAGATTTTCACTCACAGCATCATAGTTTTAACCAGTGCACACCTGGCTGAAAGTTAAACTTACATTAATTTGTGTCTTTAATTCAGATCGACCGGTCAGTGGTTGAGAGCTTCGGCGCCGGAGGGAAAACCTGCATCCTGTCAAGAGTGTACCCCTCCATGGCGCTAGGGAAAGATGCACATCTCTACGTGTTCAACAACGGGGAGACAGATATAAAGGTATCCCGCCTCACTGCGTGGGAGATGAAGAGACCATTGATGAATGGAGCCTAAGGCTTTTTTTTTTGTCTATAAGGCCGTTCAATGCCACACAATTGATTGCTTGAGGATGAGATACGAGTAGAAAATTTGTTTTGCAATTGATGCCTTGGGTTACGTGGTGTATGAATAAAGATGTTGTTTAATTTCCACGATTTTGAAGATATGAATATAGAGCTTCATGTATTTTCTGAATCTTCACTGAGATACCCTCCACTTCCTTATACATGTCACTGGAACAGATTAGTGATGCTAACCTGACTGAATTATGAGGAACTAAGCAATGTATAAACCTTTCTTGTTATTATATGCACATCCTTAATAATTATGTACAATTTAAGACTAAGTTAGTGAAATGGTTATAAAGTAAAAGATAACACATACGATAGATTAACCAAGAACAAATAGATATAGGAAATAAAAGGTTAGCAATTAATAACAATGTCCATTTGATTAATTTAAACAATTAGTAAATTAATCGATGGAAGTGTACTAATTAACTGGACTACTAGGTCGTACTAATAAGTAATAAAGAGTGCTAGCTACTAGAAGTAGCCTGTGCGTATAGATGTACCTTGAGAACTGATTGCTTACTCAGGTAAAAACGAATGATCGACTCGGTGGCTAGCACCATTGTAGAATCAACGGAGCGGCGTCCGACGTTTGCCGTGCGGGAGCAACGAGCTGCCGAGCGAAACAAGATGCCGGCGGCCGGCAGGATCAATCTATCTGATCTTAATGTGAGGAGCCGTCGAAGATGGAGGGGGCAAAATAACGGAGCCAAGGAAGGCACTTCTAGGTTCTGTATTCTATAAATGAGAAGATGGGCTATTTTCTCTGCTTATTGGGCTTCGGATGGGCTATTTTCTCTCCTTATTGGGCTTCGTGCGTATATGAGATGGATTAGCAATGAGATTGGGCTTCACAAAAAATCCACTTTTGATACTTAAAAATAGAAAATGATATTTTTATAAATAATTTGAAACATCACTTTAGTTGTCTAGTTTGGTCAAAGGCACATTTATGCAGATAATGGATCCGTTACGATGATATTTTTTTATGGCCATCGGACACATTAACAAAAACGTGTGATTACCTTCTACTCCCTCCCTATCAAAATGTAAGATGTTTTTGACTTTTGCTTTTCATCTACATCTATACATGTTTTAGTGCAAGATTTATTTGAACCTTTTACTAAAACATGTCTAGATACAGATGGAAAGCAAAAATTCAAAACATTTTATATTTTGATACGGAGGGAATAGATTGCACACCTTCTTTTTTCCGGAAAACCATATCACTAGTACAAAAACGCTTATCCGTGGCGCACCAAAATATGCTACCGTGGCGCATGGCCCTGCGCCACTGACTACCACGCCACGGGTAGCATATTACCCGTGGCGCAAGGGGTTTGGTGTGCCACGAATCCGACGGAATACCCATGGCGTACAGCCAAAATATGCGCCACGGCTAACCATTTAGAAATTAAAAAAAAGTAGGCCGCGGCCGGAGCGGGCGGGGGGCTTCGTGCTCGGCCGGCATGGGCGCACGGCTCCAGGACGGCCACCGCGACCACCACGCCGCGTGGGCACCGCCATCGCCTCGGCTCCATGGTCGTGGGGGGTCAGCCCACGGCCGGCCGCGGGGGCTTCGGTCCATGTCCGGCCGCCGTCGTCAGATGCGGACGCGGGGCCCCTCGGCCGCCGCGAGCCCATCCGTCCTCGCGAGGACTCCGCCCATGGCCAGGTCGCCGAACGCCGCCGTCGCCGCTCCTTCTGCCCACGCTCACGGGAGGCTCCGGCCCACGCCTAGTCGCGGGGGACTTCTGCCTCGCTGGACGCGGGGGGGGGGGGGGGGGGGGGGGGCTTCGCTCCAGCGCGGTGTCCACGCCGCCGCTGGTCCTCGGAATCACCAGGAGCCTCCTGCTGGGCCGGGCGGAGGGACGAGCCTCACGCGCGCCGCGCGCGGACGAGCGGAGGCCGGACTCCACGACGTGGGCGAGCGGAACCGTAGGTCGCGGCGCGCCGTCTCGACAGCAAGCTTCTTCGACCGGCGGCTCGTCGCGGGAACGGGGAAGGAAGGGGACGGCTTCGTGCCAGAGGGAGAGGGAGCGACCCGCAGGCAGCCCACTTGAGGATACGATATGGGTGATTGTCTTCTATCTGGAGCTGGATCTAGATCTGTAAAGAAAAAGGAATTCAACCGCGTAACCCCGGGGGTGCATGAGAGCGCAAAAGGAGCAAACTTACCCGTGGTGCACCACAATAGTGTTGCGCCACGACTAAGAGGTTACCCATGGCGCACCATAATAGTGATGCGCCACGGCTATTTGGGGTCAAAATTTGGCTCCAGGACCATTATTTTGGTGGCGCATTGGAATAATGTGCGCCACAGCTATAATCTTACCCGTGGCGCACAAGGGTTGGGTGCGCCACGACTAAGGAGGGTGCCCGTCCGTACGACCCAACGTGCACTTAGCCATGGAGCACCACTGTTTTGGTGCCCCACGGGTAATAGCCTACGCGTGGCGCATCTGTGTCTGGTGCGCCACGGCTATATACTCGTGGCACACCAAAATGGTAGTGTGTCACGGCTAATTAATCCACCTATAAGCTTTTTCCTACTAGTGTGTGCTCGATGTCCCCTTACATCACATATACCCTTTTCTTATTAAACAACTTGCACTGCGTAGCAAAATCTACTGCCTTCTATGAATTGTTAAACTAAAAAGTTGAAAACTAGTTTGACACTTTTGTTTATTATGTTGCAATGTTCCTTTGTGCTAGACCCATTGTGAAGTTTTTTTAATGGTGCATCACATATAATTTTGTTTTTTGAAACATATGTAATTGCCTTTTAATTACATATAGCACACCAATTTTTTTTACAGAAAACCACGTCCCGTACCATTTTATTTTATAACCTTGTGCAATTGACGAATCCAAACATCACACATGTTTTTTTGGAAGGATATGCAATGAGTAATTTGTTAAGATTTAAGAAAAATGGTATGTGTTGGGTGATCTTACATATCCTGATCTCTAGTAGAGTAGTGTATAAGAGCATTTCTAGCAGATATCGGATGAGCCCCCGGCCCAGAAAATAACTATTTTTTCGGATCCGGGGCAAAAAATGGGACAGACCAGACCCCGGATATGCCCCCCTACCGGACAAACTTATCCGGAGAGCAGGATATTTCGCTGCCCATGCCCTACTTGTTCTGTTTCGGCGGCAGAATTTCCCGCACCCCGGACTCTTGGCGCGAACCCCACCCGCTCTAAAATTTCACCCGCTCGGCTGTTCCGACCCAGATCCCGCCGCGACCCTCCCGCGGCCGCGGTGCCACCGGTTCGAGCCTCGCCGCGCCATGGACCGGCCGTCGCCCCGCCGTGCCCACAATCGCGACCTACCGCGCCTCCGGCGGCCGCCGTCCCCGCAGCCGCACCAAGTACGACCATCTCTGGCACGAAACGGAGGCGGCTCGGCGTGGGCGGCGCCCGACCTCCTCCCGCCTCGGATCCTCCTCCTCGTTTCGCGCGGGGCTACCAAGCCGCGGCGGCCGCCGCGGCTTCCGGGACGTGCTATTTGAAGCCGAAGACGCACGCGAGCAAGTCGAAGGCACCGAAGAAGGCCAAGGCTACGTCGGCCCGAGGCCCTGCCCCCTGTCGATCAGCCGCCCCATCCGCCGCGTAAAACGTGTTTGAGGAAATTTCGGAGAGGTGAATTTCTTTTCTTTCTTCCGTGCATTCAAAATTTATGTACTCCGAAGCTAAGAAATTTGTATAATTTCCTAACCTGTAGGGTAGAAAAAATCTATCGAGGGGGTAACGCTTCGTCTCTCCAGCCGCCAGGAGAAAGGCAATTGGATCTCGCGTCTCCCGTCGGCGCCGCCGCAGGTCTGCCCCGCCTCTGTGGCCTTCGGGCCATAGAGGCGCGGTGGATCTCGGTCTAAGTCGGTGGGAGGGTTCCGTTTTTCTGGTTTAGTGTCCAGGTTTGCCGAGGTGGCGCTTTGTTGGTGGCAGCGGCGCTTCTTGCAATAATGTCTCCCCGGCTTCAGCACCATCTCGGTGGCGACGTCGAGAAGCTTGTGGGAGTGGTGTGGTTCTCGAGGATTTCTTTTGGCGGTGGCGGTCTCCGGGTCGTCATGGAGCTTCATCGGTGGTTCATCCTTCTTCTTCGGCTCTGGGACGGATGTGGTCTTCTTGACCCGTTCGGCGACTTCCTGTCCATAACCAACAACATCAGGCTGGCTCTGGGAGGAGCGGCAGCAGCGGCGCACCGTCGACACGGTCTGGAGGTTGAAGACGAAGGGCATCTCAAGGATCTCGTTGTAATTTTTGTTTTTGTTCAGGTGTTTTGTACTGCTCGGTGTTTCTTTTAATGCCATGGTCCTTTTCGCAAAAAAAAAAAAAAAGATGCACGTGGATTAGGCTTCTTGCATGTCACGCTAGCAACACCCCTGTAATATGCAACATGCACGTCTGTACTTTGTTGGAGACTCGGAGTGCATACCAAATATTCCGAGTCCATCTGTCCATGCAATGCATGATACCCAAAACATCAGAAAAGAAACGACGCCGAATTGAAATCATGTTCCGATTACGAATCAGCAAGCTACCATATCCCCATCAATATAAATGCATGCCCTACCCCTATGCATTGCATCGAGCGGTCTGCCCTAGGTGCTTACTTGCTTTCACCTGCGGTGCTCGCCCTAGCCCTAGACGTCCCGATCGGCAACTGCTCGAGATCTTCGGCCACCCCTTCCATCACCGGCGGTCCAACCCTCTGCGCCGGCAATGCTTCTCCAGACGATGTATCACCAGCAGGAAGCCGCCGGTGCGGCCGCCTATCCCTTCTCTTCCGCCGACGACAAGAGAACCAAGAGCGAGATGCAGCTGCAGTACAACGACGATCCCTACAATCCCGACGACGTTGACGCCCAGCTGCTGTGCGACGCCGCCGATCCCTACGAGCCCTACGTCGACGTCGACGCCGACCTCCGCGCCAAGGAGAGGGACCCCAGGGAGCACCCTGACGCACAGTACATGTCCACAACGCAGCAGGGCCGCATGAGCCCGTCGACGCGCGCCGAGCTCGTTCTCTGGATGGACGCCTTCGGCCGCCATCTCGGCGACCTCCCCCAGGGCGCGCTCTGTCGCGCCGTCGCCTACCTCGACCGCGTCCTCACCGCGCGCCCCGTGCCGGCCCACGACGAGGCGCTCCGCCTCGTCGCCGCGGCCGCCGTCTCCCTGGGCGCCAAGCACGAGCACACCAGCGGCGGGTGGAGGCTCGACGCCGAAGTCGTCGAGGAATTCGTCGGGACCACCGTGGCCGCCGTGGAGGCGATGGAGCGGGAGCTCGTCATGGATCTGGACTGTGTCTTGGACGGCCCGACGGCCTACACGTTCGTCGAGCACTTCACGAGGTTCTTCGAGCAGAAAGACGAGCTCTTGGTGAGGTCGCTCGCGCTACGGCTGGTCGACCAGACGCTGCCGGAGTTTCGGTTCGTCGGCCGTATCCTGCCATCCGCCCTCGCCGCCTCGGCGCTGTTCCTTGCCAGGCAGTTCCTGGCCGTGCCGTTGACCGATGATCTGGAGGAGCTCACGGGGTACAATGCGGCAGAGTTGTTTGATTGCATTGGCGCCTTGGTGATGCTCATTCCCAAACCCAAACCCTAATCTGGATACGCGATCAATTCATGCATGACGTGTACTTCCACGATGATCCATTTGTCATGCGATCACGATGCAAGCATGTATTATGAACAGAGAAGAACCGGATCGATTCCTTGTAATGCATTGTAGCCGTGCTGCCGGGTTCCCTTTTCGGCTAGTAGTTTGTGTTCTCCCGCTTTAGCTGGCTAAGGTGTATGCCGCAGCATGTTTGTTTTTCTTAGTAGGTTGGCTAAGCTGTATGCCGTAGCTTTTTGTTTTCTTTTGGCTAAGTTGTATGCTGCAACATTATGTAAGATTCGTATGTGTGAACCTCGAGCTTTGTTAATTCAAATTTGGGCAATAAAATGACTTTTATCTAAAAAAATATTGATCAGTTACTTGATACAGGTCTAACTCGTTGTTGTCTTCATTATGTTGTGTGTAGGTGTGATATATGGATCCCAAATCGTGATCTGTAACATGGCTTGTGGAGTTGGGGTGCTCATGAGTTCTTTTATCACATATGTTGTATTCAGATACTATGTATACACATACTGAATTAAAAATATATGCCGGTTGGTCTAGTATTAATTGTAAGTGCATGAAAAATTGCAGAATCACGAACCGAGCTGACTCAACTCAGATCGACTTGTTAGAATTCGTTTGGAACGAGTTAGCCCGCCTTGGCTTGGTAACATGACAAGTTGAAAATATGAACTCGGGAATAGGTGTGTCTATTGCTTTCTTTTTCGGTTGGTGAATAGGCGCGTCTCCCGCCGACAATGCCCTACTCTCGTGGTAAAATGTTTTATGCTAGTGATAATCAAGTTTGGTATGGATGCCAAATTGCAAACAACTCTCGCATTCTTTTTCATTCCAAATTTCCCACGAAGTAAGGACTAAGAGAGAGAGAGAGAGAGAGAGAGAGAGAGAGAGAGAGAGAGAGGGAGAGAGAGAGGGAGCGAGAGGGAGGGAGAGGGAGAGAGAGGGAGAGAGGGAGAGAGAGAGAGAGAGAGAGAGAGAGAGAGACCCTTGCCCCCTTGCGCCAGCGGTCATTGACCCTGCTCCATTGAGACATGGTTTTATTATGTTGCGTGTAGCTGGGATATCGAAGCACCACGTCTCTTGCCGAAAAGTGTCCTTGACTCCCAAGCTCCAGTGCTTCTGCTCATATAAAAAATATAAACATATATTTATAAGTATCAAAAAATACCGAAACAGATCTCGAGTGTAGATAATGGGGTATCCCATAATCATGTAAAATATCAAGTTCAAATACATTTTATTATAGGCTACACAAAAATGACAAATCTAATAAATTTGGAGATTCAAAAATGTGCTTCCTTAGATCGACACTTTTGTCATTTTTTTGTAGCCTAAAGTGCAATGTATTTGAAGTTGATATTTTGCATGGTTGTGGGATACACACTATTACCTACACCTGAGATTTTTTCCAATATTTGTTGAAACTCGTAAATAGTTTCTTTAAATTTTTTAAACGAGTAGGATCGCTGGGGCTCCGGAGCACCAAATCTCCACTCCGTTTCCCGCTTCTTTTTTTTTGGCCCAGGAATGCTAATGTACTCTCAAGATTGCGGCAAACAACAGGGGTGGAGGGCGTCTCCATTTTAATTCACGAATAGGTGCTTCTCCCGCTTTCCTTTTCATGGCCAACATACTAGTTTAACTAGAATAGACAGTCTTGATTTGTTTTGAAAATATTATCATATTAAAATCCACCTCTTTATAAAAAAAATAGCAAATAAGATGAGAATTAAATTCAGAGTGTCCAGAAAAAGTTTATAAGAAAATTTGCATTTAATTAAGTCCATCACTACAATGACAAGAAAAGAAAATACCATGGACTAAAGTTCTTGAGTCTCCAGAAATGATCTTAAATGATAATTTTGCTTCAAATACAAACTTAGCTACATTTAAAAACTAAAAATTGAATTCCATGAAAAAAATCACTAGCATGAATGATAAATATTTCTTGTAAAATTAGATACTATATATACAACATTGCTTCCTATATTACACTTATAATAAAAAAAAGGCTACGATGTGTAAATTTTTGCCAGCATGAACATAAATATATATAAAATCAATGTTGGGATTACAAAATTTGAGTCTATAAACCAACATGATGGTGACAGTTAATAAACATTTGACTTGTATAGATAAAAAATCAAAACTATCTAAGAACAAAAGAAAGAAAGAAAACTCAGACCGAAATAAATGTGCTCTACAAAAATAGTTTGTCCAATAGTCCATCTTTGGTACCCTAAGATGAGTCTCCCTTCCAACAACATTTTTCGGTGCCCATAACACTCTTGAATGTTTTGTTTTCGACATTCACAGGAGCATCATTTTTTAATCAAAATGTTTACATGACTTGTGGCAACTCCACTGGAGATAGAATCCACATAAACCTACCTGGTTGTAGCTAGGTCTTGCGCCTCAAAGTTAGGCTCCCGTTATCATGACCGAAACAAACAATGAAACCGCCTCATTTTTCCGCTTGATTTCTTTGAAAATCATCTCATATCCAATCATATTTAGGTCATGCAAATTGTAGATAACCTCCTTTCTGTTAGATGGAGTTGACAGAACAGTGCAACTTCTACCCATGCCTAGGTACGTCCACCACCAAAACGAGCACACCATGTGTAGGGTGCCTCACTGCCCACAAAAACAACATCAAGCTCTTCAAGCCGCATGCCTGGCCATGAAGTATCAAGTAAGGGTGACCTTTGATCTAGCGGAATGGGATTTAGAGAGGTAGCAGATTGGGCAAGTGGCCATGACATCAACCCGTCACCGACGCTTTGCTCCGGGGGGGGGGGGGGGGGGTCGCCTCTAATTCCTCCCCTCTCCACCCTCCGTCTCTCCTATGGGTTGCTCCTCGCGGTCTAGAACACATGATGCATGGGCTTGTGGTCGGCTAGTTCTGGGAACTATTGGCCAACCATGCCTTTTTTCGTACTGTGGGTGGTAGGAATGCTAGCTGGTGTTAGCTATCTGGTGGTGTGTTTTAGCCATTGCTTATTTGGGTTGTTTTTACTGAGAAATTTGGATGTCGTGGCGATGGCCTTCACAAATGCAGGTATGTTCTTCATAGATTTTCCACTTGATTACATGTTTTGCATTGCATCGATCATGGCATTGCAATGACATACTGTAGAACAGTATGGATGGAAGAAACTATACAACAGGTTGAGGATGGGATCGCTGAAGTGATTGAATTGTATATATATATAGGTCTGCTATTCTGGAACCGGTTCTAGAATAGCTATTCTGGAACCACTTCTGAACTTCCCACTTCACAGCACTGAACTTCTTTATAACACTATGTGAACTTCTTCACGGAGCACCAGATGCACGGGTTACATCATTTTTTTACTTGTTTGATTTTTTTTACCTGTTCGATTTTTTTGTACTAGGACCATTTCTGAACTTCCCTCTTCACGAAAGTGAACTTCTACGGGAGACGTAAGTGAACTTCCTCACAGAGAATTAGACGCACGTTCTATGCCACGGTTTTGACTTTATTTGATTTTTCGCAATGTTTTCCAAAGTGCACTTCACATCCTTATACGTCCTTTATATGTTAGGGATGAACTGAACTTCACGGAAGAAGAAACCGAACCGATCGAAATAAATAAAGTTAACCGCACGCAAAACTGAATTGCACAACATCGGACTTCTTGTGATATGGTTGTGAACTTCCTAGTAAAAAAATGTGAACTTTTATTTCAAATAAAATGTGAAAAAGTGTTGAACCGAGGCAGTTTGGAACTAAAAAGGAGAACGGAGAACAACACCAGAACCAGAAAGCGTCCCAACGAGATGTGGTCAGAAGCAGCCTCACACAGCTTCAGGACCAACAGCAGTTTAGAGTGTGACGTGCTGGAGTTCGTAGCGGCCTGACGCGGAGTCCAGAGCTCATCGAGCCGACGTACAGGATGAGATCCTGGAGGTGGTGCAGTGCCTAGGAGGCAGGGATGGGGACGGCGGTCAGATGGGATATGCGCCAGCGCGCAGGTCACGCGGGGCGGCGGGCAGGTGTGGCAGGTGGCGGGGTGGCCGGCGAGGCAGGTGGCTGGGCGGCGATACGTGTCAAACGTATCTATAATTTTTGATCATGCCATGCTTGATTCCTATCATTATTACATGTTTATGCTACATTATTATATCATTTCAAGGCATTTTATTGGACTAACCTATTGACAAGATGCCCAGTGCCAGTTCCCTGTTTCTGTGATGTTTTTGTTGCAGAAAGTTACTTCTGGAAATATTCTCGGAATTGGACGAAAATTTACGACGATTTTTATTCAATAAATGAGGAAGGGAGCCAGAAGGGCGACCCCGAGAGGGACCCAAAGCCCTGGGGCGGGTTCCACCCGTGGGTGAGAGGGGGGCCGCGGCCGGGGGCCGCCCCTGCCCCTCGGGCACCCCCTCGGGTGCCTCCGATGCCTATAAAATCATCCCCGACGCAAAAACCCTAAACCCCGAAGGATTTTCCCAAATACGATACAGAGCTCCGCCGCCATCACCGACAAGTTTTGGGGGTCAGATTGCCTGTTTCGGCACCCTGCCGGGACGGGGATTGGCCCCCGGAGCCATCTTCACCGCCACCGCTGCCTCCGGGATGAGTTGTGAGTAGTTCCCCCGCGTACTACGGGTTTGTAGCAGTAGCTAGATGGTACTCTCTCCCCCTTGTTGTTCAATACCATGTTCTCGTGAGCTGCCCTACATGATCGAGATCAATCCGATGTAATATGCGTTGTGTTTGTTGGGATCCGATGGATTGGCACGTTATGATCGGATTATTTATGCTTATGAATTGTTGTTGCTGCAATGTTGTTATGCTTAATGCTTGTCACTAGTGCACGAGTGGCATGATCTTAGATTTGGTCGCGTTATGTTTGCATGAATATAATTGATGCTTAGATCGTATCTACAAGTTGTATGCACCTGTTATTAGTCCGGAACTGGAGACCTCGAGTGACATAAACGGGGACATCGATGGGAATGGTTAGTAACTGGAGGATTACATGTGTTCATTGTGTGTTAATGCTTTGCTCCGGTGTTCTATTAAAAGGAACACCTTAATTTCTATTTGTTCCTTAATTGGCCCGGCTGAAAACGGATGGCAGGACAAAAGATGTTGTGCGAATTCTCATTGCGATTATTTACAACTATATATAGAAAACATGCCTAAGTATGATTGATAAACTGAATACTTTGTCATAATTAATTAATTAGTGCAATTATGTCAATTGCCCAACTGTAATTTATTCACCCAATGCATGATTATTTGCTTAGGAGAGCCGCCACTAGTGAAACTATGAACCCCGGTCCATATTTCTCCATCATTGCTTTCGTGTTTCAGTTACTATTGTTCTCAAATCACTGTTGCTTTCACCTCTCTCGTGTTACTTGTGCTTCTCCAGGTGTGGCTGAATTGACAACTCAGCTGCAAAGACCTCTAAGTATTCTTTGGCTCCCCTTGAGTCGAATCAATAAATGGGTTATACTACCCGCGAAGACTGTTGCGATCCCCTACACTTGTGGGTTATCAAGACTATTTTCTGGCGCCGTTGCCGGGGAGCCATAGCTCTACTTATTGGTTTACTTGGGAAGTACTCACTTTCTCTCTACTCTCTTTATTGTTATTGTTATCAATGGTTAACTTCTTTGAAACTAAATATTATTGGCAAGGCGGATTCACGGAGGATCAACAAGAATATTATAAGGAATACCCCTTGTCACAAAAAGGATACACTTATGGAAAATAATTAATACTCTGAATAATTATGCTAGAGACTTGTGCTTAAATTATAATATATCTTATTACTGTGATGAGTCTAGTTGTAGCATGAATTTTAAACACCTTCTTTTCAATGTGTTGGTAATGATAATGAAACCTTAGCATCTTATGCTAAGGGAAACTATGATTTTTATGATGTGGAACCTATTGAAGAATTTATTGCGTGGAAGGGTGCTTATGAAATTTCTTCTTTTATTGAAAATGATGATGATGCTCCTTATAAATCTGAAAGATTTGCTATACTTAATTATTGCATGGATAATTACAAAGATGAAAATTGCTATATTACTGAATATCTTAAGGGTTTATCTCCCCCAGAAGAAGAGACTAATGCCGTGCAGGAGCCTATGGAAGTTGAAATTGTTGAAACTGGAAGCTCATTGGATGAAAACAAGGAGGAGAGTGACGAACAAGAGGAGGAAGAATGGAGTAGCTACCCATTTATACCTTCTAATGAGAGTAACTCTCTAACTCATACATTATTTGATTGTCCTCCTTCCTTACAAAAGGAGAATGAGTGTTATGATCCCATTGATTCATTTGAAACATCCCTTTTTGATAAAAATGATCTTGTTATATATGATAATCCGTGCTATATTGATAAATCTTATGATAATCCTTTATGTACTCCAACCATTGAGATGCATGATAATTAAGAGTTGTGCTTAGAAAGTCTATATGATAAAGCTCTTGATGATGATCCTATATTATTTGATGATGAAAATTATAATGCTATTGAAAGTGGGTTTAATCCCAATATTTTTGAGATGGACCGAAACTATGTGCTTGTAGATCATGAAAAGCCTGTTTTAAGTGATAATTATATTGTTGAGTTTGTTCATGATGCTACTGAAAATTATTATGAGAGAGGAAAATATGGTTGTCGGAGCTCTCATGTCACTAAAACACCTCTCTTTATGCTAAAAGTTTTGAAGTTACACTTGCTTTACCTTCCTATGCTTAATGCTTTGTGCTTCATTGATTTATTTTCTTATACAATGCCTATGCATAGGAAGAGAGTTAGACTTAAATGTGTTTGATAATTCCCTCATGATGCTCTCCCTTGCGTTTCAATACTTATTCTTATGTGAGCATCATTGAAAATACTGGGCCTAGCTAAAAGGCTATAAAGAAAAGCGCTTGTTGGGAGGCAACCCATCTTTTCTTTCAGTTTTGTTTTTGCTTTTCTTGAGTCATGGAGTTGTTTCTTCTGTAGCAACTTCATTGTATCTTTTTGTTTTGGTTTTTGTGCCAAGTTTAGCCTCTAATGCATTGAAAGTGCGAGGTGTTGTTTTGCTATCCAGAAACAGAATTATGTCCTTCACTGTTAGAAAATCTAAAAATCCTATTAATTTTATATTTTTCTGAAATGTTTAGACATCAAACCTGATACTTTTGTCTATCTTTTGTTAGTTTTGACTTTTCTGATTTGAAGTACAGAAGTGCCTCGAAAAATTCGATCTTTACGGACTGTTCAGTTTTTGACAGATTCTGCTTTTATTTTGTATTCGTCTCTTTTACTATCGTCAAATGCGATACTCTAGAGATGGAGTGTCACATTGAGGCTTAGTAAACAGTATCTAATTCCTAATAAAGTTGTTTGCAATTTGTCTTGAGTTTAACACATGTGCATTTTAATTTATGAGCACTAACCCTCTAATCAGTTTATGAGAAGTTTTGTGTGAAGCAAGTTTTTAAGTTTTGAACGCCACGGTGATGTGAGAATGGAGAAAAGCTCAAGCTTGGGGATGCCGCCATGGAATCCCCCTGAAATATTTAAGAAGATTCAAGCGTCTAACCTTGGGGATGCCCAAGGCATCCCCACTCTTCACCAACAACCATCAGGTCGTTTCGTTGAAACTACGTTTTTATCACTTTACATATTATGTGCTATGTTTGGAGCGTCTTTTTTCTTTCAGTTTTGTTTTGTTTGTTTGCTGGTCATATGCTTGTTGGATCCTTGCTTTATTTGTGTGGGATAGAGACGCGCTCCATTTTCATTTGAATACTCCTTTGCTTCGCTTATATCTTGTTGAGTATTCTTAGCTACTGTTTGTTTGCTAGTAAGCTCTCGCTTTTAGCTTTTATCTTATTTAGAGCTGCTAGTAGTTGATGTTAAACTCTCTTGTTCTTCACTTATATTTGTTAGAGAGTTGTTTTGGTTGCTTGGTTAATGTGTTAGATCGGTAAAATGCTATGCATGTGGTAGTGGTATGAAGTAGAAAAAACCTGCATAGTCTTCTAGATCACTATATGGATAATTTGATACTTTTCAATTGTTTTGAGACATTAAAATAACTAATGGTTAAAATGTGTTGGTTAATGGTGTTAGAGCTGATTAGTGGAGATGTGTTAGTAAAGCGTGGAGTCGTACTTTTCTGAACTAAACAACCTAAGTCAACAATGCTAATGTATCATGAATTCTGCTAAGTTGAAAAGAAGTTCCTAGTGGGTAGTTACTACAACGGTCGGGGAAGCCAACGGGGCACTTGTGTCGTTGCCATGATCCCTCTTGGGGTGTCTCTAACCATTTGTGGAACATTGAAACTGCTAGTTGTTTGCAATATACAAAATGCATTGTGAGTTTTGGTTTTTGGCACTTCCACTTCCATATTTGGCTAGCCTCTTCGGTGCTGCGCAATGCCCTCTCTCACATTGAGATTGGTGCATACTTCGCGAGTACATCCAACTCCGTGGCAGAACTTCATCCTGTTCTCCTACACATAAGCCAACTATCTCCCTCAAAACAGCCACCATACCTACCTATCACGGAATTTCCATAGCCGTTCCAAGATACATTGTCATGCAACATCCATCATTACATTACATGACTTGATGTCATTCTTCATTACCATATAGTTTGCTTGATCATTGAGTTAGTGTGCAGCGTGGCTTGCCACATGTTTTACATTTTTTCCACACTACACTCGATCATGCATATCTTCTTTTATACATCATGTATTAGTCTTATGAGTTATGAGTACCAAAAAGTGTGATGATCCATTTGTAATATAGAGTGTTGCTCCTACAGTGAGGTATAAAATAAAATAAAAGAATAAAAGAGCCCAAAGGAGGCCAAATGAGAGAGCATTTAAAAGATCCAAGGAGGCCACCCAAAATCCAAAAAAAAATAGAAAAAGAGAGAGGGAGCAACACTACTATCCTTTTTACCACACTTGTGCTAGTAGCACCTACACTTCATTGTAGAGAGTTCTCATGTTGTTTTAGTAGTATAACTATGTGGGGAATTAACGTTATAGAACTTGGCTTCTATATTCCAAGGATGAGCCTCCTCAAGTGCTCTAGGTCTTCATGAGCAAGCAAGTTGGATGCACCCCCACTAGTTCCATTGGAGAGCTTTCATACACTTATAGCTCTATGTGCATCCGTTGCATGGAAATCACTACTCCTCATACAGTGTCAACTACGGGACTTCCTTCTATCTTGTGGTTATCTTCTCCACTGTTTGAGCCTTTCTTTTTGACCTTCCAAACCTCCATTATTGTTCTCTTTGCCATAACATCATGGTGCCAAAGCCACTTCTTACTTACACTAGTTGAGTAGACTTCGAAACTGTTGATTTGTGAAGTAGATGGATTAGGATACTTGACTTGAGCTTGGCTATTTCCATGAATGACTAATTAGATGCTTTGAAGAATGATTGATACTTTACATTGGAGACATAATTTTCAATTCTTCTTTCTAAACCATATGTATGGTTCCATGTCTCCAACACACTTATTAATGAAAAGTTTCTAGCATTTGTTAGCTAGCGTTTGTTAATCATTGTTTGCTTAATGTCAACTATAGACAATTGTTTTGGATCACCTTATTCACATCATGTGCTTTGCATTAATATCTCGATCAACATTACGTTGGTGGCATGTCAAGCTCAAAAATTATTTTGATTATCATTTACCTACTCGAGGACCAGCAGGAATTAAGATTGGGGATGCTGATACGTGTCAAACGTATCTATAATTTTTTATCATGCCATGCTTGATTCCTATCATTATTACATGTTTATGCTACATTATTATATCATTTCATGGCATTTTATTGGACTAACCTATTGACAAGATGCCCAGTGCCAGTTCCCTATTTCTGTGATGTTTTTGTTGCAGAAAGTTACTTCTGGAAATATTCTCGGAATTGGACGAAAATTTACGATGATTTTTTATTCAAGAAATGAGGAAGGGAGCCAGAAGGGCTACCCCGGGAGGGACCCACAGCCCTGGGCGGGTCCCACCCGTGGGTGAGAGGGGGGCCGCGGCCGGGGGCCGCCCCTGCCCCTCGGGCACCCCCTCGGGTGCCTCCGATGCCTATAAAATCATCCCCGACGCCAAAACCCTAAACCCCGAAGGATTTTCCCAAATACGATACAGAGCTCCGCCGCCATCACCGACAAGTTTTGGGGGTCAGATTGCTTGTTTCGGCACACTGTCGGGACGGGGATTGGCTCCCGGAGCCATCTTCACCGCCACCGCTGCCTCCGGGATGAGTTGTGAATAGTTCCCCCGCGGACTACGGGTTTGTAGCAGTAGCTAGATGGTACCGTCTCCCCCTTGTTGTTCAATACCATGTTCTCGTGAGCTTCCCTACATGATCGAGATCAATTCGATGTAATATGCGTTGTGTTTGGTGGGATCCGATGGATTGGCACGTTATGATGGGATTATTTATGTTTATGAATTGTTGTTGCTGCAATGTTGTTATGCTTAATGCTTGTCACTAGTGCATGAGTGGCATGATCTTAGATTTGGGCGCGTTATGTTTGCATGAATATAATTGATGCTTAGATCGTATCTACAAGTTATATGCACCTGTTATTAGTCCGGAACCGGAGACCTCGAGTGACAGAAACGGGGACATCGATGGGAATGGTTAGTAACTTGAGGATTACATGTGTTCATTGTGTGTTAATGCTTTGCTCTGGTGTTCTATTAAAAGGAACACCTTAATTGCCATTTGTTCCTTAATTGGCCCGGCTGAAACCGGATGGCAGGACAAAAGATGTTGTGCGAATTCTCATTGCGAGTAGTTACAACTATATATGGAATACATGCCTAAGTATGATTGATAAACTGAATGCTTTGTCATAATTAATTAATTAGTGCAATTCTGTCAATTGCCCAACTGTAATTTGTTCACCCAATGCATAATTATTTGCTTAGGAGAGCCGCCACTAGTGAAACTATGAACCCCGGTCCATATTTCTCCATCATTGCTTTCGTTTTTCGGTTACTATTGTTCTCAAATCACTGTTGCTTTCACCTCTCTCGTGCTACTTGTGCTTCTCCAGGTGTGGCTGAATTGACAACTCAGCTGCAAAGACCTCTAAGTATTCTTTGGCTCCCCTTGAGTCGAATCAATAAATTGGGTTATACTACCTGCGAAGACTGTTGCGATCCCCCACACTTGTGGGTTATCAGGCGGCCGGTGAGGCAGTGGCTCCCACTGGCGAGGTGTGAGAGTCCAGGAGCGGCGGGCGGGGTACCGCCCGTCGGCGAGCAGGGGAACGCATCGTCCTCCAAGGGCGATGCATTGCAGGTTCGAGGCAGGCCTGAGCAGAACAACAACAACAACAACAGAGATAAGAGCAGAGGCCGTTCAAAGTCCAAAGGACGAGACAAGTTCTGCAGGTACTGTAAGAAAACTAACCACACTATTGATGATTGCTGGAAGGTGTAGAACAAGGAGAAAAGGAACGGTACTTACCAACTGAAGTGTCAGGGGGATGATCCCCCGATATACCAAAGACCAGGACTTAGCCAATCGAGAAGACGACGACCAACAGTTGGCTGGCTACTTGACTCCGGCCGGCTGCCGGACTTGGCCGCCTGGAGGCCTGGCCGGCTGGAGGCTTGGCCGGCTGCGTCCTGCCGGCTGGCCATCTGCCAGCCAGATCGCCTGCCGGGAGAGGTCGACCACCGCGTCCCATCGGACACACGCCGACGAGACAGCTGGACACTATGCACTATGCTTGAAGGAGGCACACTGTTCATGAATAGCAACACTATGCTTGATGGGAAGAACACTGTTGATGAATAGTAGACACTATGCGCTACAGTGCGCCGTGTCCCCCGAATAGTGAAAGTCAGGCATGCGGGCCACCCCTTGTCCCCTGGGCTTCCCTTTATAAGGAGCACCCGGGCAGCCCTCACTCTGGAGGTTTTCATCCCCCGCATCTCCTCTCTCCCTCATGGCCGGCTGCTCCACTCCTTTAGCCGGCCTAGCTCTCTGGCAGGCGGTCGAGCTCACTCCCCCTCATATACAGCTCAAGGAGCAACATTGTAACACCATATACTCCACCATATACACCAGACCATGCAGGAGTAGGGGTTTTACCTCCTCACGAGGGCCCCGAACCTGGGTACGTCTCGCGTTTGCCGTGCTCGTGCCCAATCCCGCCGGAACGCCGTCGCTGGCGCCATCGCCCCACACCTTAAGCCACCCCCGTTGGCATATGCCGTGACAACCACCACGACATGAAGAATAAATCTGACGGTAATGGTAATGGTAAGGTTGCTGTTGTAGTTGCTGGTGATAATAGTTCTGATGGTGAATGCTTAGCTGTTTTTGCTGCATGTGTTACCCGTGATGATGAGTGGATTCTTGATACTGCTTGTTCGTTTCATATTTGCTGTAACAAAGATTGGTTCAATTCTTATGAGATTGTGCAGACTGGAGATTTCGTGCGTGTGGGGAACGACAACAAATGTCACATTGTTGGCGTTCGATCTGTTCAGATCAAGACCCATGATGGGATGACACGCACGCTAACGGGAGTGAAACACATACCATCCATGGCGAGAAACTTAATCTTGCTGAGTACCCTTGACTGTGACGGGTACAAGTATGCCGGAGGGAATAAACGCTTGAAGGTATTGAAAGGTTCTCTTATTGTTATGGTTGGTGATATGAATTCTGCCAAGTTATATATTCTTAGAGGTAGCATTTTTTCTGGTACTGCTGCTGTTATTACTAATGATGATCCAAGCGTTACTAACCTTTGGCATAAGCGACTTGGACACATGAGTGAACTTGGTATGGCAGAATTGGTCAAGAGAGAATTGCTGAAGGACTGCAATATGAGTAAGTTGCCGTTCTGTGAACACTGTGTGTTTGGTAAGCATAAGAGAGTTAAGTTCAATGCTTCCGTTCATACCACTAAAGGTACATTAGATTATGTACATGCTGATTTGTGGGGGCCTTCACGTAAGCCCTCTTATGGTGGTGCTCGTTATATGCTTACTATCATTGATGATTACTCTAGAAGAGTTTGGCCTTATTTCTTGAAAACTAAAGATGATACTTTTGCTGCTTTTAAAGAGTGGAAAGTTATGATTGAAAGGCAAACTGAGAAGAAGGTGAAGTTGCTTCGTACTGACAATGGTGGCGAATTTTGTTCGCATACGTTTGATGATTATTGTGCGCAGGAAGGCATTGTCAGGCATCACACCATCCCGTACACGCCTCAGCAGAATGGTGTAGCCGAGCGGATGAACATGACGATCATCTCCAAGGCTCGCTGCATGTTGTCCAACGCCCGCATGAACAGGCGTTTTTGGGCTGAGGCTGCCAACACTGCCTGCTACTTGATCAACAGGTCACCGTCCATCCCCCTTGACAAGAAAACTCCTACTGAGGTATGGTCTGGTGAGTCGGCTGATTATTCACAATTGAAAGTTTTTTGTTGCACTGCCTAAGCTCATGTTGATAATGGAAAGTTAGAGCCTAGAGCTGTTAAGTGCTTATTTCTTGGTTATGGTTCCAGAGTGAAAGGATATAAGTTGTGGAATCCGGAAACCGAAAAGACTTTCTTCAGCCGGAGTGTTGTGTTTAATGAAGCTGTTATGTATTAGGACAGTTTGACTACTGATGTTGTGCCAGATTCTTCTGATGAGGACGAACCACAGGTTCGTTCGCAGGTGGAGCAGGTGGAGCACCTGGATGAAGAGGTAACAGAAACTGTTGATGAGGAGATTGTGCAAACCTCACCTCCTGTTTTGCAGCAACCGTCGATTGCTGCTAATCGGCCAAGGAGAAACATTGTTCCCCCTAACCGATTAATTGAAGAATGTGATGTTGTTTATTTTGCTCTGAGTTGTGCTGAACAGGTGGAGCATGATGCTGAACCAGCTACATACACTGAAGTTATTGCTTCGGTTGATCGTGACAAGTGGATTGGTGCAATGCACGAGGAGATGCAATCACTTGAGAAGAATGACACATAGGATGTTGTGTGCTTGCCTAAACAAAAGAAGGCCGCCCGCTGCAAGTGGATCTTTAAGAGAAAGGATGGTTTGTCTCGTAATGAGCCTCCAAGGTTTAAGGCAAGGTTAGTAGCTAAAGTTTTCAGCCAAATTCCCGGTGTGGATTATAATGATGTGTTCTCCCCGCTTGTCAAACATAGTTCTATTCGTACATTCTTCAGTATTGTTGCTATGCATGATCTTGAGCTTGAGCAGTTAGATGTAAAGACTGCATTTTTGCATGGAGAACTTAAGTAGGAGATATACATGGACCTACCAGAAGGGTTCATAGTGCCTGGTAAGGAGGATTTTGTGTGCAAGCTAAAGAAGTCCCTTTACGGTTTGAAACAGTCTCCTCGACAGTGGTATAAAAGGTTTGATTTTTTTATGATATCGCATGGCTTTAAGAGGTCTGAATATGATAGCTGTGTGTACATTAAATTTGTTGATGAATCGGCTATATACTTGTTGCTATATGTTGTTGATATGTTAATTGCTGCCAAGATTATGAAAGAAATCACTACATTGAAGAAACAGTTGAGTAGTAAGTTTGAGATGAAGGATCTTGGTCCCGCTAAGAAAATTCTAGGTATGGAAATTTCAAGAGATTGAAAATCTAGATTGCTATTTCTTAGTCAGGAGAATTACATTAAGAAAGTTCTTCATCATTTTAACATGCATGATGCAAAGTCTGTCATTACGCCTATTGCTCCTCACTTTAAGTTGTCAGCATTGCAATGTCCTAGTTCTGACGAAGATATTGAGTAAATGTCACGAGTTCCATATTCTAGTGCTGTTGGTTCCTTAATGTATTTCATGGTGTGTTCTTGACCTGATTTGTTTTATGCTATGAGCTTGGTCAGTCGATACAGGGCTAATCCTGGTAAATAACATTGGAAAGTTGTTCAGTGGATTTTCAGGTACCTTTGCGGCAAATCCAACGCTTGCTTGAAGTTTGGCAAGACTGGTGAGGGACTCACAAGCTATGTGGATTTAGATTTTGCTGCCGATTTGGATAGGAGGAGGTCCCTCACAGGTTATGTGTTTACTGTTAGTGGATGTGCTATTATCTGGAAGGCTACCTTGCAGGGTGTTGTTGCACAATCTATTGCTGAGGCTGAGTACATGGCTATTGCTGAAGCATGCAAAGAATCTGTTTGGTTAAGAGGTCTGTTTGCTGAGCTTTGTGGAGATGATACTTCCATTAACCTATTTTGTGACAGTCAAAGTGCCATTTACCTTACTAAGGATCAGATGTTCCATGAGAGAACAAAACACATTGATGCCGGATCCACGCTGCAGACCACAACCCGGCTGACAAGCCGGCAAGAGTAGCGGGCATGACTGGCCGGGTGCACAGAAAATGGCTAAGGGGGTAAAACAAGGGCGAGCCGGCACCTAATAAACTAAAAGACGCCAAAGTAAAATTGCCAACCTTTTGGTTTATTGCACTAACGATTTAACGACATTTGTTTCCTACATTATATTTTGGGGAAAACCTGCCGAGGCCCTCCTGCTAAAGCTGCAGGACCACGACAGCTTCGGGGACTAGTGTCGGGGGGATGATCCCCCGATATACCAAAGACCAGGACTTAAGCAATCGAGAAGACGACGACCGACAGTTGGCTGGCTACTTGACTCCGGCCGGTTGCCGATCTTGGACGGCTGGAGGCCTGGCTAGCTGGAGGCTTGGCCAGCTGCATCCTGCCGGCTGGCCATCTGCCAGCCGGATCGCCTGCCGGGAGAGGTCAACCACCGCGTCCCATCGGACACACGCCGACGAGACAGCTGGACACTATGCACTATGCTTGAAGGAGGAACACTGTTGATGCATAGCAACACTATGCTTGATGGGAAGAACACTGTTGATGAATAGTAGACACTATGCGCTACAGTGCGCCATGTCCCCCGAATAGTGAAAGTCCGGCATGCGGGCCACCCCTTGTCCCCTAGGCTTCCCTTTATAAGGAGCACCTGGGAAGCCCTCACTCTGGAGGTTTTCATCCCCCGCATCTCCTCTCTCCCTCATGGTCGGCTGCTCCACTCCTTTAGCCGGCCTAGCTCTCTGGCAGCCGACCGAGCTCACTCCCCCTCATATACAGCTCAAGGAGCAACATTTTAACACCATATACTCCACCATATACACCAGACCATGCAGGAGTAGGGGTTTTACCTCCTCACGAGGGCCCCGAACCTGGGTACGTCTCACGTTTGCCGTGCTCGTGCCCAATCCCGCCGGAACGCCGTCGCTCGCGCCATCGCCCCACACCTTAAGCCACCCCCGTTGGCATATGCCGTGACAACCACCACGACACGAAGAATAAATCTGACGGTAATGTTAATGGTAAGGTTGCTGTTGTTGCTGGTGATAATAGTTCTGATGGTGAATGCTTAGCTGTTTTTGCTGCATGTGTTACCCGTGATGATGAGTGGATTCTTGATACTTCTTGTTTGTTTCATATTTGCTGTAACAAAGATTGGTTCAGTTCTTATGAGATTGTACAGACTGGAGATTCCTTGCGTGTGGAGAACGACAACAAATGTCACATTGTTGGTGTTGGATCTGTTCAGATCAAGACCCATGATGGGATGACACGCACACTAACGGGAGTGAAACACATACCATCCATGGCGAGAAACTTAATCTTGCTGAGTATCCTTGACTGTGACGGGTACAAGTATGCCGGAGGGAATAAATGCTTGAAGGTATCGAAAGGTTCTCTTATTGTTGTGGTTGGTGATATGAATTCTGCCAAGTTATATATTCTTAGAGGTAGCACTTTGTCTGGTACTGCTGCTGTTATTACTAATGATGATCCAAGTGCAACTAACCTTTGGCATAAGCGACTTGGACACATGAGTGAACTTGGTATGGCAGAATTGGTCAAGAGAGAACTGCTGAAGGACTGCAATATGAGTAAGTTGTCGTTCTGTGAACACTACGTGTTTGGTAAGCATAAAAGAGTTAAGTTCAATGCTTCCGTTCATACCACTAAAGGTACATTAGATTATGTACATGCTGATTTGTGGGGGCCTTCACGTAAGCCCTCTTATGGTGGTGCTCGTTATATGCTTACTATCATTGATGATTACTCTAGAAGAGTTTGGCCTTATTTCTTGAAAACTAAAGATGATACTTTTGCTGCTTTTAAAGAGTGGAAAGTTATGATTGAAAGGCATGCTTCGTACTGACAATGGTGGCGAATTTTTTTCGCATGCTTTTGATGATTATTGTGCGCAGGAAGGCATTGTCAGGCATCACACCATCCCGTACACGCCTCAGCAGAATGGTGTCGCCGAGCGGATGAACAGGACGATCATCTCCAAGGCTCGCTGCATGTTGTCCAACGCCCGCATGAACAGGTGTTTTTGGGCTGAGGCTGCCAACACCGCCTGCTACTTGATCAACAGGTCACCGTCTATCCCCCATTGACAAGAAAACTCCTATTGAGGTATGGTCTGGTGAGCCAGCTGATTATTGATGACGGGATTGATGAGAGTGTTCTTCTCCCTCAACAACGCCAACAAGTACTATTGATACCCTGAAAGGAAGATAATATATTAGGGATAGGTTGAGCCTCCAAGTGCGGAGTATGTAGAAGTGGTAGTTTTTTCCCAAGAAGGTGACTCGAGGGTTTAATATCGAACTCTCGGGGAATCAGTAGTGTGGGTTTTATCTTCTTGTCCTTCTCTAGATTTCCTGCAAACAAATAGATTGCTTTGTGCCCTCAACCTCACCAAGTGGTTGTCAAGCACAAGGTGTGAGAATGATATTAAGATGATAATGAATGCAAGACAGTAAATAAATATGCAATGGTGGTGAATAAGTATGCAAAGATGATAGTAATGATGATAGATGGTATTTTTGGGGTTTTTATGTGTGAATGCAAGAAGTAAAAGTGTTTTTGTATTTTCTGATTTTAAAATGGCTGAATTTAAAAGATGCTTAAAAGTGGTTGGAAAAGTGTTTCTTATTATTAAAAATGGACCGGGGTTCATGGTTTCACACATGCACTCTCTCTTTAATATAGTGTGGCAAATGAGTAGACATAGATTTAACATATGAGATTGCAAACAAGGTTAATGACATGTTACTAATTATATGGGAATCACGTCCTAGCATAGAGACCTTTTGATTATTAGTCTCACTTATACTCCACCAAGATGTGAACTAAATCATGCACCTTAGTAATTAAGATAACATCAGAGTATAGCTTTAAGATTAATCACATGAAGTGAAAATAAACACATGATGGATCTAGTCTTAGGTAGAGGCATGTCACTCCTCCTACCCTACAACATGGTATTTTGGTTTATCCCTAGTGAGGTAACAAAGTAAGGTAAACACCCAATGGATCAAGATATTTAAGTTGTCATCTTATCACTTCACCACCCCCGTTACTCCAACTAATGCACACGTTTCCCCACACACGCTCTCATAAACATGCTTGATCATAACAAGGATACAAGAACGGGGTACATAATATGCATCTACTTTCATAACTGAAATATAACATTGCAATCTCAATATATATTAACTCATAGAAAGATCCACCACAATGGTAATACAACGGTGACCGTAATCATGTTCAGCAGCTCATACGGTGCTAATTAGTGAAGCTCAAGAGAGAGAGAGATACATATGCTACTGCCACAAACCCATAGTCCAGAGGTGGACTACTCCCTCTTCATCATGGAGACGGTGGAGATGTCGATGGAGAAGAAGGAGACCTCTCCGGCAGGGCTCCGCCGGAGTTTTCTCCCTCCAATATGCAGCCTCCTGGTCTCTGTTTCTTGTTTCTCTCGTGTGGCGGCTCCCCTCTGGAAAAACGTCGGGGGACCTCTTATATAGGCGTTTTTAGGTCACGAGGATGCTTCTGGGCGAAGGATCGATGCAAACGGGGCCACGAGGGCTGAGAGGGGTGGGCCCACGCGGCCTGGTACTGTAGCCACGTGGGACCCTCTCTTTTGGTCCTCCGGCCTCCGTTCATTGACTTCTTTCGCTCCTAAATCTTCTCCTTCCAAAATAATGACCCCCGTAAATTTATAGCTCATTATGACGTCGTTAAGGTCCTGAAACAAATAAGGAAAGAAATAGGGGTTTTCTGCCTGCGCAGGATTAATTCCATAAAAAGGGGATATCATCATAAATTACCAAAAATCATTAAATAACAGTAATATACCCCTTATATGATGCAAATATGATTGGAATATGACTATTATAGTGCAAAGTTCATGTATGCATTTTAGATGCATCAACATCCCCAAGCTTAACTCATGCTCGTCCTCGAGTATGAAAGTGATAAAACTAACATGAACTTTGCAATATAATAAAAACATGGATATAAAAGATGATTGCTACTGCTACATAAAGTCAAATGATTCATTATTTCAAAGAAGTAGCAATATGCAAACAGTTTATAAAGTGATATCAAGTATTCAAATGAAAGGATGTTCAATGATAGTTCACAAAGTGCAACATAAAATATAGTACTATGGACATTCTTACTTTTGCATACTTGAGGTCCATAGAGTGTAGAAAATCTGAATATAAAAGGTGGACACTTTGGAAATGATATATAAATAAGTAGAGGTAAAGCATGCATAAGTTTCATCTATCCTCCAAACTATTCTACTTAAGTTATTGAATGCAATGGTAATACTTGGTGTCAAGCTCTCATTCCCCTATCATAGCATCTTGAATGATTAAAGTTGAATGTGAAATCAAATATGAGTAGTGGCCTTGATAAAGTAAAGGTTAGATGTCTCATGCCCCTTGAATACAAGTGCCTACACCATGATTACTCAACTTGGGAAACAAAGCAAGTTTAAGTTATCTATCATTGTAAGTAATAACGGTATCATCAAGAGTCTCAACTGGGGTACCTCTTGTCCCATGATATGGATCAAGCCCATATCAAAACAACAAGACAAACAAACATATTGAACAATCTCAACACCCTCTTTATTTACCACTTGATATAGCTTTTTATTTTAGGGTGTATCACAGAGGGTTCAAAATAGCATGTAAGTAAATTTCCACCATGAATGATGCATGGCTTAGATTAGCGGCCCAGGTTTCTCTATAACCATTTATACAAACTCATTTAAACTTAACTCGATTTCCACATTTATTTCGTCATGATAGGCAGCCATAGACAAAAGTACATGATATCAACTAAACAAATGATGAAACATGTTGAAAGCTTTGCATGTGACAGCACATATGGGCTAACTCCCAACCTTAAACATTTATCAAGCCACTATCTTCATAATATTAATCACAATGATTCTTTTTTTATGAATGCAATAAAAGTAAAGTGTGCATCAAGTTCGCGAGAGCTTTTTAACCAACTTTTACCATTACAATAAATAACATCTTCATTTTCATTTAGAGGCATAGATAACACAAATAACATGATAAACATGCTTGGAATAGCATAAAGCTAATAGGTAGATATGGTGGACTCACTGGAAAGACTTGGGTTGAAGGTGTTGGAAACAAGTTTTTACTTGTTGAAATTTTTGGGCTAGCAAAAGGGAGAAAGATGACCATCTAGATACATGCATGAGTGTCCATAGAACTAACTAATTCATTTCAAACAAGGTGAAATAACATACAGCATCAAAACATGAATAAAAGATAGCTCACGATAAAGCATTTACAAATTATTACTCATAAAGAGGCTCATGAATCATGCAACTATATGTGTCATTAAAAATCAACTTAGACATCCCTTTTCCCAATACAATAAAAGCATGCAAGATATTTCAACCCAAATTTCCAGTAGCATTCTCATATATAAAAGATAGTGTGGTGGTCTCACAAAATAAAAATCAAAGCAAAACAAACTAAAAGACGCTCCAAGTTTATGCGATAAAGTGCAATGATAGAAAAACAGAAGTTGGACGTGTGCAAACCGAGAGTGTTTTGGTTCAGTGGGTATGTTCACATCCCCAAGCTTATGGTTTTCACCATCCTTGGATAACTCATGGTGCATCTCCTCCAATCCTTGTGAAAAAACTTCAAAACACAATTTCTCCCATCTCTTTTCTGTGGGGTGATATTAGTAGAGATAAATAAACAAGTTTCTTTGCTGCATATAATCCATGGATTAAAATTCATATGAATGACCAGAGAATGTATAATGTTGTATGCCTACTCATAAACTCAATTGGATCAACTCAATAGTTCAAACTATGCATAAAACAATATGGGACAGAATCTCTCCAGAAAAACAGCAGCAGAAAAACGTATTTTTATGTCCTACTTAAATTTGTCTAAAAAATCTGAAACAATTCAGACATACATAGGATGAAAAGTTGCAGTTACAGTAAAAATCTCAGCTCATTTGGAGTTACAGAATAGGAATGAAAAATCAAACCGTGCACAGACTCTGTGCAGGAATAAAATCTCCGAATAGGTATAGCAACTTTTTCAACCAAAATGGGTAAAACTTGGCACTTTATTAAAAATTCCAGAAAATAAACTAAGAAAACAATCTCTTGTTACAGCAATAGGACTCAAAGAAAATCCAAATAAAAACAACCGGGTTGCCTCCCGTAAAGCGCTTTCTTTATAGCCATATATCTAGGCTTACTTACTTGTTGTTTTACCGAAGATGAAGCTCATGAGGGAGCTTAAAAGTTGTGCCCTTCATCCTTGGTAAGTGTTCCATGCATTTCTTGTGTGGAAACTGAAACTGATGTAGCCCCACATGTGGACAACACCATGGACACCATGCCAAATGGCCCAATGACAAGATCAAGAGTCAAGGCTCTTCACGAAAAGGTGACCTCGCTCCTCTCGTTGAGTGATCTTGACCTTCCTTTGAATTGCTTGCTACCTCATGCCACTACCTTATGCATACTCAGGATCCACCCGGAAGATGACCCACAATGGAGTCAAGAAGATGGCCAAGAGAAGGTCCAAGATGATGGACAAGAGGAGACCCAAGCAGATGGACAAGAAGAGGAGGGAAGGAGCGAAGACTGGGTGGCCGGCCTCCCAGCCGGCCTAGGCCGGCCTCCAGGCCGGGCACCAACCCGAAGCCGCCGGCCTCCCGGCCGGCCCAGGCCGGCCTCCAGGCCGCCCCCCCCACCCGAAGCCGCCGGCCTCCATACCGGCCCAGGCCGGCCCCCAGGCCGGGCCACCTCCCGACGCCGCCGGCCCACGCGCCGGCCTCCCAGCCGGCCTCCAGGCCGGCCTAGGCCGGCCCCCAGGCCGGTCATCCACCTGAGCCGGCCGGCCTCCAGGCCGGCCTAGGCCGGCCCCCAGGCCGGTTCCCCGCCAGAGCCAGCCGGCCCCCAGGCCGGCCTAGGCCGGCCCCCAGGCCGGTTCCCCGCCTTTCCTGCCCGTTTTGTAATAGACTATAAATAGCCTTCCACTTTCCCCATTTCGAGGTCAGACTGAATCTGAGACTTGTGAGAGCTATGCTCCTCCTCCCTCGTAGCTAGGGTGCCTCGTTGAGGTAGATCTTGTTGTTGCTACTCTTTCACTGCGGTGTCTCTAGTAGTGCAAACCAATCTTTCACTGCGGTGATTCTATTGGATCGGTGGACCGGCCGGTAAGAGCAATCGGTTTCAACAAGAGTAAGTTTGGCTTTGATTCTTCGATCCAAAGGCTGCCTTTTTGAGGGTTTGTTGTTGGGTGTAGATCTTAGCAGGATTTGCTAGTTATCCTTGTGTTTTGCCCACGAATCTCCCTCGTTTCCCCTCGTGTTCTTCGTGTTCATCCCCGTTTCCCCCTCAAATCCGTGAAGATCGGGCCTAGCCCTACATCATTTGGTATCAAGAGCAAGGGTTTCCACGGATTTGGATCGTGTTTCCACCGTTTATTAGCCATTTCTCCACCAAAATTTTTCTTTCCCATACCAATTTCGAAAATTCCAACAAAAAATAGCCCATATGGATTTCGTTCGATCTTTCGATTTGGTGAGCGATTTGTGGTTTTGATCCACGGATCTCGTGCTTAAGACCTTTTCCCCACTTTCCGTTGGTGTTTTCCGGAGGCCTTTTCCGCTCCAAGCCCAAGCGTGCCGCGCAATTCGTCGCCGGCGGTACTACCGTCCGAACGGCCGTTACTACCGCCCGCAATCGGTCTTACCGCCCGTTCGGCCGGTGCTACCGCCGCACGACTATTCACCGATTTCATCTTCGTGTCGCTTCATCGCTACCTCGACGACATCAAAGGTATAGCTTCCGACACATCCCTTTCCATTTCGCGAAACTTTTTCCTAGGAGCTAGCTCTTCATAGTGTGAGCATTGCACTTGTGTGACACCAAGTAACCATATCTTAATCTTGTGAGCATCTAGTTGTAGCGGACTCGGCTCGGGCAAAAGCATAAAAGCAAAAGAGAAATAGAAAAGATTCAAAAAAAAAAAAGAGAAAAGCCGAGCCGTGATCCTAGTTATCCTCAAGCTCCAATTACCAATAGATAAATGGGTACACTTGTGCAAATCGGGTGCTCCTTCACATACACTTGAGCTAGTTGTCCTTCGAGAGGTGGTGCGGCACGAGCATAGTCTTCGTTAGGTCCAAGTTGCTCCTCCCTATAGTCGCACCATCCACGTTTGTCTCCACGTGTGAGTCTCTTTTGTTTCTCGGATTGTGTGGTTAGTCTCTTTTGTTTCGTGATCCTTGTGGTTATCCTCCACTTCTTGCAATAGCCTTTTCATTGGTTTCGTTTCGATTCCTTGCCACTTTACCATACCCAAGCTCCTCATAAGTGTGTGTGTGGGTCGCTTTTGGATTGCTAATCAAACACTTTTACTCTTGTGACACCATTGTCTCGGACGGCAAGCCCACTTGTCCAATACTATCAACCAAAGGTAAGAGCGGTTTTTAGCCACCACATATTCCACATATCACTTGTGTTTGCTTCTCATGGCTAGGGAAGAACAAGACGTCGACTTCGGCAAACAAGCGGAGGCCCTTAGGAGGTACATCGACGACAACACACGACGCTATGAAGAGCGCCATCAGGCCGCGCAACGTGAAAACGCTGAGCGCTTCGCTCAAATACAAGATGACCAACGTGAGAACAACGCGCGTTCCATGCGTATCGAGGGGTTGCTTCTCGAAAGACAACACCGGCACTCTTCGAGATCAAGCTCAAGGTCTTCCCATCGTTCCAACGCAAGAAGCAAAGGTCCAAGTGAGATTGGTCAAGGTCACCACCACGACATACCTCCTCCACAAGCGAACTTGGACCATCACCAAAACCACGACGAACATCGTCTCGAAGCGCCTCGCCCCCTAGCGAACATCGACCCTCCACTTCATCAAGCTCGTCCTCGACAAGAAATTCCGATTCCAATACTTGGATCCCCTACACATACATGAGGACAATCGACATCATCGTCATGAGCTACCTCCACATCGAGCCCGCCGAGTGCCATTGGCCGACAATCATGTTGATATTGAAGATGACGAGGATTATGTTCCACGCCACCACCCACGACATCATCACCGAGACCGCCATCACCACCATGATGATGATGAGGATGATCGCAAGAACCGTTTCAACCCTCCCAAGCTTGTCATTCCTAAGTTCTTTGGCACCAACGACCCGGAAGACTATATTGCATGGGAATCCAAGGTCTCCAAGCTATTTCGAGTCTACAAGGTGCCGCAAGACAAACGAGTTGACCTCGCATCCCTCGAGTTTGAAGGCTATGCGCAACTATGGTGGGAACAACTCCAAGCATCCTTTGAAGACCCAATAGACACATGGAATGACATGAAGAAGGAAATGCACAAGCGCTTTGTGCCACACCATTATGCCCGCGATTTGTACAAGAAGCTACAAGAACTCAAGCAAGGTATCAAGACGGTCGACGAGTACTACAAGGAGATGGAGTCCACTCTCTCCCGTGCACACATTGTAGAATCCGAGGAACAATCAATGGCACGTTTCTTGAACGGCCTCACGTACCCCATCAAGAAGATAGTGGAATTCCAACCTTATGAGAACCTTGTTGAGCTCGTGCATCAAGCCATGAAGGCCGAGCGCCAAGTTGCCGAAGAGCTCAAGTATGTCAAGGCCAAGTCCTTCTTCGCCACTCGAGCTTCATCATCAACACAACCCATGACTCAAGTACAAGCTCAAGGCAATGCCAAAAGTTCTACACCGCAACCCACTACCACTTCCAAGAAGACGACGCCCTCACCACAAGCCGTCAAGTCATATCTCACTTGCTACAAGTGTGGAGGTCAAGGGCACAAGTCATTTGAATGCACCAACAAGAAGGTGATGATAGTCAATGACAATGGAGACTATGAGTCCATGAGTGAAGATGAATACCACGCATTGAACAAGGTGGCCACGATGCAAAGCTTGGATGAAGACGATGACTACATCTATTGTGATGGTGACCCCAACCCCACTCTAGTTGTCACTCGAGTCTTGACTACAATCAACCAAGGTGATGACGCTCAAAGATGCAACTTGTTCCAAACCAAGGCCGGCATCAACGGCAAATCAATCAAGGTAATCATTGATGGTGGGAGTTGTCACAACTTGGCAAGCAAGGAGCTATGTGAGAAACTCAACTTGACGTACAAGAAGCACCCCAATCCTTACCATGTGCAATGGCTTAGTGACTCCGGCACCGTGAAGATCCAACACACGGTTCAAGTATCCTTCAAGATTGGCTCTTATGAGGACACGGTGGATTGTGATGTGGTACCCATGTCGGTTTGCCACTTACTTCTTGGCCGCCCTTGGCAATTTGACAAAGCCGCTACTCATGATGGGCGCACCAACTACTATAGCTTCAAATGGAACAATAAGATCCTAGTGCTCCGCCCAATGACTCCAAGCCAAATCATCGCCGACAACGCCAAGACAATTGTAAGAGCGCAAGAAAAACAATCCCCTAGTGAGTTGAGTGGTGAGAGAGCGAACCACATTCACGTGAGTGAGAGCCACAAGCCAAATATGAGTGAGAAAGGGAAAAGAGTGAGTCCCGGCGTAGTCTTGTTAGCCACCAAAAGTGAGATGAGAGAAGTGAGAGCAAACCCATCCACTTTCCACTTCGTGCTCTTATGCAAAGGAGATGGCAAAGACACTAACGACTTAACCCAAGTTCCTCCGTCTATGTTGTCTATCTTGCAGGAATTCAAAGATGTCTTTCCGGATGAGCTTCCTCAAGGCCTTCCTCCCTACGTGGAATCGAGCATCGCATCGACCTCATTCCCGGCGCCCCTCTACCCAATAGAGCGCCATACCGCACCAACCCCGAGGAGACGAAGGAGATCGAGCGCCAAATTCAAGAACTCCTCGCCAAGGGACATGTTCGTGAAAGCTTGAGTCCGTGCGCCGTTCCGGTAATCCTCGTCCCCAAGCAAGACGACACACTCCGAATGTGCATGGATTGCCGTCCCATCAACAATATCACGGTGAGGTATCGACATCCTATCCCACGACTTGATGACATGCTAGATGAGCTTAGTGGTGCCACTATTTTCTCCAAAATTGATTTAAAAAGTGGCTATCACCAAATCCGTATGCATGAAGGAGATGAATGGAAAACCGCATTTAAAACAAAACTTGGTCTTTATGAGTGGCTTGTCATGCCCTTTGGTCTTTCAAATGCTCCTTCAACATTTATGCGTCTTATGAATCACGTCTTGCGGACTTTCATTGGCAAGTTTGTGGTTGTCTACTTTGATGATATCCTTGTTTATAGCAAATCCTTGCATGAACATGTCGACCATGTGAAGCAAGTTTTGTTGGCCCTTCGTAATGCTTCGCTTTTTGCCAATCTCAAGAAATGCACCTTTTGCACCGACAAGCTTGTATTCTTGGGTTATGTGGTTTCGTCAAAAGGGATTGAAGTTGACACCTCTAAGGTTGAGGCAATCACAAATTGGCCAACGCCAACTAATCTTGCTCAACTTCGTAGTGCTCTTGGTTTGTTTGGGTTTTACCGTCGCTTTGTGAAAGATTTTAGCACAATTGCTTGCCCCTTGAATGAGCTTACAAAAAGAATGTACCCTTCATTTGGGGCAATGCTCAAGAATCGGCTTTCAATGAACTCAAGAAGAGATTGACCGAAGCTCCTTTACTTGCTTTACCGGATTTCTCCAAAACTTTCGAACTTGAGTGTGACGCTAGTGGCCTTGGCATCGGTGGCGTCCTCATGCAATGTGGCCGTCCCGTTGCCTATTATAGCGAAAAACTTGATGGTGCTCGCCTAAACTACCCAATCTACGACAAGGAACTCTATGCCTTAGTACGTGTTTTGGAAGTGTGGCAACACTACCTATGGCCCAAAGAGTTTGTTATCCATTCCGATCATGAATCTTTGAAATATTTGAAAACCCAAGCCAATTTGAACAAAAGGCATGCCAAATGGGTTGAATTCATCGAGTCTTTTCCATATGTGGTGAGGTACAAAAAAGGCAAGGACAATATCGTTGCGGATGCTCTTTCCCGTAAGATGATCTTACTCACCCAACTTGAAATCAATGTTTTGGGTCTTGATGACCTTAAAGAACTCTATGCTTCCGATTCTTTCTTTGGTCCCATCTTCACCAAGTGCACAATTGACAAAGGTTGCGATGATTTCTACTTGCACAAGGGTTTCTTGTTTAAGGCTAACAAACTATGCATTCCCGAGTCCTCGCTCCGTTTGTTACTTCTACAGGAATCACATAGTGGAGGCCTCATGGGACACTTTGGACGTGACAAGACACTTGCCATGCTATCTACACACTACTTTTGGCCACGGATGACGCGTGATGTGGAGCGCTTGGTGCGCCGTTGCCCAACTTGCCTCAAAGCTAAGTCCACGTTGAACTCTCATGGCCTTTATATGCCTTTACCAATACCACACACATCTTGGTCCGACATTAGCATGGATTTCGTCTTAGGATTACCTCGCACAAAGAATGGCAAAGATTCAATATTTGTTGTTGTCGATCGCTTCTCTAAAATGGCACACTTTATTCCTTGCAATAAGACCAACGATGCTTCACACATTGCAACTTTGTTCTTTAGGGAAATCGTTCGTCTACATGGAGTGCCGAAGACCATTGTTTCGGACCGCGATGTCAAGTTCACAAGCTACTTTTGGAAGGCATTGATGGCAAAGCTAGGAGTCAAGCTCCTCTTCTCCACCGCTTACCACCCACAAACCGACGGCCAAACCGAGGTGGTGAATCGAAGCTTATCAACTCTCCTTCGCGCATTAATCAAGCCAAACATCAAGGGTTGGGAGGAATGCATACCGCACGCCGAGTTCGCCTACAACCGTGCCTCCCACCGGGCGACCAAGCGAAGCCCGTTTGAGGTTGTCTATGGGTTCAACCCCAACACCGCCCTAGACATCCTACCACTTCCGCTACACGAGCGCACCGACATGGACGTCGACAAAAGAGCCGACTACATGAAGACATTACATGAGTCAACACGAGCAACTCTAGAGGAGCACACAAAGCGCCAAGCCACCAAGATCAACAAGTTGAAGAGGCCCATGGTATTCGAAGAAGGAGACCTTGTGTGGTTACACCTCCGCAAGGACCGTTTTCCGGATGAAAGGAAATCCAAGCTTGCTCCTCGCGGTGACGGACCTTTCAGAGTGCTCAAGCGCATCAACGACAACGCATACAAGATCGACATACCAACCTCAAAGTACTTGGTGCATGACACGTTCAACGTCGCCGACCTATCCCCTTTCCACGGAGATGCAAGCGTTCAAGAGCATGACGAGTCGAAGACGACTCTTTCCGAAGGGGGGGGAGATGATGTAGCCCCACATGTGGACAACACCATGGACACCATGCCAAATGGCCCAATGACAAGATCAAGAGTCAAGGCTCTTCACGAAAAGGTGACCTCGCTCCTCTCGTTGAGTGATCTTGACCTTCCTTTGAATTGCTTGCTACCTCATGCCACTACCTTATGCATACTCAGGATCCACCCGGAAGATGACCCACAATGGAGTCAAGAAGATGGCCAAGAGAAGGTCCAAGATGATGGACAAGAGGAGACCCAAGCAGATGGACAAGAAGAGGAGGGAAGGAGCGAAGACTGGGTGGCCGGCCTCCCAGCCGGCCTAGGCCGGCCTCCAGGCCGGGCACCAACCCGAAGCCGCCGGCCTCCCGGCCGGCCCAGGCCGGCCTCCAGGCCGGGCCCCCACCCGAAGCCGCCGGCCTCCATACCGGCCCAGGCCGGCCCCCAGGCCGGGCCACCTCCCGACGCCGCTGGCCCACGCGCCGGCCTCCCAGCCGGCCTCCAGGCCGGCCTAGGCCGGCCCCCAGGCCGGTCATCCACCTGAGCCGGCCGGCCTCCAGGCCGGCCTAGGCCGGCCCCCAGGCCGGTTCCCCGCCAGAGCCAGCCGGCCCCCAGGCCGGCCTAGGCCGGCCCCCAGGCCGGTTCCCCGCCTTTCCTGCCCGTTTTGTAATAGACTATAAATAGCCTTCCACTTTCCCCATTTCGAGGTCAGACTGAATCTGAGACTTGTGAGAGCTATGCTCCTCCTCCCTCGTAGCTAGGGTGCCTCGTTGAGGTAGATCTTGTTGTTGCTACTCTTTCACTGCGGTGTCTCTAGTAGTGCAAACCAATCTTTCACTGCGGTGATTCTATTGGATCGGTGGACCGGCCGGTAAGAGCAATCGGTTTCAACAAGAGTAAGTTTGGCTTTGATTCTTCGATCCAAAGGCTGCCTTTTTGAGGGTTTGTTGTTGGGTGTAGATCTTAGCAGGATTTGCTAGTTATCCTTGTGTTTTGCCCACGAATCTCCCTCGTTTCCCCTCGTGTTCTTCGTGTTCATCCCCGTTTCCCCCTCAAATCCGTGAAGATCGGGCCTAGCCCTACATCAGAAACTTCACATTCCCTTCATTTGAATCAATGATAGCCCTGTGGTACAAAGAAAAGGTCTTCCCAAAATAATAGGACTAGAGGTTTTATTCTCCATATCCATGATTAGAAAATCCACAGGTACAAAAGTCATATGTAACTCTAACATAACATCACTTACTTTTCCTAAAGCATGTTTAATGGTATTATCAGCAAGTGCAAGTCCAATAGAGCATTTTTCAAGATTCTTTAATTCAAGTGAGTCATATAATTCTTTAGATAAAACTGAGACACTAGATCCTAGATCAAGTATGGCATGGTGTGTCTCTTTTCCAATAGTTACTAGCACCTTGGGGATCCACACATCCCCAAGCTTAGGTGGTATCATAGCTTCTTGATTGTATCTAGCAATTTTTTCTTTCAAGACATGATTAGCAATATAGGAACCAAAACCAGATTTGTTAACATCAATAGAAGGATCACTTGCAAATTTTTGTAAGATAGATATTAATTCATGCAAGCTACTATTCTTCAGATCAAGCAAAGGATCATTAACTTCACTAAGCATCTTAACTTCTTCAACTTTTCTTTCATCATATTCAGTTTCATTAGCTTCTTCTTTTAAAGCCATAAGATGAGACATAAAAGGCAACAAATATTCAGGATAGTTTCTTCCAAAGTAAGAGGAACATTTTCAGCAATATTAATAGAATTCAATATAACCACAGGTGGTGCTTGTGGTTTTCCAGCAGACATACTCAATAAAGTGGCTTGATTATCAGCAAGTTTTGAAAGGGCTTTGTCTAGTCCTGCAGCTTGGAGTTGTAAGTTTTTAATATCAGAACTAATAGATGCAACAGACTTATTCAACTCTTGTATCATGGTATTATGACTAGCAACTTGTTTCATAAGAATTTTATTAGTTTCAACATTATCATTACTAGATGACACAGGCTTCCATTTATCATTAGCATTAGGATATGGAACAAAAGGACGATTGTTGGGAACATATGGAGGTTTATTATAAGAATTATAATTGTTGTTACCATACCCATTGTTTCCATAATTCCTAATGAAGTTGACATCAATATTTTCAGAATTATCACCAATAAGTTCTTGCAAAGGAATATTTTCAACACTAGGTTTATTAAGCTAAGTAAGAATAGTATCCATCTTAGATGACAAATCATGAGTTTCTTCTATGGAGTTTACTTTCTTAGATGAACTAGGTGCTCTATCAGTATGCCATTGACTATAGTTTTGCAAAATGCTTTCCAATATATTCTTAGCTTCTACTATAGTTTTTCCCATAAAAGCACCTCCAGCAGCAGAATCAAGTGTATTTCTAGACATGTAATTCAGACCATTATAAAAAGAGTGTAGTATGGTCCATTCATTAACTCCATGTGATGGGCAAGTTCTAAGCATAAGTTTTATCCTATCCCAAGCCATATCAACATGTTCATTTTCATTTTGCCTAAAAGATAGAATATTGTTTCTATTTTGCAAAATTTTAACAGGAGGATAATATTTCTTAATGAAAGCTTCTCTCAAATCATTCCAAGTTTTAATGCTATCAGTAGGTAAAGAATGCAGCCACTCCTTAGCTTTTCCTCTAAGTGAGAAAGGAAAGAATTGCAGTTTTAGAATATCACTTTCAACATTCTTAAATTTTTGCATGTCACAGATTTCAACAAAATCATGAAGATGCATAGAGGCATCCTCCATAACACTACCACCAAATTGCTCCCTAGTTATCAAGTTCAATAAACTAGGACTTACTTCATAGCTATCAGCTTGTATATCAGGTGCGGTAATAGGTTTAGCAATAAATTGATCATTTGGAGTATTTGTGTAGTCACACAACTTAGTCCTATCACCCATTTTAGCAGATTTTTATGTGTGTGTTGATAGCGCGAGAGGTGTTAATCAATCACGCTTCGTTGGGCACCCCAAGAGGAAGGTTTGAGGAGCACAGCAGCAAGTTTTCCATCAGTTAGAAATCAAGGTTATCGAACCAGTAGGAGTGAGGAATGCTTCAGAAGGTTGTCCACAACTGCAATGGCGCCAGAAAATGTGCTTGGCATGTTGACAGCAACGGTGCCAGAAAAAGAGCTGTTGCAGGGGAGACTGTGGAACCTGCAGAACACAATCAAACTACTTTGCCCCAACGAAGCAGTGAGGTTGTCAATTTCACCGGCCTTGCTGAATACAAAGGATTAAATATATGTGTGGAAGGAAGCTTGTTTGCAGTAAATGAAAGCAGTAGAGCAGTTGATTTAATTGCAGATGTAAAAGAATAGACCGGGGTCCACAGTTCACTAGTGGTGTCTTCTCCATAAATAAAATACTACACATGCTGGGTAACAAATTACAGCTGGGCAATTGACAAAATAGAGAATGCATGACAATGCATGAACATTGCATAATACAGAGGATGATGATGTCTATATGAGATGCTTTGGGCATTACGACAAAATACATAGGTAGCTTTTCCAAGCATACACCTATGCCTAAATAGTCCACCTTTGAGATAACATACCGTAAAATCTCTCCAGTATTAAGTTGCAAGCAACAGACAATTGCATGAAGAACTGTGCATAAAGTTTACTCCCTAGTAGCAACGGCACTCCCCCGTCCTTATATGTTTCTGTCACTCAAGCCAAGGCACACAGGGACCGAACCCACTATCTAGCATAAATACTCCCTCTTGGAGATACAAGCAACTACTTGATCAAGGCAATTACAAGTACCGGAAAGCATGCAAGATCACAAATAACATAGACATGATAATATCAATAATCAACATCACAAGGTACTTCTCTATTCATCGGATCCCAGCAAACACAACATGTAGCATTACAATAAGATGATCTTGATCATGATAGGCAGCTCACAAGATCTAAACATGATAGCACAATTGGAGAAGACTACCATCTAGCTACTGCATGGACCCGTAGTCCAAGGATGAACTACGCACTCATCTGTCTGGAGGCGGGCATGGTGGTGTAGATCCCTCCGACGATGATTCCCCTCTCCGGCAGGGTGCCGGGGAGGGCTTCAGAACCCTCCCGAACTAGGGTTGGCGACGGCGGCGGCGACGGATGTTTTTCTGGAATTTTGATCGGGTCCTTAGGGTTTTCTCGTCGGGGGGATTATATAGGCGAAAGGGCGGCGTCGGTGGAGGCCCGAGGGGGCCACACCACCTGGTGGCGCGGCAGACAGGTGGGCCGCGCCACCCTAGGGTGTGGTCGCCCTCTGGTGCGTCTTCGGCTCCCCTTTGGACTCCGTGTGCGTGACGAAATTATAAGATCCTGGGTTTTTGTCCCGTCCGATTCCGAGAATATTTCCTTAAGTACTTTTCTGAAACGGAAAAACAGCAGAAAACAGGAACTGACACTGGGGCATCTTGTTAATATGTTAGTTCCAAAAATGCATAAAAATGCTATAAGATGTAAACAAAACATGTAGCAAATGGTATGAAAACAAGCATGGATCATAAGAAATTATAGATACGTCAGAGACGTATCAGCATCCCCAAGCTTAGTTCTACTCGTCCTCGAGTAGGTAGAACGATAACAAATAATTTCTTAGGAGACATGCAAACTCACAATCTAGATCAACATAGTAATGCAAAACACATGATGTGAATAAGGTGATCCAAAACAATTGTCTATAGTTGACATTAAGCAAACAATGATTAACAAATGCTAGCTAAAAGAAGCTAGAACTTTTCATGAATCAGCGTGTTGGAGACTAGAAACCATACATAAGGTTTAGAAATAAGAATAGTAAATTGTGTCTCCAATGTAAAATGTCAATCAATCTTCAAAGCATCAAATTCAGTTAATAATAGAAATAGCCAAGCTCAAGTCAAGTGTCCTTAATCCATCCACTTAACTTATCAATTGTTATGTAGTCCACTCAACTAATACAAGCAAGAAGAAGGCTTGGCACCATGAGGTTATGGCAAAGAGAATAATAATGGGGGTTTGGAAGGCCAAAAAGAAAGGCTCAAACAGTGGAAGAGGTAACCACAAGACAAGAGGAAGTCCCGTAGTAGACACTGAATGAGGAGTAGTGATTGCCATGCAACGGATGCACATAGAGCTATATGAATGGAAGCTCTCCAATGGAACTAGTGGGGGTGCATCCAACTTGCTTGCTCATGAAGACCTAGAGCTCACTTGAGGAGGCTCATCGTTGAAATATACAAGCCAAGTTCTATAACGTTTGGTCCCCACATAGTTATACTAATGAAGCATGAAAACTCACTACAATGATGTAGGTGCTACTAGCACAAGTGTGGAATAAAAGGATAGTAGTGTTGCCCCCTCTCTCATTTTATATTCTTTTTTTCTTTTTCTCTTTTTTTGCTTTTTGCTTTTTGAGGCCTTTGTGGCTCTTTTATATTTTTCTCTCATTAGTCTCTTTTGGACTCTTTTGATTGGCCACTTTGGACTCTTTTCAATATGCTCACAGATAGAGGCAACACTCTATTTTACAAGATGATCATCACACTTTTTGGTGTACTCAAAACTCAAAGACTAATACATGGTGTATGGTGAATATGCAAGACCGAGCGTAGTGTGGAAAAGATGTAACACATGTGGAAAACCACGCATCACACTAACTCAAATGGTCAAGCAATACTATATGGTAATGAAGTAAAAATGACATAAAGTCATGTAATGTAAATGATGGATGTTGCATGGCAATGTATCTCGGAACAGCTATAGAAATGCTGTGATAGGTAGATATGGTGGCTGTTTTGAGGAAGATAGTTGGCTTATGTGTAGGAGAACAAGATGAAGATCTCCCACGGGGTTGGATGTACTTGCGAAGTATGCACCAATATCAATGTGAAAAAGGGCAATGCAAAGTACCGAAGAGGCTAGCAAAATATGGAGGTGGAAGTGCCAAAAACCAAAAACTCACATAGCATGTTGTATATTGCAAACAACTAACAGTATCAAAGTCTCACAAATGGTTAGAGACACCTCGAGAGGGATCGTGGCGGCGACACAAGTGCCCGTTGGCTTCCCCGACCGTTGCAGTAACTATACCATTAGAAACTTCTTTTCAACTAAGAGGAAATCACGACACTAAAGCACTATTGACTTATGTTGTTTTTAGTTCAGAAAAGTACGGCTCCACGCTCTACTAACACATCTTCACTAATCATCTCTTAACAACATTAGCCAACAAAATTTAACCATTAGTTATTTTAATACCTCAAAACAATTGAAGAGGAGCAAGTTATCTACACAATGGTCTACAAGACTATGCAGCTTTTCTCTATTTCATACCACTATCACAAGCATAGCATTTTCCAATCTAACACATCAACCAAGCAACTAAAACAACTCTCTAACAAATAAGAGTGAAACACAAGAGAGCTTAACACAAAGAACTAGCAGCCCTAAACAAGATAACATGCTAAAAGCGAGAGCTTACTAGAAAACAGACAGTAGCTAAGAATACTCAACAAATATAAGCGAAGCACAAGAGTATTCATATGAAAAAGCGGAGCGTGTCTCTCTCCCACACAAGAATGCTAGGATCCAACTTATTAAGCAAACTAAAACACACACTCAAAATAAAAACAGACGCTCCAAGCAAAATACATAAGATGTAGCGGAATAAAAATATAGTATCACTAGAGATGACCTGATAGTTTTGTCGATGAAGAAGGGGATGCCTTGGGCATCCCCAAGCTTAGATGCTTGAGTCTTCTTGAATTTGCTGGGGATGACCCACCGGGGCATCCCCAAGCTTAGGCTTTTCACTCTTCTTGATCTCATCATATCGTCCCTTTTGCTTACTTGAAAACTTCCACCACATCAAACTCAAAGTAATTCTCATTAGAGGGTTAGTGCATAAACCAAAAATTCACAAGTTCTACTGTGACACAAGCACACCTTAATACATTATAACATTAGCTACAGCCACTGATGCTCAAAGAATTAAAAAGATCCAAGTAAACATCGCAAAAGAAGCAATGCACAATAAAAGACAGAATCTGTCAAAATCTGAACAGTCTGTAAAGACGAATTTTTTCGAGGCACTATAGTTGCTCAAATCGAAAATCACTGAACTAGAAAACGTTTCATGCATATATGAAGATTCAGCACACAAAATCTCAAAGCATTTCGTCGCTTCTGGAATAAATGACGAATTTAACGGTGACAGACAGAAATCTGTTTCCTGTGCAGAAATCCAAATATAGCAAAAACTTTCTACTAGAGACCTTACTTGGCACAACATTGCAAGAAAATAAAGATACAAAGAAGTTGCTACAGAAGTAAACAAACTTCTTGACTCAAATAAAAGAAAAGATACTAAAAATAAAATGATGGGTTGTCTCCCATAAGCGCTTTTCTTTAACGCCTTTCAGCTAGGCGCAGAAAGTGAACATCAAGTATTTCCAAGAGAAGAAGCATCAAAACGATAATTTGCTCTAACAATAGAGTCAAAAGGTGACTTCATTCTCTTCCTAGGGAAGTGTTCCATACCTTTCTTAAGAGGGAATTGATATCTAATGTTGCCCTCTTTCATATCAATAACAGCACCAATAGTTCGAAGAAAAGGTCTTCCCAAAATAATAGGACAAGAAGCTTCGCACTCAATATCCAAGACAATAAAATCAATGGGAACAAAGTTATTATTAACCATAACATGAATATCATCAAGCCTTCCCAAAGGTGTTTTTGTAGAATTATCAGCAAGATGAATGTTCAAACAACAGCTCTCCAATGGTGGCAAGTTAAGCATATCATAGAATTTCTTAGGCATAATAGAAACACTTGCACCAAGATCACATAGAGCATTACAATCAAAGTCATTTACTTTCAGTTTAATGATGGGTTCCCAACCATCTTCTAATCTCTTAGGGATAGAAGCTTCAAGTTTTAACTTTTCTTCCCTAATTTTCATGAGAGCATTGGTAATATGTTTTGTAAAAGCCAAGTTTATAGTACTAGCATTAGGACTTCTAGCTAGCTTTTGCAAGAACATTATGACTTCAGAGATATTGCAATTATCAAAATCAAAATCATTATCATCAAAAGTAATGGAAGAAGGATCTCCCATAGTTCGAAAAATTTCAGCTCCTTTATCACTAGCAGTTTTGGTATCTTTTGGCAGTTTTAAGCGTTTTTCATGAGAAGTGGAAACATTGCCAACATTGTTAACTTTACCATTATCATTAATAGACTTGTTATCATGTGAAACCTGAACATTACTAGTGGTGGTGATGGTGTAAACTTTAACCATATTATTCTTTTTAGTGGCTTCTCTTTCTCTTTCCCACCTAGCATGTAGTTCAGCCAACATTCTAACATTGTCATCAATTCTAACTTGGATGGCATTGATTTTATCAAAAGGCTTGCTCTCTTTATCATTGTTAGGCATAACTTTTAATTTTAAAAGATCTACATCAAGAGCAAGGCTTTCAACTTTAGAAGCAAGAACATCGATTTTACCCAACTTTTCCTCAACAGTTTTGTTAAAAGCGGTTTGTGTGTTGATAAACTCTTTTAGCATGGTTTCAAGATCATAGGAAACACTCTTATTATTGTTGTAAGAATTACCATAAGAGTTACCATAACCATAATTGTTATTAGGAGGATATGGCTTATAATTGTTGTTACCAAAATTGTTCCTATAGGCATTGTTGTTGAAACTGTTATTTTTAATGAAGTTCACACCAACATGCTCTTCTTGGGAAACCAAAGAAGCTAAGGGGACATTATTTGGATCAACAAAAGATTTACCATTAACTAGCATAGACATAATCACATCAATCTTTCACTCAAGGAAGAGGTTTCTTCAACAGAATTTACCTTCTTACCTTGTGGAGCCCTTTCAGTGTGCCATTCAGAGTAGTTTACCATCATATCATCAAGAAGCTTTGTTGCTGCACCCAAAGTGATGGACATAAAGGTTCCTCCAGCAGCTGAATCCAATAGGTTTCTTGAAGAAAAATTCAATCCTGCATAAAAGGTTTGGATGATCATCCAAGCAGTCAGTCCATGGGTGGGACAATTCTTTATCAAAGATTTCATTCTTTCCAAGCTTGAGCAACATGTTCATTATCCATTTGTTTAAAGTTCATGATGCTACTTCTCAAAGATATAATTTTAGCAGGAGGATAATATTTTCCAATGAAAGCATCTTTGCATTTAGTCCATGAATCAATACTATTTCTAGGCAAAGATAACAACCATTCTTTAGCTCTCCCTCTCAAAGAGAAAGGAAACAATTTCAGTTTTATAATATCTCCATCCATATCCTTATACTTTTGCATCTCACAAAGTTCAACAAAATTATTAAGGTGAGCAGCAGCATCATCAGTACTAGCACCAGAAAATTGCTCTTTCATAACAAGATTTAACAAAGCAGGTTTGATTTCATAAAAATCTGTCTTAGCAGCAGGTGGAGCAATAGGAGTACATATGAAATCATCATTATTAGTACTAGTGAAGTCACACAACTTAGTGTTTTCAGCAGTACTCATTTTTGAGGAAAACAAGGCAAACCGAATTGAACAAGATTAAACAAGTAACTAATTTTTTTGGGGTTTTTGATATAGGAAAGCAACAAGATAAATTCTACACTAATTTTTTTGTGTTTTTGATATAAGAAAGCAAAACAAGACAAAGCAATAATAATAAGCAAGACTAAAACAAAGTAAAGAGATTGGAACTGAGAGAATCCCCTTGCAGAAGCTTCTCTACTCCCCGGCAACGGCGCCAGAAAAGAGTTGTTGACGGAGGAGTGAGAAGTTTGGTACTTCGAGAAGCTTCTTACTGAGCACTCTTAACTCCCCGGCAACGGCGCCAGAAAAAGAGCTTGATAGCGCGAGAGGTGTTAATCAATCACGCTTCGTTGGGCACCCCAAGAGGAAGGTTTGAGGAGCACAGCAGCAAGTTTTCCCTCAGTTAGAAACCAAGGTTATCGAACCAGTAGGAGTGAGGAATGCTTCAGAAGGTTGTCCACAACTGCAATGGCGCCAGAAAATGTGCTTGGCGTGTTGACAACAACGGTGCCAGAAAAAGAGCTGTTGCAGGGGAGACAGTGGAACCTACAGAACACAATCAAACTACTTTGCCCCAACGAAGCAGTGAGGTTGTCAATCTCACCGGCCTTGCTGAATACAAAGGATTAAATGTATGTGTGGAAGGAAGCTTGTTTGCAGTAAATGAAAGCAGTAGAGCAGTTGATTTAATTGCAGATGTAAAAGAATAGACCGGGGTCCACAGTTCACTAGTGGTGTCTTCTCCATAAATAAAATACTACACATGCTGGGTAACAAATTACAGCTGGGCAATTGACAGAATAGAGAATGCATGAACATTGCATAATACAGAGGATGATGATGTCTATATGAGATGCTTTGGACATTACGACAAAATACATAGATAGCTGTTCCAAGCATACACCTATGCCTAAATAGTCCACCTTTGAGATAACATACCGTAAAATCTCTCCAGTATTAAGTTGCAAGCAACAGACAATTGCATGAAGAACTGTGCATAAAGTTTACTCCCTAGTAGCAACGGCACTCCCCCGTCCTTATATGTTTCTGTCACTCAAGCCAAGGCACACAGGGACCGAACCCACTATCTAGCATAAATACTCCCTCTTGGAGATACAAGCAACTACTTGATCAAGGCAATTACAAGTACCAGAAAGCATGCAAGATCACAAATAACATAGACATGATAATATCAATAATCAACATCACAAGGTACTTCTCTATTCATCGGATCCCAGCAAACACAACATGTAGCATTACAATAAGATGATCTTGATCATGATAGGCAGCTCACAAGATCTAAACATGATAGCACAATTGGAGAAGACTACCATCTAGCTACTGCATGGACCCGTAGTCCAAGGATGAACTACTCACTCATCTGTCCGGAGGCGGGCATGGTGGTGTAGAGCCCTCCGGCGATGATTCCCCTCTCCGGCAGGGTGCCGGGGAGGGCTTCAGAACCCTCCCGAACTAGGGTTGACGACGGCGGCGGCGACGGATGTTTTTCTGGAATTTTGATCGGGTCCTTAGGGTTTTCTCGTCGGGGGGATTATATAGGCGAAAGGGCGGCGTCGGTGGAGGCCCGAGGGGGCCACACCACCTGGTGGCGCGGCAGACAGGTGGGCCGCGCCACCCTAGGGTGTGGTCGCCCTCTGGTGCGTCTTCGGCCCCCCTTTGGACTCCGTGTGCGTGACGAAATTATAAGATCCTGGGTTTTTGTCCCGTCCGATTCCGAGAATATTTCCTTAAGTACTTTTCTGAAACGGAAAAACAGCAGAAAACTAGGAACTAGCACTGGGGCATCTTGTTAATATGTTAGTTCCAAAAATGCATAAAAATGCTATAAGATGTAAACAAAACATGTAGCAAATGGTATGAAAACAAGCATGGATCATAAGAAATTATAGATACGTCGGAGACGTATCAGCATCCCCAAGCTTAGTTCTACTCGTCCTCGAGTAGGTAGAACGATAACAAATAATTTCTTAGGAGACATGCAAACTCACAATCTAGATCAACATAGTAATGCAAAACACATGATGTGAATAAGGTGATCCAAAACAATTGTCTATAGTTGACATTAAGCAAACAATGATTAACAAATGCTAGCTAAAAGAAGCTAGAACTTTTCATGAATCAGCGTGTTGGAGACAAGGAACCATACATAAGGTTTAGAAAGAAGAATAGTAAATTGTGTCTCCAATGTAAAATGTCAATCAATCTTCAAAGCATCAAATTCAGTTAATAATAGAAATAGCCAAGCTCAAGTCAAGTGTCCTTAATCCATCCACTTAACTTATCAACTGTTATGTAGTCCACTCAACTAATACAAGCAAGAAGAAGGCTTGGCACCATGAGGTTATGGCAAAGAGAATAATAATGGGGGTTTGGAAGGCCAAAAAGAAAGGCTCAAACAGTGGAAGAGGTAACCACAAGACAAGAGGAAGTCCCGTAGTAGACACTGAATGAGGAGTAGTGATTGCCATGCAACGGATGCACATAGAGCTATATGAATGGAAGCTCTCCAATGGAACTAGTGGGGTGCATCCAACTTGCTTGCTCATGAAGACCTAGAGCTCACTTGAGGAGGCTCATCGTTGAATATACAAGCCAAGTTCTATAACGTTTGGTCCCCACATAGTTATACTAATGAAGCATGAAAACTCACTACAATGATGTAGGTGCTACTAGCACAAGTGTGGAATAAAAGGATAGTAGTGTTGCCCCCTCTCTCATTTTATATTCTTTTTTTCTTTTTCTCTTTTTTTGCTTTTTGCTTTTTGAGGCCTTTGTGGCTCTTTTATATTTTTCTCTCATTGGTCTCTTTTGGACTCTTTTGATTGGCCACTTTGGACTCTTTTCAATATGCTCACAGATAGAGGCAACACTCTATTTTACAAGATGATCATCACACTTTTTGGTGTACTCAAAACTCAAAGACTAATACATGGTGTATGGTGGATATGCAAGACCGAGCGTAGTGTGGAAAAGATGTAACACATGTGGAAAACCACGCATCACACTAACTCAAATGGTCAAGCAATACTATATGGTAATGAAGTAAAAATGGCTGAATGTAAAAGATGCTTAAAAGTTGTTGGAAAAGTGTTTCTTATGATTAAAAATGGACTGGGGTTCATGGTTTCACACATGCACTCTCTCTTTAATATAGTGTGGCAAATGAGTAGACATAGATTTAACATATGAGATTGCAAACAAGGTTAATGACATGTTACTAATTATATGGGAATCACGTCCTAGCATAGAGACCTTTTGATTATTAGTCTCACTTATACTCCACCAAGATGTGAACTAAATCATGCACCTTAGTAATTAAGATAACATCAGAGTATAGCTTTAAGATTAATGACATGAAGTGAAAATAAACACATGATGGATCTAGTCTTAGGTAGAGGCATGTCACTCCTCCTACCCTACAACATGGTATTTTGGTTTATCCCTAGTGAGGTAACAAAGTAAGGTAAACACCCAATGAATCATGATATTCAAGTTGTCAGCTTATCACTTCACCACCCCCGTTACTCCAACTAATGCACACGTTCCCCCACACATGCTCTCATAAACATGCTTGATCATAACAAGGATACAAGAACGGGGTACATAATATGCATCTACTTTCATAACTGAAATATAACATTGCAATCTCAATATATATTAACTCATAGAAAGATCCACCACAATGGTAATACAACGGTGACCGTAATCATGTTCAGCAGCTCATACGGTGCTAATTAGTGAAGCTCAAGAGAGAGAGAGATACATATGCTACTGCCACAAACCCATAGTCCAGAGGTGGACTACTCCCTCTTCATCATGGAGACGGTGGAGATGTCGATGGAGAAGAAGGAGACCTCTCCGGCAGGGCTCCGCCGGAGTTTTCCCCTCCAATCTGCAGCCACCTGGTCTCTGTTTCTTGTTTCTCTCGTGTGGCGGCTCCCGTCTGGAAAAACATCGGGGGGCCACTTATATAGGCGTTTTTAGGTCACGAGGATGATTCTGGGCGAAGGATCGATGCAAACAGGGCCACGAGGGCTGAGAGGGGTGGGCCCATGCGGCCTGGTACTGTAGCAGTGTGGGACCCTCTCTTTTGGTCCTCCGGCCTCCGTTCATTGACTTCTTTCACTCCTAAATCTTCTCCTTCCAAAATAATGACCCCCGTAAATTTATAGCTCATTATGACGTCGTTAAGGTCCTGAAACAAATAAGGAAAGAAATAGGGGTTTTCTGCCTGCGCAGGATTAATTCCATAAAAAGGGGATATCATCATAAATTACCAAAAATCATTAAATAACAGTAATATACCCCTTATATGATGCAAATATGATTGGAATATGACTATTATAGTGCAAAGTTCATGTATGCATTTTAGATGCATCAATTATTCACACTTGAAAGTTTTTTGTTGCCCTGCCTATGCTCATGTTGATAATCTAAAGTTAGAGTGCTTATTTCTTGGTTATGGTTCCGGAGTGAAAGGATATAAGTTGTGGAATCCAGAAACCAAAAAGACTTTCTTCAGCCGGAGTGTTTTGTTTAATGAAGCTGTTATGTATTAGGACAGTTTGACTACTGATGGTGTGCCAGATTCTTCTGATGAGGACGAACAACATGTTCGTTTGCAGGTGGAGCAGGTGGAGCACCTATATGAAGAGGTAACAGAAACTGTTGATGAGGAGATTGTGCAAACCTCACCTCCTGTTTTGCAGCAACCGTCGATTGCTGCTGATCGGCCAAGGAGAAACATTGTCCCCCCTAACCGATTAATTGAAGAATGATGTTATTTATTTTTCTCTAAGTTGTGCTGAACAGGTGGAGCATGATGCTGAACCAGCTACATACACTGAAGTTATTGCTTCGGTTGATCGTGACAAGTGGTTTGGTGCAATGCACGAGTAGATGCAATCACTTGAGAAGAATGACACAAGGATGTTGTGCGCTTTCCTAAACAAAAGAAGGCCGTCCGCTGCAAGTGGATCTTTAAGAGAAAGGATGGTTTGTCTCGTAATGAGCCTCCAAGGTTTAAGGCAAGGTTAGTAGCTAAAGGTTTCAGCCAAATTCCCGGTGTGGATTATTATGATGTGTTCTCCCCGGTTGTCAAGCATAGTTCTATTCGTACATTCTTCAGTATTGTTGCTATGCATGATCTTGAGCTTGAGCAGTTAGATGTGAAGACTGCATTTTTGCGTGGAGAACTTAAGTAGGAGATATACATGGACCTGCCAGAAGGGTACATAGTGCTTGGTAAGGAGGATTTTGTGTGCAAGCTAAAGAAGTCCCTTTACGGTTTGAAACAGTCTCCTCGACAGTGGTATAAAAGGTTTGATTCTTTTATGATGTCGCATGGCTTTAAGAGGTCTGAACATGATAGTTGTGTGTACATTAAATTTGTTGATGAATCGCCTATATACTTGTTGCTATATGTTGATGATATGTTAATTGCTGCCAAGATCATGAAAGAAATCACTACATTGAAGAAACAGTTGAGTAGTAAGTTTGAGATGAAGGATCTTGGTCCCGCTAAGAAAATTCTAGGTATGGAAATTTCAAGAGATTGAAAATCTAGATTGCTATTTCTTAGTCAGGAGAATTACATTAAGAAAGTTCTTCATCATTTTAACATGCATGATGCAAAGTCTGTTATTACGCCTATTGCTCCTCACTTTAAGTTGTCAGCATTGCAATGTCCTAGTTCTGACGAAGATATTGAGTAAATGTCACGAGTTCCATATTCTAGTGCTGTTGGTTCCTTAATGTATTTCATGGTGTGTTCTCGACCTGATTTGTCTTATGCTATGAGCTTGGTTAGTCGATACAGGGCTAATCCTGGTAAAGAACATTGGAAAGTTGTTCAGTGGATTTTCAGGTACCTTCGCGGCACATCCAACGCTTGCTTGAAGTTTGGCAGGACTGGTGAGGGACTCGCAGGCTATGTGGATTTGGATTTTGCTGCCGACTTGGATAAGAGGAGGTCCCTCACATGTTATGTGTTTACTGTTAGTGGATGTGCTGTTATCTGATAGGCTACCTTGCAGGGTGTTGTTGCACAATCTACTGCTGAGGCTGAGTACATGGCTATTGCTGAAGCATGCAAAGAATCTGTTTGGTTAAGATGTTTGTTTGCTGAGCTTTGTGGAGATGATACTTGCATTAACCTGTTTTGTGACAGTCAAAGTGTCATTTACCTTACTAAGGATCAGATGTTCCATGAGAGAACAAAACACATTGATGTCAAATACCATTATGTGCATGATGTTGTTGCACAAGTTAAGCTGAAGGTATGCAAGATAAGTACTCATGATAATCCTGCTGATATGATGACAAAGCCAGTTCATGTTGCTAAGTTTGAGCTCTGCTCGAGCTTAGTTGGTATAACTGTTTAGCCCAAGAGGCTAGTTGGCGCCGAAAGTGTTTTCTTTCATGTTTCAAGGTGAAGGATTGTTTTATGCTACAAGATGGATTTTGTCTTAAGGTGGGGTGTTATTTTATGGTGATCCGAATCCGGTTATATAAGAGAGAAGGCTAACGATGGAGCGAAGTGAGGCCCGTCGCCGGTAGGCTTGGGCCGAGTTGGATTAGGGTTCACCTGTTACCGACCTATTAGGCCAGGACCACTATAAGTACCTCTTGTAAGCTGCCGCACGGGATAAGCCACGTATTGTAAATCCCGGCGCGTTTGTAACCTCACCCGAAATAGTATTGCTAGCTGACGCCCGTGGTTTTTTCTCTTCCTTGTTGGAAGGGTATTGCACGTTAAAATCTCGTGTCTTCGTTGGTTTGATCTTGTTTAATTTCGTCGTTGTTTTGCTATCGCTTGTAACATTCGGAACCGTTGCACGAAGTGGAGCTAGTACAGTTGGGAAAAAGTTAACAACCATGTAGAAAAAACCACCACAAATTGCATGAAATGGTAAGTGTTGAACACTCTTGCTCCAATTTTTTTTGGCAGTTCTCTCACTCTGGCGGGGATCGTTTAGCTGATTAGTTAAACGTAGTGGCTCGGCCTATATGCCCATCGAGGCCGTCCGATCTTTCTTTCTTTTTTCATCCTTTTTTCAGGGAAAGGCCGAGCTTTCTGCTAAGCCCTATGTGGTCGTACACTCGTACCCACAAAATTGACGATGAGTTTAAGTGCCGCTGCGGCGCTGCCGAAGATAATGCTACTACCACAATATCAATCGCATGATTATCCGAAAAAATCATCAGTTCGAGGACGCTTTAATTCTGATATCGCTGAGCTACCCGTGGCTCGTCACTCACGCTGTTGTCTGTGCCCACTAGTAGAAAACGGCCCATTGGTCCCGGTTCCAAAGGGCCTTTGGTCCCGGTTTTCTAACCGAGACTAAAGGGTCGGGACAAAAGGGGGGGGGGGGCTTTCGTCCCGGTACCTTAAGAACCGGGACCAATGGGCCTCCATGTGGGCGCGGGGTGGGGGCTCCTGGCCGGAACCCTCTGGTCCCGGTTGGTATTACCAACCGGGACCAAAGAGGTTTCAGCGTTTTGTTCTTTTTTATTTTTTTGGGGGGTTCAAATTTTTTTCCAGTAAATTATTTTTGCGTCGATTGCGTCAGTGGTACTACCATTCACATTTTATTCATATATACATACATAAGTCCACACGTCGAGATCACGTTCAAGTTTATACTACACCGACATAACGTTTCTCACACGTCGAGATCACGTCAATTACATTGGAGGCAAAACATAATTGCTATTGTGATAAAATTCTCCATTTCTCTTCAGAACCGCGGAGTTCAAAAATTCCGCCATTTCCTCTTGAATTGCTTTTAGGCGCTTCGATGGTATGAGCTTGTCCCGCATTAACTCCATCTAGATCAATATGAATATATGAGTTGTTTATAACTATATATATATATGTGAAATCATAATAAAATAATTTATGGATGGTAGTCAACACAATATGGTAATAAAAAATTGCGAAGAGTGTATACATACATCATGTGTTCTTTGTTCTCTATTCCGCTCACTGACAAAAGAGCGTATGTACTCGAAAACGTAGTATGCACATAAATGTGTCCCTGGTTCCTGCCTCAGACACCACTTTACAAAAAATAGAATTTAATCAAATAATAATCAAGCTTGATAATGGTGTTGAAACTAGAATTAAAGAGTTGTGCGGACCTATATATATAGTACTACTTACCTTGGTGGTATAAAAATACAGCTCCGGTTTCCACTCCCCTCGAACATTCGCGATGAACCGTTTCCAAACACTGCCCGCCAAAAGAAAAATGATTAAAGGAGTTATTGATTAGTTGATATCAGAAAATGAATGAAAGAGGTCGATATAGAGCGATAATGATTGAAATTACCTCTGGAGCATATCTTGAATGCTTTGGTAGTCTTCCATTGGTTTCCTTAACGAGTCCATGACTTGAACGACTCCTTGGTCAAATCTAATGATTAGCAGAATCCAGTGGAAACTGCGCACGTTTATATGTCCATGACTCATCGGTTACACTAAAGATATATAAAGAAAAATAGAATGTATAGAAGGTACAGTAACACTCACTTGAAGACGTAAGGAAAAAGTATTTTTGCGCAGGTATTTTGTTTCACTAACCACCGGAGCAAGTTATCCTCTGTGTCCTTCCAATGGTATTTTATGGTAAATTCATTAATATAATATGGGTCAATGAACCCAGTGTCATAGATGCGACGTTCCCTGCATTCGACAATCTTCATTCTACAGTACAAAAGAATATAGTGAGATAATTACAGGTAATGAATGTGCAGAGCTGGAGACTTAATTAAATTGCAGAAATAAATCACTTACAAACAATAGCAACTGACGAGGGCTTTGTCGAGGGCGTCTTGATTGAATAACTGAAAAATTTCAGAAAACGGAATATACATCGAGTCATCCGTGAAGTAATGCTCTTTCTTATATTTCACCCAGAAGACATCATGCCCGGCCGCTGCAGCTTTCTCGTACCAGTGATGCAATCGACGCAATTGTGTTGTTAGAGAATTGACCTCCTCAGGTCTGACCAGGGACTTCCCGAGGACATATGTCCATGCATACTGATACTTCTGGGGGCCGCCTATGGTGCCAGTGTCGTGGTGAACTTTCTTATCGGATATCACCTTCAGCGGGGGGATCGACTGTTTTGCCTGTTCTCCGAGCTGGGCCACTTGTTTCCCGCATTTTGCCGCCTTGAACCGCTCCTTCTTTAGGCAATCTGCCGCCTCCTTCTCCTCCTGCATCCGCTACCTCTTTAGGCGATAGGCAGCCTTGTTCTCCTCCTGCTCTTGACTAATTGTCTTCTCCAAAACACGATCATAGTCATCTCGCAATTTAGGCGGCTCTGGCCGGGGACCCGTTAGATTTTTTATAAATTTCTCAACTTTTTCTGCTGGTATTATCTCTTTAGGCGGGGGCCATTTTGGAGCTAATTGTCGGGCCACATCGGCACGCACCGACTCCTTGAGTTCCTCTGGAGTTTTGTCGTACGATCTCTTTGGAAGAGGCTTTAGCAACTCGCGTTCCGCTCGAGTTAACTTATCTGCACGCGTCGACATGAAGGATAGTTTCCGCTTTGATGAGAAGATCTTAACAAGGGGCGGAATCGACGGACGGGACGTCGCGGGCGATGGACTCGTGACGGATGGGGCATCGAGGGATGGATCTTGATGTGGGGAGGATGGATCTTGGGGGGATGGATCTTGAGGTGGGGGGATGGATCTTTAGGTGGGGGGATGGATCTTTAGGTGGGGGGATGGATCTTGAGGTGGGGGGATGGATCTTGAGGTGGGGGAGATGGATCTTGAGGTGGGCGTCTGCTACTCGGAGGAGTCAAGTTTGGAAACACGATGTTTTTCTTGTTCCAGAGAGCGATACCCTTCTCGACTTCTCCTAGTGTCTTCTCGCCGTCACCTCCAGGAATGTCAAGTTCCAGATTAGCATATAACGGCACAACTTCATCCACCCCGACACGAGCATAGCCAGGTGGAATCCCTCCGAGATGGTAGCTTGCTCCAGCTTGATTAGGTAAAGCATAGCCGACCGCCACCTTGAAGGACATGTTCTTCATTGACATATGTAGCTCACAGTCTGTCTTCTCCGTGATATCATCCACGGGGTAGTGAGCCGCCGGCGGTTCGAATTCAGAATTTTTTACATGCGTGGAATCCACACTGCTTTTCCGCTGATCAGATGGGGCGGCTTCGACATGACCTTCTAGCTGCAGCTGATGCTGCCCTTTGCTTACTAATTGAGTCTAGTTGCTCCTGCTACTGCTGCACCTTGCGTTCCAATGCTGATAACCGGTCAGACTCCTGCTTCTTTTTTCTCTGACGGCTTCTATAAGTATGAGCGTCTTCCGGAAAACCTTGCTTCAAGGTGACACCGGCTCCATAGCCTCGTAATCGTCCAACGCGTTCAGGATTCCCGAGTGCTAGTGACAGCTCGTCATTCTCTCTGTCGACCACGTACACTCCCCTTTGAACTTTATCTATTGCGTCCACAAGTTGTTTGGTTATATACTCAATTTTTTCCTTCCATTTTCCCTGAGCAACAATCAACCCTGTCTGTGGGTCCAACCCTGCCCCATGCGCGAACAACCAAAACTTGGACCACTCGGGCCAGTCCGTTGTCTGTGGAATGATCCCGTTATCAAGCAGTCTTGCTTCAAAGGCTTCCCACTTAGGCACGCCAGCCTTGTAGCCACCTGCCCCCAAATGGTGGTGATATTCCTTCTTCACAGCATTTAACTTATTTTTTTCCGATCGGGCCACAGCGGCCTCCGATTTTCTTTGCTTCACAAATGTGGGCCACTGTTGTTGTATCTTCACTAGTGGTCAAGTGAAATCTGGATCTTTCTCCTCCGCCTTTAGATAAGCTTTCCATAAGTTTTTCTTCCAGGTCCGGAATTGTTCGGCCATCTTATTAAGAGTCCACTCCTTGACTTTTGTCTTCAAGTGCTCGGGTAGATCTGACGGTAGGTTGACCTTTGTCAAGAGCGTGTCCCAACACAAAAGTTTTAGTTTCTCGTCGACATAAGTAGTTGGCTTATTTTCGTCCTTCGGCTGAATCCATTCTTCAAGGTTGATCGGGACAATGTCCCTAACAATAACCCCGTATTGATTTATATATTTGCGGCGGCAATCTAAGGCTTCCAAAGGTTCACCACTCGCACTAACTTGGTCGATCACTATCCTACGACCCTCCTTCAATGGCTTCGTCGGACCTCGTTTTGGCACTGCTGTAGATGCGAATGATTTGCACGATCCGGAGGGCTAAAAGAAAAAATGGTTCGTTAATAACAGCAATACAGCTCAAATAATACATCTAGTGTGATCGATGTACAGAGGCTTAATATACCTCGCCGGAGTTTGTTAAGGGCACTTCCCCCTCTCTACAATTTTCTTCTTCCTCAACCCCCTCACCGGAATCGTTCAGAAATTGGGAGCCATAATCTTCTATAGTTACGGCATCTTCTTCACCGACAGGCGCGGCCGCACGTCCTGCTATAATTTGGAGCATTTGCATTTCGCACTCCTCGTCTCTGTCGATGACGTCCGGAAAATTTGGATCCATCTAGATACATCCGTGAATAAACAATCAACACATGTCGAGGGCTTAGATACAACAAATATAGAGAGAATATAACGCTATCCGACATGATTTGTGTCCGTGAAAATTGCATCGGTATTAGGAAGGTTTGATCCTCAGGTATAAATAAGAATCTAAATTTGCATCCGTCATCGAAAAAATAACTAAAACTACTTCTATTGAATTTTACTTCTATTTGCTCTAACAAATTTACCTATCACTATACATGCATTTAAATTTACCTAACACTAATTTAAATTTACTATACAAATAACACTAATTTAAATTTATGCAGGTTGCCTCACCCTTGCTGCCGCACGTCCTGCAGAGGGGAGGGCGGCGGCCGGGAGGCGAGGCGGCGCACGGCGGCGGTGGAGCAGAGGGCGGCGGGAGCACGGCGGGAGGCCGAGGGCACGGCGGCCGGGAGGCGAGGCGGCGCACGGCGGCGGTGGAGCAGAGGGCGGCGGGAGCACGGCGGGAGGCCGAGGGCGCGGTGGCCGGGAGGCGAGGCGGCGCACGGCGGCGGTGGAGCAGAGGGCGGCGGGAGCACGGCGGGAGGCCCAGGGCGGCGGGAGGCCGCGAGGGCGCGGCGGCCGGGAGGCGAGGCGGCGCACGGCGGTGGTGGAGCAGAGGGCGGGGGGAGCACGGCGGCGGCGGAGCAGCCTGGCGGCAGGGGAGAGGGCGCGCGGCGGCAGAGCAGCCTGGCGGTAGGGGAGAGGGCGCGCGGCGTCGGGGAAGCAAATTAGATCGAATGAGGAGATGAGGAGGCCGGAACCACCCAAATCCCGCGGAAGGACCTTTGGTCCCGGTTCCAGCCACGAACCGGGACCAAAAACCCTTTGATCGCGGTTGGTAACACCAACCGGGACCAAAGGTCTGTCCGGGCCGCGAAATATTGCGCGCGAAGCCCAGCGGGCCTTTGGTCCCGGTTGGTGTTAAGAACCGGGACCAATGGTCTTTTTTTTTCTTGTTTCTTATTTCTAGTTTCTTTTTCTGTTTTCTTTTTTGTTTCTTTTATATATTTTGATTTACATGCTTTTGGAATTGTTTTTTTCTAGTTTATTTTAAAATGTTCCAATATTTAAAAAATGTTCCAATATTTGAAATTCATTATCTTTTTATTATTTATTTTTCTAGTTTCTTTTTATTATTTAAAAATTCATATATTTTTATAGTTTCATTTAATTAAAAAAATTGGAATTTGAACTTAATTAAGTCATTAAACTTATAAATTCAATATCTTTTCATATGTTTATCAGAAAAATGTAATTAAAATATCAAATTGTTGATAAAAAATGTAATTAAAATGTAATTTGGAATTGCTGTTCATTTAATTACAAAATTTGGAATTTGAAATCCATTAAGTCGTTAATTAAACTTATAAATTCAATATCTTTTCATCTGTTTATCAGAAAAATGCAATTAAAATACGGTACAGAATGATAACAGTGGATAAGTTGTCCTAACACACGTTGTGAGCCATTTGATCGGAACCACACGGATCATTTGTTTCTTTAAAGCGCTTGTGAGCCGTTGGATCAGAAGCACACGGATTGTGTGTTTCCTTCGAGCGATTGTGAGCCGTTGGATCAGAAGCACATGGATCGTGTGTTTCTTTCGAGCGCTACCAACCGGTACTAAAAAGGTGAAGATAAGGCACACATATCAACGATCCTTTAGTCCCGGTTCCAGCTACCAACCGGGACTAAAAAGGTGAAGAGTTGCCAGATATAAATATCCAACCGGAGGGAGTCACTCGAAGAGGCATGTCTATAAGAGAGGTAGGAGTACACTTCACAGCCATCAACACTTTGGGAACCAGCGGCAAGGGCTTCTTTGATGATCTGGTATATCCCCAACACTTGTTGGGACGGTTGCAGATCATCAGAGAAGTCTTGCCGCTGCTTGGATCAAATGCCCATGTGTTTTGTTATATCTACAAAATACTTCAGTTCATCGACCGAATACAAATCATTTGGATTCCCGTCATACAGCCCAACGGTGCATTTGATATGCAGGCACTCACGAGCCACCGTTGGGCTGTATGACGGAAACCGTGTGCATTTGATAAAAGGTTTAATACATTATTACACATCACCACCAACATCCCTATCTAGTGTGTGTCCCTTTCTTCTTCGTGTGTGTCCCTTTCTTCTGATTGCGCCGTAACCATGGACAATCTTCATCATTCAACGCGATGGTTGGGTCAGTTTTCACCGTGAAGGGGGGAATTTCATGAAAATTATTGTAATCTTCCAACATGTCCGTCTTCTCCTCCACTCCTACGATGTTTCTTTTTCCTGAAAGAACTATGTGGCGCTTTGGCTCATCGTATGATGTATTCGCTTGCTTATCTTTTCTTTTTTTTCGGTCTAGAAGACATGTCCTTCACATAGAAAACCTGAGCCACGTCATTGGCTAGGACAAATGGTTCGGTGTCGTACCCAAGATTTTTGAGATCCACCGTAGTCATTCCATACTTCGGGTCTACATTTACCCCGCCTTCCAGGTTGAACCATTTGCACCTGAACAAAGGTACCTTGAAAGAAGGTCCATAGTCAAGTTCCCATATCTGCTCTATGTAACCATAATATGTGTCCTTTTTCCCATTGTTGTTTGTTGCATCAAAGCGGACACCACTGTTTTGGTTGGTGCTCTTTTTATCTTGGTCGGTCGTGTAAAATGTATTCCCATTTATCTCGTACCCTTGAAAAGTCAATATAGTCGACGATGGTGCTTTGGCCAACAAGTATAACTGTTCTTCAACAGTGTTGTCATTAATGAGACGTGTTTGCAACCACCCACTGAAAGTATTCATGTGTTCTTTTTCAATCGATTCTTCAGGCTGCTCCGGGCATTTAGAGCGTAAACTATTCATGTGTTCCTGGATATACGGAGCCACCAAGATGGAATTATGTAGAACTGTGTAGTGTGCTTGATTGAAAGATTCTCAGTCCTTACACATTATTGCTTTCTTTCCTAGCGTGCCTATTCCATGCAGTCTCCCCTCATGGCACGATTGAGGAACACCGATCGGCTTAAGGTCAGGAATAAAGTCAACACAAAACTCAATTACCTCCTCTGTTCCATAGCCCTTGGAGATGCTTCCTTCTGGCCTAGCACGGTTATGAACGTATTTCTTTAAGACTCCCATGAACCTCTCAAAGGGGAACATGTTGTGTAGAAATACAGGACCGAGAACGTTAATCTCTTCGACTAGGTGAACTATGAGGTGCGTCATAATATTGAAGAAGGATGGTGGGAACACCAACTCGAAGCTGACAAGACATTGGACCACATCCTTCTGTAAACCTGGTAGAGTTAATGGATTGATCACCTTCTGAGAAATTGCATTGAGAAATGCACATAGCTTTACAATGGGTACTCGAACATTTTCCGGTAGAAGCCCCCTCAATGCAATCGGAAGTAATTGTGTCATAATCACGTGGCAGTCATGAGACTTTAGGTTCTGTAACTTTTTCTCTGAAATGTTTATTATTCCCTTTATATTCGACGAGAAACCAGACGGGACCTTGATACTGCTCAGGACTTCAAAAAAGATCTTCTTCTCTTCTTTGGTAAGAGCGTAGCTGGCAAGACCTTGATACTTATCTGGATTCAGGTGGTCGTCTCGTTCGTGCATACGTTGGTGGTCCTGCCGTGATTCCGGTGTATCTTTTGTTTTCCCATACACGCCCAAGAAGCTTAGTAGGTTCACGCACAGATTTTTCGTCACGTGCATCACGTCGATTGCAGAGCGAACCTCCAGTATTTTCCAATAGGGTAGCTACCAAAATATAGAGCACTTCTTCCATATGGGTACGTGTCCATCAGCGTCATTCGAAACAGATAGACTGTCAGGACCCTTTTTAAAGATTACTTTTAAGTCCTTGACCATGTCATATATAACATCACCATTAGGTAATTTAGGATTCGTCCGATGATCTGGTTCACCTTTGAAATGCTTGCCTTTCTTTCTTATGGCATGCCCTTTTGTAAGAAATCGCCGATGCCCCAGGTACACATTCTTGTTTCCCAAATATATACTTTCAGTCTCACCTAAACAGTGCGTGCATACATTGTATCCCTTGTTTGACTGTCCTGAAATGTTACTAAGAGCAGGCCAATCATTGATGGTTACAAACAGCAACGCTCGTAGGTCAAATTCCTTTTGCTCGTGCTCATCCCACATAGGTACACCTTCGTCACGCCACAACTGTAAAAGTTCTTCAACCAATGGCCTCAGGTACACATCAATGTCGTTGTCGGGTTGCTTCGGGCCTTGGATGAGCACTGGCATCATAATGAACTTCCGCTTCATGCACAACCAAGGAGGAAGGTTATAGATACACAGAGTCACAGGCCAGGTGCTATGACTGGAGCTTTGCTCCCCGAAAGGATTAAAGCCATCTGTACTTAGCCCAAATCTTAAGTTCCTTGCATCAGCTGCAAATTCCGGGAACTCCCTGTCGATTTTTCTCCACTGCGACCCATCGGCGGGGTGTCTCAGCATCAGGTCTTTCTTACGGTCTTCTTTGTGCCATCGTAACAACTTTGCATGCTCTTTGTTTTGGAACAAACGTTTCAACCGTGGTATTATAGGAGCATACCACATCACCTTGGCAGGAACCCTCTTCCTGGGGCACGGCTCACCCTCAACATCACCAGGGTCATCTCGCCTTATATACCGCAATGCACTGCATACCGGGCATGCATTCAAATTCTCGTACTCCTCACCACGGTAGAGGATGCAGTCGTTGATGCATGCATGCATCTTCTGCACCTCTAATCCTAGAGGGCAGACAACCTTCTTTGCTTCGTACGTACTGGGAGGTAATACGTTATCCCTTGGAAGCATCTTCTTTATTATTTTCAGCAATTTTTCAAATCCCTTGTCAGATGTACCATTCTCTGCCTTCCATTGCAGCAATTCCAGTGTGGTACCAAGCTTTTTCTGGCCATCTTCGCAAGTTGGGTACAACAATTTCTTGTGATCCTCTAACATGCTCTCCAACTTCAACCTCTCGTTTTCACTTCCGCTGTTTATCTGTGCATCAAGAATGGCCCGACCAAAATCATCATCGTGCTCATCATGGCTCATCAACAATGGGCTCTTCTTCAGCTTCGTCTTCCCCCATTGCAGTATCACCGTCTTCGGTGAACGTAGGATAGTTGTCATTATCCTCTTCTTCTTCATTTTCTTCCATTATAACCTCTTTTTCTCCGTGCTTGGTCCAACAATTATAACCGTACATGAAACCATGCTGCAACAGGTGGACGTGAATGGTTTTTGAGGTAGAGTAATCCTGCGTATTCTTGCAGACGCTACACGGACAAGAAATAAAACCATTCGACGGCTTGTTTTTCTCAGCCACACGGAGAAAACTATGCATGCCATTAATATAGTCGGGACATCGTCGGTCACTGTACATCCATTGCCGGCTCATCGGCATTATATAAATATATCAAAAACTATTGCACTACATCATGAATATATAATAGTGACCAAATTAATTAATACAAGTTCATCACATTAAAACCAAAGTAAAGTAATTGTAATGCATAGTCCTCATAAAACATACATTAATTGAAACTAACATACAACTATCTAAAGAATTTAAATCCAACACCAAATGCGATCAAAATCGCAACTAAGGTAATTACTGAACCAACAACATAATGATAGCAAGCCTCTTGACTAATGGCATATTTTCTAATCTTTTTAATCTTCAAGCGCATTGCATCCATCTTGATCTCGTGAGCATCGACGACATCGGCAAGCTTGAACTCGTGTTCATCGATGATGTCAGCAAGCTTGAACTCCAATTTCATCTTCTCTTCTAGGCATTGGAGATGAAGATCTTCACTTCTTTTCAATTTTGATTTCAAATCATTGTTTTCTTTTACAAAAAACTCGACAATAGGGTCGGTTGGAATTTCCGGTTCAACTACCTCCTAGATAAAAGTGTCTATGTCAAGTTGGTAGGTATAGTTGTTATAAACACGAAATGAAACAAATAGTTATGAAAATATACCACATCCGAATCATAGACCGGACGAGGGCCGACGGGGGCAGATATCAAAACCATGACACTATACATATAAAAAAACATAAGAAAATTATACAAGAAATAAATATGCTTTTAAATCATACAAGTAATTTTTCTTAAAATAAAAGATAAAGAAAAAAGGCTCACCGAGGTGGTGCCGGTGACGGGACGACGCGGGCTATTGACGGCGGTGAGGACGGGACGACACTAAAATCCACAAATAATAAATTAATTTGAGCTCAAAATGCATATAAAAAATAAACTCTCTAACTTAGACATTTCATCAAACACCTAGCTAGCACTACAAAAATGAAATGAGCTAAACTAGCAATGAAATGAGCTAAAGTTGCAACTTCGGAGGAAAGGATGATGTTGCTAACCCTTGAATAGATGGGGTGCCTTCAATCCTCACAAGTGGTGCAAAAAAATGGGGATTAACTTGAGTGAGGGAGAGGAAATGGAGGAGAAATGAGTGATGAACTCGAGCTCAAAATGGTGATGGCCTCGGGTGGAAGATGATATATGCAGGGAAGACCTTTGGTCCCGGTTCCAGCCAACGAACCGGGACCAAAGGGTCCCTGGCAGGGTCCCACGGCTGCGGCAGATGCCTACTGCATGTGCTAACCCTTTGGTCCCGGTTCCAACCACGAACCGGGACCAAAGGTCCAAATAGAACCGGGACCAATGCTCCCCGGCACCCCGGCCGATGGAACCGAGACAAATGACCCCTTTAGTCGCGGTTCTTTATTGATCCGGGACAAATGGTCAAAACCAAAGCCCTATTTTCTACTAGTGGCCAGGTATCTTGGCATATCAAACAAAATTTGGATCAAAAAATTGGGGGGAAATCGTCGTGATTTTATTAATTTGTGCAGCACAAATAGTAAGATATACTACCATCCGATCTACCAAAATACAGTCCCCTAAAATACGGGTATATAAGTATACAGAAAGGGGGACAAGCAAGCTGGAAAAGAAAAGAATTGTATAGAGACAGAGTGGAGATAGGATGGTCACGGGCGGGATGGCCTAGAGCAGCCGGAGGGTCACGGGAGGCTAGCTGCCAACCGGCCCAGGTCAGGTCAGCTGGTGGACATGGCTGTTTTGGCTCAGCTCTAGCTCCACTTCCACTAGCGAGATATTGGGTGGATCGGCTGCCTCCACCGATCACCTGTCAAAGCTACCAGCCAACAACGACTCCAAACTCACAAACTTATCCTGGCCACGAATTTGATCTCAGTCAGAGCAATGCATGCATGCATGGACAGTAACATCGTCAAAGCCCGGCCATCGTCCACCACAAGTTCCTCCAGCTAAAACTAGCCTTGATACAGGAACGGCAGGTACGTGTCTCCATCCATAAAAATATGTGATGGATGGGCAAAACCCTAGCTATTTGACTAACAAATAAGGTTGAGACTAATTTTTGGTCGAATGAGAATTAGCTTAGTTTTCAGTGCCATCAGATTATTTGCAAAGCATGTTGTAACTCATGATTAAGATGAAGTACAAAGCAAATTTAACAGTCCGAAGCATTTTTTCTAGTTACAAACCCACTTACAAATAAAAAATCTGAGTTGAAACTTACTTACTGTACACAAATCACAATGCAAATCTGCACGGTGTAAGAATTGACTAAGCGCATTAGCAAAACCAAATAAATAAACAATTTGTCGACCCATGTATATATTCGCAAGGACATACTGAAGACAGTAGGTTTTTGTTGTACTCTGGTGCACGGGTTCCACTGTGTCAGAGATTGTACCCATATTCATTGGCATTATATATAGATGTACAAAGCTTGGCCTTGACTTTGCAGTGTCACCGTCGGCATATATAGATATATCATCATCCGTACACATGCATGCATGCCGCGCGTATCCGTTTCTATTTGAACCAATTAAGAGCTTACCACTACATTACCACTTCAGTCTGCCTATCAAGCAGATCAAAACATGTTACCTATCGTAGAGCCCCCTAGACCAATTACCGAACATATTAGTGACACCTCGATTAGACTATACACCATACGGCTCTAGCAAAATGACATTCGAAAAAAGAAGATCAATAGATTAATTTATCGTAACATGTAGTACGTGCAGTGCCCCCTTACCCATTTCACCGTGGACATATTTTTAATGGAATTTTGAAGGCTAATGAAATACTGACCATTTTGACGCAAACAACGACTCCAAACTGACAAACTTATCCTGGCCACGAACTTGATCTGCAATGCATGCATGCATGGACAGTAACATCGTCAAAGCCGGCCATCGTCCACCACAAGTTTCTAGGGCTAAAACTAGCTTGATACATGAACGGCCGGCAGGTACGTGACTCTATCCATAAAATAATGTGATCGATGCGCAAAACCCTAGCTAGCTTGCTAATACTCAATTTGACTAATAAATAAGGTTGAGACTAATTATCCGTTAAATGAGAACTAGCTTAGTTTTCAGTCAGGTGACGTCATCAGATCATCTGCAAAGCATGTTGTAACTCATGATTAAGATGAATTTCGAAGCAAATTTAATGGTCCGAAGTATTTTTTTTCTAGTTACAAACCTACTGATAACTAAAAAATTCTGAGTTGAAACTTAATTTACAACTCACTATAAACAAATCACGATGCAAATCTGATGATGTAAGAATTGACTAAACACATTAGTCAAAACCGAATAAATAAACAATTTGTCGACCAATGTATTTGTTCGCAAGGATATACTGATGACGGTAGGTTTTTGTTGTACCCTGGCGCACGGGTTCCACTGTGTCAGAGATTGTACCCATATTCATTGGCATTATATATAGATGTACAAAGCTTGGCCTTGACTTTGCAGTGTCACCGTCGACATATATAGATATATCATCATCCGTACACATGAATGCATGCCGCGCGTATCCGTTTCTATTTGAACCAATTAAGAGCTTACCACTACATTACCACTTCAGTCTGCCTATCAAGCAGATCAAAACATGTTACCTATCGTAGAGCCCCCTCGACCAATTACCGAACATATTAGTGACACCTCGATTAGACTATACACCATACGGCTCTAGCAAAATGACATTCGAAAAAAGAAGATCAATAGATTAATTTATCGTAACATGTAGTACGTGCAGTGCCCCCTTACCCATTTCACCGTGGACATATACCATATGTATATCTTATTTTTAATGGAATTTTGAAGGCTAATGAAATACTGACCATTTTGACGCAAATTCCATCTAAGGGCATCCCCGTCGTCTTGTAAATAGATATTTCAAAGATGATCACATAATTGGTAATGTGCGGTTAAGTTTTACCCGATCGAAACCTGAAAAGAAGCTCTCGTCGGCGCATGGATCCCAATTACCGACGAAATAGAGATATTTTTTGCGCTTGCTACATTGTACAAGTGTGGCTGGCTGACGTGTTCTAAAGCAAATATCCTCCTAAAAACACACTTTAAACCCATCTTTCGATGTTAAATGTCCTAAACTATGAAAAATACAGTTCTACACTCATGAGACCGGCTCAAAATTGACAGTGTCAACTAGTTTCCACTCTATTTAAAGAAAGATTCGTGGATCCAGATTATTTATTTAGATGAGTTCTTGCCTTCTATTCTTGGATCCAAATTGTTTATCAACTTAAACAACCATTTCCCGGCAGACTGCCATTCTTTGTTTCAAAGTCTTGGATGCCCAGGCCGCATTGCAGAACTTTTCTTTTTTAAAACGGAAGCAAAACAAAAAATTGGCCCAATCTATTAATTGTACATATAGACACACTATTTTTTTAGAGCACTACAAGAATGGCACGCTGCGCCGACGGCCATAAGTTACGCCGACGGCTTTTTGTTGGAACCGTCGGCGTAGCGCCCGAGCAGGCCAACTCGTCGTCCTGGAAATGCCGTCGGCGCCCGAGCAGGCCAGGGCTTTCCAGGCGCGGCCACGTGTCCACCTATGCCGAGGGCAAAGCCGTCGGCGTAGTGTTGCACGCGGGCTACCCAGGCGCGGCCACGTGTCGCCTCTATGCCGAGGGCTTGGCCGTCGGCGTAGGTGCCGCCAGCATCAGCGGCTTGTCGTGGGGCCCATCTGGCCTGCGCCGATGGCATATACGCCGACGGCCATGTCTGTATGCCGACGGTAATTATGGCTATGCCGAAGCCATATTATGTCGAGGGATGTGCTGACGGCTTTTGCTATTATGCCGACGGCTAAAAGCTGTCGGCGTAGCGCCTGGTTCCGTAGTGGAGGAAAATGGACCCAGCCCCCAGTTTCATGGAATCAACACAGAAACCACCCAGAGTTTTCCAGGTGTAGAGGTTCGAGTGATATACACATTGTTAGTTGCACATGCCACTATGTCACGTCCTAAAATTAGAGGCACTTTCTTACCGGCACTATTGAAAACTGCCTCTAATGTTTATTTTTTGAGGCAGTTTAGAAATAGTGCCTCAAAAAGTTTTTATTTGGAGGCACTAATCAAAACTGCCTCTAAATGAATACTATTTGAGGCACTTTTATATGCCTCAATTAGTAACCATTAGAGGCAGTTTTGATTAGTGCCTCCAATAACCATCATTTAGAGGCACTAATCAAAACTGCCTCAAATGCTTACTATTTGAGGCACTTAAAAAGTGCCTCAAATAGTAAACATTATAGGCACTTTTGGTTTGTGCCCCCATTTACTATCATTTAGAGGCACTAATCAAAACTGCCTCAAATGGTAAGCATTTGAGGTACTTAAAAGTGCCTCAAATAGTAAGCACTTGAGGCACTATTGATTAGTGCCTCTAAACTCAAGTCTGGTACAAAATAAATAGAAGCACAACACCATGCTTATAGCAAATCCATATCTACACGTAGAAGCACAACACCATGCTTATAGCAAATCCATATCTACAGGTAGAAGTACAGCACCTTCACAACACAAATCCATACTTCATATAGCAAAAGTAGGACATGGTTTAACATAGTTTACCACCAGAGTTACCCTGCTGCACCACATAGTTTACCACCACATATCATCATCTAGCAAAAGTATGGTATATACCACATACCACATAGCAGTTCGTCACACACCACATAGCAAAAGCAGCTCCACATAGTTTACCAGTACTCCAAGTAACTAACCCAGACGCATGAGCAGGAGATGGAGTCCATTCATCTTATCTTCACCGAAGATGAAGATATAGATCTGCCCTTCCTCTATCTTCAAAGTCTCTGCTGCCTTTGCCCATCCACGTGACAGCATGCCCTTCCTTGTCCTCTTACCCAGCATCATCCTAACCACTGCCTTCTTGGAAACTTCAGTTGATTCAATACATATGTCTATGGGTTCCTGAAGGAATCTCTGGAGGCTTGATTGCGTGAACTCAAGGCCAAATTCCTGCATTACATATGTAGCTATCATATTTCCCCATACTAGTAATCAGAAAACAATAAAGCAAAGACAAGGCAATAAGAATTTTGAAAGTATAGTCTTACCATCTTTGCTTTATTTGGAATAACAGATGACTTTGTCATTCTGTAGACATATAATTTGAAAGGTTCTCCTGCGCATTCGCCAACAATTTCTTCAAGATAACCCAGTTGTTCCTTTGTAAGCTCCATGTTGTTTCCAAACACGCAGTGTTCATCTAATAGGCGATTGCCTTTAATCTTTGGTCCTGTCAGCAACAATTTCATGTCTGGTTGTTAGTTAATGTACATACAAGCAAATTAAACACTGTTGCCACCAGTAACATAAGTATCATCACTGGTTGTTAGTTGTTGTACCTCTCTTTAGCATCAGATCTTCATCAGAAGCAACACTAAGGATGTTGTTTGCTTTCTTCCATCCCATCTGTTCAGTCAAATTTAGTTAAATTAGTTTAACATGCTCAGATCAATCAATGAGCATGCAAAGATATAAGGAACTAGACAAAGAACAGATATCTTACTTTTCTGGCACCATCTTCTTTCCTGGAGCTCCCAGCCACTGCATCATCAGCCTCCCTCTTCATCTTCTTGGCAGGATCCTTGACAGCCTCCTCCTTCATGACAGCAGCCACTCTTTTGGAGCTCCCAGCCTCTGCATCATCAGCCTCCCTCTTCATCTTCTTGGCAGGATCCTTGACAGCCTCCTCCTTCATGACAGCAGCCACTCTTTTGGAGCTCCCAGCCTCTGCATCAACAGCCTCCCTCTTCATCTTCTTGGCAGGATCCTTGACAGCCTCCTCCTTCATGACAGCAGCCACTCTTTTGGAGCTCCCAGCCTCTGCATCAATAGCCTCCCTCTTAACCTTCATGACAGCATCCTTCTCTTTCGAGATCCTGCGCTCCTCTTCGTCATCGCTGTGGGGAATCACAATGAGGACACTGCTGATCATTGTGCCATGCACCTTCACAGCCTGCGCCTTCATGACAGCAGCCTGCTCTTGTGAGATCCTGCACTCATCTTCGTCATCGCTGTCGGGAATCACAATGAGGACACTGCTTCCCATTCTGTATCTGCAATTAAGAAAGTAACCCTTTGGTCAAAATCTGAAGAATATGAAGGCATCACAAGAATAACATCATAGAAAATTACAACCAAGCACATTAATATTGTTCTTCATTGTCCTCAATCTGTATGGGCAGGGCACCATGCATATGCATGCGTACCATGTGACCATGACATCAAAGCAAAATGTGACCATGACAGAAATACTTAGTTTTGATAGTACAGATAAAAGGCGACATAAAGCTGAGTTCAAGCAAAATACTTAGTGAAGACGAACCCGAGAAGGCAATGAAAACTGACACGATGATTAATAAGACAGACATGGCAACCAATTAAAGTTTCAACCTTAGACACAGGACGGCATAACATGTCTAGCAGCAAAGCACACATGCACATCCAAGAGTGACATTGAATAGCGAAATAAGGTAAAGCCATATAGATGTAAACTAAATATGTTGTACATATAGAGCAGGGTACGTAATCTTTCTTCAAGGTGCATCGATCCTGCTATTGAACTTCATTGGCTGGAAGCCACTAGATCTGTCTCCTTTCTTACGATTACCCAATCATCCTCGCAGTCTGAATCCTTGACCAAGGCACCACAGACAGAGGTACTAGTGGCGTGCACACAAGCACCATGACAGAAATGAACTCCCAAAATGATTACCCTCAACTACCCTTTTTCAATTCAGTCCTAGGATTTTCCCCTTTTGGGCTATGTCCATCCGAATCAGCATGCTAGTATTTTCCCCTTTTGAGCGACAGCAACCCTAACCCTAACAAGACTATAAACAAGCCTATTCGTACAGATCGAAGAAGAAAAAAAATGCAGAAACTTGGATCTAAATCCCCAACTGAAAACCCTAATACCCATTTGCATTGTAAAGAAGACCAATAAGAAGGAGAAGAAGAAGATCAACACCAACACGTTGTACAACAGAAGCAAGAAGACGAACTGCAAATCCATGAGCACGTCGACGAAGAGGAGAAGCAAGAACTCACCTTCGCTTGCTCCGGAGAGGGAGATGAGACGGAGAGAGGGAGAGGGAGAGGAAGAGGGAGTGGGAGAGGAAGAGGGAGTGGGACAGGGAGTGGGAGCAGAGTGAGTGCGCTGCTTCGGTTTCAGCTCTTCTTTTATCGTATAGTGGGAGCAACATTTCAGCTAAATAGGCCCAAGTGAAACTTTAGGCCCAACATTTTTAAATCATTTTCATTATCAAAAAAAATATAAAATAGAAGAAAAATCCACCAACAAATGTTGACTAGGTGCCAATGTTCTTGAATAGATAAATTTTGAGAACAGCGGGAGGCATCCTAGTCAATGTAATAACAATGCTGAGGCTAAGTGGCAGTAATCACAATCTTCAGAACATGTTTCAAGAAAAAGACATTGAAAAACCCATAGAAATGTTGACTACTTGCCTACGTTCTGAAGGAATTGTACTTCAGAACAATTAGAGGCAAGGTAGTCCTGGTTCAAAATTTTAAACTAATTATTACATATAAATACCATCAGAATAAGGGTGGCATCACAGAATATATAACACACTACTTGGGGTAGCAGCACATAGCACATTACAACCACACAGTTCACATGCTGTGCATCAAACAAGTACACAACATCGTCTAATTCACATGCTGCACATCATGTTTCACAAGTTACATGCAACTAGGCATAGCACCAGTTCCACACAGTTCAAAAGTTTGACCACACAGTTCCTCTTAAGCTTAAACTCCAGGTATTTAGTCATACTGTAGGTTAAGCTGCAGGAGAAGGAGACTGAGTCCTTTGATCTTATCTTTGTCGTTGAAGACAAAGAGGTAGATCTGTCCCTCCTTCATCTTGAATCCATCCATAGCTTTGGCCCATCCACCTGAAAGCATAGCTTTATTGGTTCCCTCTCCAATCTTCATCTTCACCGTAAACTCTTTTCTGAAGAAGTTAGCACACTCAACAACAACCTCAATTGGTTCTTTAAGGTATTTCTTGAGGTATGTTTGAGTGTACTCAGCGCCAAAATCCTGCATTTCATATGTGACAAGTATGTGCTATTAGTTTTTAGACAAACTGGTAATAAAACAAAATACTAAAAATCCATGCAAGACGATCTAGCAAGTAAAATCTTACCATCTTGGCTTTCTTTGGAATAACCGTTGATTTGGTCATTCTGTAGACATAGTACTTGATTGTTTCTGCTGGACTATCCTTGACGATACGATCAAGATAGTTGGCTGCTCGCTCTGACAGCTCCAGGTTGTTCCCAAATATGCAATGTTCATCAAACTTGTGTTTTCCTGTAACCTTAGGTCCTGTATGCAACAATATGATGTTAGGTAATATACATGTTAGTTAATATACATGTAAGCAAATGAAACAATAAGCATTGACATTGTTAGTTATTGTACCTCTCATTACCACATTTGGTTTAGGATATTCTTCAGCAGGCATGTTGTTCACTATCTTGATTCCCACCTGATTAGTCAAATTGAATTACATTAATTTAGTTCAAATGGTTGTGCATATGTTACCAAAATGAGGAGGCTTACATGCTCATCAGCTGCAGGTCCTTTGCCCTTACTCATAAGGTAAGCTGCAATATCAGGGTCCATGCCTTCTATCTTCTTCATCTGAACATCCTCCTTACTCATCTCAACAGTCTCCTTCTTTATCTTCTTTGCATCAGCCATGAGAGCCTCCTCCTTCAGCCTAGCTTCCTTATCAGTGGACATCTTGCCGCCATCTTCTTCATCACTGTCAGAAAGCACAATGAGGACGTTTTTGTCGACAGACTCCTTCCTCATCTTCTTTGCATGAGCCATGATAGCCTCCTCCTTCAGCCTAGCTTCCTTATCAGTGGACATCTTGCCGCCATCTTCTTCATCACTGTCTGGAAGCACAATGAGGTACTTTTTGTTGCTTTCCATTCTGTCTGTACAATGTACATTATTCAAACACAATTAGATTCCACTGCACATTATTAAATTAAGCAAGTACATAGTGTCACAAGTATTAAATTAAGCAAGTAAATTTCTGTCAGCAGGTGCTGTCCTAGAATGTTTTAAGTTTTCATCACATTATACTAACAAGCAAGAGAAGGCAAAAGTACATAGACTACTTTAGGTAAGTACTACTCTCTGACATGGACGGAAGAATCTCAAACATATTTTACCCTTTTGGGCTACTCCTCCCTGACAAAATCACCACAAGGAATCCCTGACTACTACCCTCTTTCAGTGTTATCATATGTATGCCCATCCTATGCCCTGAAAATATCACTTTTTTCTTGCAGAAGAAGAACAAGTATGAGAGTAAGTTAACTCACCGAGCCACGAGTAGTTCACCTTCAGGTTTCTTGCTCGTCCTAGATCCCTGTTCCCCTGTTCGTTAGAAAATACATAAACTTGGATCAAATCCTAAATCCCCAATGAAAACCCTAATACCCAGTAGCATCTCAAGTAATACTCCTAATCGCGAAAAAAAAAATGCAGAAACTTGGATCTAAATCCCCAATTGAAAACCCTAATACCCATTTGCATTGTAAAGAAGACCAATAAGAAGGAGAAGAAGAAGATCAACACCAACACGTTGTACAACAGAAGCAAGAAGATGAAGTCTGTAAATCTATTGGAATAAGAATAAGAAGACCAAGAATAACAACAATATCACAAAGTGGTTCCACGATAAGATGAAGAAGAACAGAAGAAGACGAACTACAAATCCATGAGCACGTCGACGAAGAGGAGAAGCAAGAACTCACCTTCGCTCCGGAGAGGGAGATGAGACGGAGACGGAGAGGGAGAGGGAGAGGGAGAGGGAGAGGAAGAGGGAGTGGGACAGGGAGTGGGAGCAGAGTGAGTGCGCCGCTTCGGTTTCAGCTCCTCTTTTATCGTATAGTGGGAGCAACATTTCAGCTAAAAAACTTTAGGCCCAAGTGAAACTTTAGGCCCAACATTTTTAAATCATTTTCATTATAAAAAAAAATAGTTGACAAAACATTACCAGGTTCAACTGAACTGCATACTAAGAATCAAACTTTCTAAGAAATAGAAGAAAAATCCACCAACAAATGTTGACTAGGTGCCAATGTTCTTGAATAGATAATTTTTCAGAACAGCAGGAGGCATCCTAGTCAATGTAATAACAATGCTGAGGCTAACTGGCAGTAATCACAATCTTCAGAACATAGCATCACAGAATAGCTAGATACTTAGGATAGCACCACATAATTATGAAGTCTACTTAGGGTATCATTACATCACGTACTTATAAGTTCTACTACATCACATGCTTATAAGGTCTGCTTAGGGTAGCATCACATGCATTACATACTTATAAGGTCTTGTACTTCAGGAGACCTACTTCACCATCACTCACTCTTCTAGTTTGGTGATTGTTAGCCTAAGCCATGCACCAAGTCTATCCCTCTGGCTCACTGGCAGCAGCTTCCTCTCGTCCTTAAAACTGAACATACATATGTCACCTTCTTTAAGTTTGAATGCCCTAACCACTTTAGGCCAACCACAGTGAACACTAGCCTTGAAACCTTTAATCATCTTCATCCTACAGTACTTGACCAGTACAGAAGAAGATGAGTCCAGTACAGAAGAAGATGTTCTGCCGACTAATACAAAATGCAAGATTCCCCGATGGACATGCCTCAAACATGTACAACAAGGTGAGGTTAGAAGAAAATAAACTTATTGGTCTGAAAACTCATGACTGCCACATCATTATGGAAGAATTATTTCCATTAGCTGTAATGAGGACTTTGCATGAAGATGTTGCAGCACCATTGATTAGACTGAGCAACTACTTCAGAGTCCTGAGTGCAAAAGTAATCAATGTTGAAGAGATAGAAAAGATTGAAGAAGAAGTCCCTGAAATATTATGCCAACTTGAAAAAATATTTCCTCCTTTGTTCTTCGATATTATGGAGCACCTAGTTATCCATCTAGCAACTGAGGTTAGGCTGGCTGGACCTGTTCAATTTAGAAATATGTGGTCTACTGAAATGTTCATTGGGAAGCTCAAGGGTACAGTACATACAAGAAGCCATCCAGAAGGGGCTATTGCTGAAGCTTATGTGCTAGATGAGTGCTTGACTTTCTGTTCTAGATATATACATGGTGGTAGGACCAAATTGAACAGAGTTCCAAGACATGATGATGATATTACTTGGACTGAAACCCCTACTGAAAATCAGTACTTGATAAGACTGGGAAAGCCCTTATCTGCTTGTATTACTAAGGAATTGGATTTTATTTCATGGTCACAAGCTCAGAGATATGTTCTATTTAATTACCCTTCAGTTACATGCTATACCAGTCAACATAAGAAACTTCTATCTGCTAACAAAAAAAAGAAAATAAGAGATGTGGAAAATGAACATCACAGCAAATTCCATACCTGGTTTGTTGATCACATACAGAATTTGATTGCTAAAGGTGTGGAGATGCCAAAAGAAGTTGTCCTGCTAGCTCAGAAACCTTATATGATGGTGAAGACATACAGCAGCTACAGCATAAATGGTTGTGTCTTCCATACTAAGGATCATGCAAAGGAAAAGACTACACAGTGCGATGGAGTATCAATCAAATCAAAAACTTCTAGTTATTCAAGTTCAAAGGATAAAAATCCTGCCATTGGCGAAGTAGTATATTATGGAAGAATAATTGAAATTGTTGAGCTGAATTACTCAAACCAAGGCAGTGTGGTTTTATTTAAGTGCGAATGGGTTAAGCCTACTGGAATTAGAACCTTAGAAAGATTTGGAATTACTCAGATCAACTTGAATAGATTTAGTACTGGACTTGACATACAATCTGAGCCATTTATCTTTGCTAGTCAAGCAAAGCAAGTGTACTATGTACAAGATTTGGTTGACGATGACTGGTATTCTGTTGTCTTTCCTGCAATCAGAGATTACTTTGATATGGAGCCTAGAATTGATGTATAACATGGGTAGGTTAGATTACTTTTGTATTCTGTTTTTTTTCTTCAGTTTATTGTACTTGTACAAATTATGTAGCACTGATGTAATAAATTCGTTTGTTTGCAGGTACAGTCAATATGGATAGTCAGGAATCAAGGCTAAATGAAGTGAACTCAAAGCTAATTCAGTTAGGGGTGAAACCAACAAATGTTTCACAAAGGGAAATGTTTTCAAGGCTACTACAAGTTGCCAAAGAGAAAGGCATCTACAAAGGAAGTGTAAGTTAACTAAATTGTCCAGAAAGAGCTTGTCTATTGTCTGACTGTAAATTAAAAAGTAAATCAACTTTTCTGTTTCACAATGCAGGATACAAAAGGATGCAATACTTACCCTACTTTGGATAAGTTGAAAGAGGAGGAGAAAGAGTTGGATGATGAGGGTGATGATGAGGAAAATGCTGAGGATCATGAGGGTGATGAACATGCTTATGAGGATCATGATGATGACCATGCTGATGAGGAGCACTACACTATCAAGGAAGATTATGAAGGTGAAGAAAATGGAGAAGGAACATATGAAAATGGATCTATACCAGATCTGAATATGCAAGGTATTGTCAGTACAAAGCCTGTAAAAAATGAAAATGCATTAATTCAAAACTGAACTAAAGTTTATACTGAGATGGCATTATTTATTTATTTTGTAGACAAAACAGATAAGAAAACGCGTAGAGGAGCTACAGAAATGAAGGGCTTTTGGAAGATTTTCGATCCAAACTGCAGAATGAGGCTAGAGTTCAACGACATTGGACAACCTTGTGGCCTGAAGACAAGTTACCTAACAAATTTCATTGGAACATTGGTGAAAGGAAAAGAAGTTTCATTGGCACATATTAACTGGAGTAAAGTCCCGAAATGTGAGAAAGAGAAATTATGGAGCACAGTAAAGGTATTTCTCTGAATTTTGTTGTACTGTTCAACTGAACTTTCTGGATTTCAGTAATAAGTGGACTTTGTTGATGTGTTGTAGAATTTCTTCGAGATTGATGAACTGTATAAGTTTTGGGTCCTCAAATCAGCAAGCAAAAAATGGAAGGATTTCAAATGTGTTATGAAGAGGAAACACTACAAGCCTCAGTTGTCAACAGCAACTAATATTCTTAATGGATGTGAGAACAGAATCCCTGCTACACAGTGGGAGTGGCTAGTACGGCACTGGAAAACTGAAAGAGCCATGGTAATTTTAAAATTAGCACAGTAGGTTAATGCAGTCTTTGTCTGAACTAGCACCATATGTTAATGCTTTGATCAATGCAGGCTTTATCTGAACTGAACAGGATTGCAAGGAGTGACCAGACTAATGGAACCCATACTGCTGGATCTAGGAGTTTCGCCGTCGTGCAAGAGCAGTTGGTAATGCATTCGTATGAAGTGAACTTTTCTTCAGTTTAAATTTATGCATTGAGTTTCCTAAAGAAAATTCTTTCACGTTTGTATTTATATAGGAGATAAAGGAAGGAAGAAGAGTGGGAAGGGCTGAGTTGTATGTTGTTACACATACAAACAAAAAAGGAGAACCAATCAGTACATATGCTCGAGATAACATTGTAAGTACTAAATTACCTAAAGTTGAAGAGTTTACAGAATAACAAATATGAAGCTCATGGTGTGAATAACCTACACTTATTTACAGGCAACGATTAATGAAAAACTTAGCAGTAATCCTGCCCTTGTTGGTGAGGAAGCTCATTGTGATGACCTCTACTCTACCATTTTCCCAAAAGCAAAAAATTCTGCCAGACATGGACTTGGGATGGTAGTGGGTGGAAGAGGATCTGAACAACTGGCTCAAGCTTTGGTTGCACTAGAGGATAGTAGAAAAGAGAACAGAGATCTGAAGATCATGGTGGAGACTGTGCTAGCAAGGAATGCCATCATGGAGGAGAAATTCAGTCAGGCTATGGTTAGATTTGAAGCAACTCAGAGTCAGCCAGCAAAGCCAAGTGAACAAGAAGTAGAACCAAACCAAAGCCAGGATGTTAACTCCAAGTTCAAAACAAAGCCAAGAAGTTCCCTGCAAGGTTCTCAGGCAAAGGTACAGTCAAAATTCATACTTGGTGTTATGACAATACCCTTGGTAATTCTGTTTGACCATGGGATGTTAACCATTCTGATTGTAGGTACCAAACCAAAGCCAGGATGTTAACTCCAAGTTCAAAACACCAAGAAGTTCCCTGCAAGTTGGATCTTATCAAGCAAAGCCCACCCAAGAAGATAAGTTGGATGAACTGCAGAAAGAATATCAGAAAGGCAAGCTAGCAAATTCTACTCGAGAAGTACAAGGTTCTCAGGCAAAGGTACAGTCAAAATTCATACTTGGTGTTATGACAATACCCTTGGTAATTCTGTTTGACCATGGGATGTTAACCATTCTGATTGTAGGTACCAAACCAAAGCCAGGATGTTAACTCCAAGTTCAAAACAAAGCCAAGAAGTTCAAAGCCTAGAAGTTCACAGCAAATTGAATCTTACCAAGCAGAGCCGACCAAAAATGTTGATTCAGATGTACATCAAACAATCAAAACATTGGTGGCAAAGGTTAGCATGTCAGCTGAATTGTAAATATGTAAACTGCGTTAGGATTATGTAAACTGAACTTGAACATTGTTGACTGCAGGGTAACAACAGTACCAACATACACAAAATCAAGCAGGAGAAGGCAGATGATAATTTGAAGAAATACAATAATGAGAACAAAAACAGGAAGAAGGAGGTGCTAAGAATAAAACCTGGGGTGGAAGTTCAACTAACTTCTCCAACATCTCAAGAAGTTGTAGCCCTTGGAACAATCCAAAGTGAAAGAGGTGATTATGCTAATGTGCTGATCAACATGGTTCTAAATAGCACAACAAGGCTGCCTGAAGCTCAAGGAAGAATTAAATTAATGGCACATGCTCAAGCACACACCATACCATGGCCAAAGCATAATGTAAGTATAACTAAGCACTTATGCTTCTGCTGCACAAAACCATGTCATTTCAGTTCTTGTATCTGAATTTCTTCCCCTATTATAATCTCTTGAGATAGAAATTTTATTTGTAATAATAAAATGCAGATTGAAGCTCAAAATATGAACAAGTACCATGCAGAGATGTTAAGTGACATGGACAAAGGCTTAAGGTTGCATCGAAGATCTGATGGGGTTCAGTTAACCATTGAACAACAATCAGCAAATAGATATGAATGTCTGAAGCAAGAAGAGAAGTATAACAAGAATATAAGATTAGGAAACAAGGTTGATGATCCAGAGCAAGAAGAAGAATTTCAGAAGGTGAATGAAGAAGGAACTCAAGAGGTGAATGATTCACAGCTTCAGCTTTCTCAGCAAGGTGAGAAGACCATCAAGAGGAAAAGGAAAGCAGTCCAACGGTTAGTAGCTGATGCTGGACAAACAGCCAAGAGTACCAAGAAGAATAGAAGCTCACAGGGTGCAATTCATGAGAAGACCATCAAGTAAGGTACAGAGCTACAGGTTGTTCACAGTAATTTAGGCACAGAATTTACAGAGTTAGACAGATTATTCATTGATCATGGTACACAGATTGTTCATTGGTCATCCTACACAGTTTGTTCATTGGTCATGCTACACAATTTGTTCATTGATCATGCTACATAGTTATGGTTGTTAAGTGCAGTTTTCATTGGTTGTAATGCAAGATTGTTGTACTGCTGGTATGGTTTGTTGTACTAGTGCAAGATTGATTGCTAAACCATATGTAGGCACAATGGTTACTAATAGTGCCTCAAATGGTTACGATTGGAGGCACTATCCAATAGTGCCACAAATTGCAATTAGAGGCACTATCCAATAGTGCCACAAATTGCAATTAGAGGCACTATCCAATAGTGCCTCAAATTTGAATTAGAGGCACTATCCAATAGTGCCACAAATTGCAATTAGAGGCACTATCCAATAGTGCCTCAAATTTGAATTAGAGGCACTATCCAATAGTGCCACAAATTGCAATTAGAGGCACTATCCAATAGTGCCACAAATTGCAATTAGAGGCACTATCCAATAGTGCCTCAAATTGTAATTGGTGGCACTAATGAAAGTGTTGGCAACTACAATTTGAGGCACTATTTCAACTGTTGGCAAATGCAAATTGAGGCACTATCCAAAAGTGCCTCAAAATACAATTCCCTACACGATCAAATCCAACACATTGAAAAGTGCCTCCAAAACTATTTAGAGGCAGTTTTAGAAGAATTTGAGGCACTTTCAACCGCCTCTAATTTTAGGATGTGATGTAGTGTGCATCGATATTTCGATGATCAAGTAATGATTAGTCTTTGTTTGGCTACATATGTAACGTACAAGCCAGATAGATCGACCTAGCTAGCATTCGCATCCATGCACATGTATGAATTTGGATATATCATCATGTATTCGTATCATCATCTGGGCAGCTAATGACACCATGATCGTAGCGCTGAACCTATAGGAAACCCCAAACAAAACAAAAAATTGAAGGAAACCCCAAACAATTAGTACGGAGTAGCAGCCACAAGCCCACAAAATGCACGCGGAGCTAAAAATGTCTTCTGTTTTTTTATCACAAATGCCTGCAGGTGCCAGTAGGCTCATTGTAAAAAAACAAAAAAAACAAGGGTGTTAGTCGGCAGGCGGCTTTACTCTCACACGGAAATTAATGCACGCACGCGCATTTTGTTACGTATACGTTGTAAAACAGACATGGTTGCATGCGTACAGATATTTGTTATCACGGGCAAGCCATGCTTGCAGGCGGCCGGCAGTAGTTAATCTGTGGGTGGAAGGTATATATGGTTGATTTCCCGTTCAAAAAAATACTTAGCGGCCGTACTAAGTGGGAGGAGTATATGATTGATTGAGTCGTTTGCTTCGGTTGTACGGGTAGTATACAAATTTACCAACAATCAGTTAATTATCAAGAAACCTCCTCCTCGAAACAGGCTTTCGTCCCGTTATATTAGTACAGAAACCAACCGATACAAAGCCGAGAGCACTGTTGGGGTAAATAGCACAAAGCAAACCCAAAAGAAACATAGAAGAAAAGGAAGAGAAAAAACACCGATAACGGCAGATCGACGAAAACGAAGATGACTCGCAACCGATGCGCCCTCCCGAGAAAATCCACCACGCTCCTAGCACTCCGAAGCACCGCGTACTGAGCAGCACCTCCAAGAAGGTGACGACGACGCTGCTGCCTGAACCGGTCTTAGGGTTACCCCTGGTATCGTCCTAGGGTTTCCCCCGGTGCGCTAAGGGAGGTGGGGAAGAGGTACACCCGCCACCCTTCAGAAAGAATCAGTTGAACTGACGAAACCTGGCGAAGAAAACAATACAATATAATCAGGTGAACTGGCACCAAAAAAATGATACGACACACACCGTTGATGAGAGAAACACCACCACGCCGTAGCACACATGTGTCATCATCGTCGCTCCTCCTCGAGCAAGCGAACCCGACTTCGACATCGACTTCCACGCATTATTATGAGCAACACAACAAGCCACGCATTCTTGAGCATTTCATGAGGAACTCAAAGATATAGGCATACTTTTATTATCAAAGAAAAAATAAAATAAAAACGTGCATTATTTTTCCTACCAAATGGATAATGAACATTGTTTTTGGTGGTGTATCATAAGCAATACAAAGACCAGGCACTCTTGAATATTTCATGAGCAATACAAAAATGTAAACACACTTATATCATCAAACAAAAGACTGTAAGCATTATTTATTTGTCATTATGGATACGTGATCCTACACGATATTTTCAAGGAAGTAAATATTATACATAGGTCCCATTCGGTGGAGAATAGTCTGGTATGCTAAAGTTGTAGGGTTAAAATGTAAAATATTTTGTTGCGTTAACCACCAACCCGGATATACTCCCGCCGCTAGGGAATAAGTGTACTTTTAGTTTTTGTCACAAGTCAAACTATTTTGAGTTTGAACAATTTTATTAAAAAATGTAGCAATACTTATGACATGAAATTAGCATATTATGAACTTCATTTCAATATGGACAAAGTTATAAAGTATTGCTAGGTTTTGCTATAAAGTTGGTCAAACTTCTTAAAATTTTACTTAGGACAAATGCTAAACGAACACTTATTCCCATAAGGAGAGAGTATAATATAACACGTGTGTTCGATCACATGATGTCGTAAGAAGGTTCTCTCATTCCTAGGCAAACGTGAAACAACTATTGCTACGGTTTGCTATAAAGCTGATCAAACTTTAAAATTTTAAATTTGGACAAATGCTAAACGAACACTTATTCCCGGAAGGAGGGAATATATAATCCCCCTCCGATCCATAAAAAGTGTCGCCCACTTAGTACAAAGTTTGTACTAACTTAGTACAAAATGAGCGGCACTTTTTATGGATCGGAGGAAGTAAGTGTGTTCGATTACACGATCCTGTAAAGTTCTCTTATTCCTAGGCAAACGAAGATCCATCTGACATGAAGAATTTTTAAGGCGACAAAACTACCAACAAGGGTGTGAAATACTGGGGGGATTCAATTTTCGACGAAGAACATCCGGTGCAACAAACTCATGTTAGATGTTCCTCTGTGTCCTTCTTGCTTGGCTCTTCTTTTACCGGTTTGTTGTGTAACAAGTGAGTAGGGCCGAGTAGATGGTCCAAGAATGTTTTTCAGCAACAATTAATTTTAAGATAAAAGACTTCTATATTTTTAATTTTTCATCATATTGAAATATTTTTTTAATTAATAGACAAACTAATTATAAAGTAGTTGGTTCTATATTGCAACTTTGTCTAGGATTTACGCATCAAAACATAGCTATTCTTTGTGGAGCACTGAGGGCTAATGTGGCATGCCAATCCTTTTGGAATCGGGATCCTAAGAAAACTTGGGTGTTCATTCAACAGTATTTACAATTTGTATACAAGTATTAGGGATTTAAATTGCAAGGGTACAAATTCTCCATACCCTTTACTAAAATGAATGTAGTTGTGCGCAAACCGGGAGCAATAGGATGATAAACAAAAATCTCTAGTCGTATTGTTACTAGAAATTGATTACCATTCACTAGAGGAGGTTACCACGAGGAAAGAGATCACGTTTCTAAAGCGGGTTGATTCAGAACTCTCTATGTCAAAAGATCAATATGAGAATTCCTTGGAGGTTTTCCTTACTTTATCCATGTCAACAAACAAATTCAAAATACTTTGAACTTTTTAGAACAAGTTTGCCTTTTCAAAGACATGTATGTGCACAGTGCACTTGTATGGTATTTACTTGCATGGGGAAAACCTTTTTAGAACTAGACATGTATGTGCACAAAAAAGAAAAATGTTGTAGGAAAATGAGTTCTTTTTGCCGACGATTTTTTTTGTATTATATAGAAAAACTCTGCAGATGTGTAGATAAGATGGGTATGTTCCAACTAATTATTTTTTGGAATTTCTTTGAAGATTTTTTTTTTTAATACCAAGAGCACTAGAGCTCGGGAGCCAACCCCACTCTCGAGAAATTGTCACTTCTATTAGTTAAGCTATAATGTCACAGAGTAGTCCTAGCTAGATTAATCGATCTGGTTAATCAAAAAAAGTTGATTTGGTTAATTAGAATTTCATACAAGGGCAGAGTGGTCAATTCATTCCCAACCTATTGCCTGCCACCTTCCAAGAAGAGGACTAGCTCGATCGACCTATATGCAGCAGGTACCACACTACTCAGTATCATGTGCCACTCCACTCCAAGGCAAGCTCATACTCCCACACCACATCCACGAACCATCCAAATTGAGCTCGGCAATGTCGTCCAATCCTCCAAGCTTCACTTGAGTTGACGCTGGCCAACACCACGGAGGATAAAGCTAGCTAGAGCCAGAGACAGACAGTCGGAGGAAGAAGAAGCTCCACCTCTGCTTCAAGCCGATCGAATCGAATCGATGAAGAGAAGGGGAGGAGGAGGAGGAGGCTGCGAGGTTGAGGCCGGCGGCATCAACCACCACATCACCGTCTCCAGCCGGCCTCACCCTCTCAAGATATGGAGCAGGCCCGACGACGTCCTCCTCGACGCTGCCCCAGCCGTTCCTGGCGCCGCCCCTCCTAGCAGCATGAACAGTAGCCGGTGCCGCCTCGTCCTTCGCAACGTCGCCTGCCGTGCCCGCCCCGGCGAGCTCCTCGCCATCGTCGGCCCCAGCGGCGCCGGCAAGTCCACGCTCCTCGAGGTCCTCTCCGGCCGCCTCCACCCCTCCGGCAGCGGCCACCTCCGCGTGAACGGCACCCCAGTCGACGCTGCCGCCCTGCGCCGGCTCTGCGGCTACGTCACCCAGCGCGACGTCCTCTTCCCGCTCCTCACCGTCCGCGAGACGCTCCACTTCAGCGCCCGCCTCCGCCTCGGCCCCGCTGCTTACGACCCGGACGCCGTCGACGCGCTCGTCTCCGACCTCGCGCTGTCCCGCGTGGCGGACACCAGGGTCAAGGACCTCTCCGGCGGCGAGCGCCGGCGCGTGTCCATCGGCGTGGAGGCCGTGCACGACCCTGCCGTGCTCATCCTCGACGAGCCCACCTCTGGGCTCGACAGCGCATCGGCGCTCCAGATCGTCTCCGCGCTCCGCGTCATGGCCGACTCGCCTCGGGGCCGGACCGTGGTGCTCAGCATCCACCAACCGGGCGCGCGCATCGTCAAGATGTTCGATGCAGTCCTCCTCCTCGCCGCAGGCTCCGTCCTCCACCACGGCAGCGTCGACGCCCTCGGCTCCCTCCTTGCCGATGCGGGACTCCCCCTGCCGCCGCACGTGGACACCGTCGAGTTCGCCATCGACTCCGTCGACGACCTCCGCCTCCACCTCCACCGGCACCAGCGCCGCGACCGGTGCACGCTGCAGCAGCTCTTCCACCAGCACAAGCTAATCCAAGCCGCCGCCGACGAGGACGAGCGGCTCGGCGGCAGCCATGGCCACGGCGACGGGTACGCCAACTCGTGGCCGCGCGAGGTGGCGGTGCTGTCGCAGCGCTTCTTCAGAAACGTGGCGCGGACGCGGCAGCTCTTCGCATGCCGCACCGTGTGCATGCTCATCGCCGGCCTCGCCCTCGGCTCCATCTTCTACGACCTCGGCGACGACAAGGCGGCGGAGCGCGTCGGCCTCTTCGCCTTCCTCCTCACCTTCCTCCTCTCCTCCACCACCGAGGCGCTCCCCGTGTTCCTCCAGGAGCGCGAGATCCTGGCCAAGGAGACCTCCTCGGGCGCCTACCGCGTCTCCTCCTACGCCGTCGCAAACGCCGCCGTGTTCCTGCCGTTCCAGCTGGTCCTGGCGGCGGTGTTCGCGACGCCGGCGTACTGGCTGACAGGGCTGAGGCGGACGGCGCCGGCGTTCGGGTACTTCGTGCTGCTCATCTGGCTGGTGCTGTACACGGCGAACTCGGTGGTGGTGTGCTTCGCGGCGGCGGCGCCGGACTTCGTGGTGGGGAACGCGGCCATCCAGGGCGTGATGGGCTCCTTCTTCCTCTTCTCCGGCTACTTCATCACCAAGTCCGAGATGCCAGCCTACTGGGTGCCCATGCACTACCTGTCGCTGTTCAAGTGGCCGTTCGAGGCGATGCTGCTGAACGAGTTCGGAGGGAGGTGCGTGGCGAAGGTGATGGGTGTGTGCGTGGCGACCGGCGACGAGGTGCTCCGGCGGGAGGGGATCGGGGAGGAGTGCAGGTGGAGGAACGTGGGGGTCATGGTGGGATTCGTCGTCTTCTACAGGGTGCTCGGGTACGCCGTGCTCAGGGTCAGGTGCGCCCTCACGCTCAAGGGCGCCGCCGCACGATCGGCGCTGTCTTCTTCGCAGTGCTGCTTCTCATCTAATCCCAAACCATGATGGTTGGCCTGTGCTGGAAATCTTCATGCTTTGGCCTTGCAACCAGTACGTGTTGCTTAAATCGATCTCTTGTTGTTTCGATCAATCGATCTTGCTGTAATTCTGGTTGTAAATTGAGGGGATAGTATAATTAATGAGTAAAGGAAACAGGTACTTGGTTAGTAGTTTTGTTATTTTTGTGTAGCTCATAATACAAAGTATTTGAAGTTGATTTTTGCACGTTTGAAAAATACACAATTGGATACATCACAGATTTTTCAAAAAAATGAAAAAATTAAATATTTTTTCAAAAAAAATGAAATAAAGGATCACGGGATCGCAGGAGCACGAAATCTCCACTCATGAGGAAATTTAAGTGTCATACCACCCCCGGATGCTTCCTTGCATACCATTTCATTTCATATCTATCTATGCGCAGGACTGGGGCTGGCGAAATCCGGCACAAATCGTGACAGAGATGTGCAGCTCTAAAACCACGATCCTTGCTAGGAGTTTTCACCGTAGTATCATTCACATGTCGCCTTGTTGGTTGCATGCTCTGAAACAGCGTTATCTGCTATGTTTTCACTGCGTGGCTTTCGAGCTCATCTTCGTTCCGTCTTCCAACCTCTGCATAGGCGCCGTCCTTCAAACAAACCGATGAATATAGTGAAGGAATTCCTCTGATATCATCAGAACCATTCAGATTGTTGCACTGTGCCCGTTTCATAGGCATCAGTGGTTTACATTGTTCCGATCGCTGCAAGTACTATTGTGGTTTTAGCTGTTTCGTATCTTGTAGGTGGTTGTATTATGGATGATCAAGCAGAGTACCGGAAGTTTAGCGTAGTTTACTTTGTTGTTGAAATGGTTTCATCCAATGTGGTACACGGTAGTGCAGCTTAACTTAAAGGCATTGGGCAAAAGAATCACAATGTTACAGTGCAGCCTCAGTTTGTTTTCTGGTAAAAAAAAATTCAGAGGAAAGCTTGTTTTCTGCTGTTGGTTTTCTTTTGTTTAATTAGTACGTAGTAATTCGTAATGTTCAGATGCAATAATGTGTTTTACAGACTTACATGATTCCAAAAGAGAAGGTGCTAGGCCATTATTTATTTTATAAAAATACAGCACCACAACTCACTCTAGGAAAACAAGGGGAAATCACAGATTTATTCACAGGCAGCAAAGAACCAACACAACGAATTTTTAACTTCTATAATCAGTGTTGCATTCAATCACGCGATACATAATAAAACATCGCCGATACAATTCAACAGCTAGGTAGGTTACTATAAGGTGTAACCTTTTGGTAACTTGCAGGTTCTACCCACAAGTAAGCTCAACACCTGACAGCCCAGGGTGCGTGACAACGGCTACAAAGTCACTATTAGTTCTCCCCAGGATTCAGTCAGTACACATACAACGCTACATTACACTGAAAGGAAGGTCTTGCTAATCTACATAGTAAGGGCTCGAAGCCGACATCACCAAATATCGAATGACGCCGAGGGATTCATCAATGCTGGAGGTCATCAAACCTCTTCAGCTTGGCTACTGGAAAGATCTACATACAAAGGGCTCAAGGCCCAACATAGCTCGATATCACCATAATGAATGGCATCAAGGGGTTTGTCAATGCTGGAGGTCATCAGACCTCTTCACCTTGGCTATTGGAAAGAGGATCTCGTGAAGGACATCATGTATCTCCCAACAATGTTGCCGATAGGAAGAGGTCCCCTGTCAGCACAAGCATCACAATTATTAGTACTAATTCCCAGTTTTTTCTAGAAAAGAACAATTGGAAGTAGTCATACAGCCAAAGTAAAGCAACTGTAACTTCACAAGAGCATGGAACTTCTGGTAACTACAAAACATATATGTGCATTCTGCTCTGAAGTCATTACAGGTTGAAATGTTGAATGTTTATCATGGTAATTCAATATCCAATCGTATTGGATCTAGCCCAATGCATGGACTTGCATTCTTACTAGCACAAGATTTCCTCAACAACCATATAGCAACTACAACTGAGAAAAATTATTAAGCGAATTCTGGCAACTCAAACATACATGTGCATTCTACTCTTACAACATAACAGATGGAAATGAGGCCATATGCATCGACTGATGCAGAGGCCGGGGCTGCCCCTTATCAGAAAAAGAAATTACAAATGAACATGAATGCTTATCATGGCAATTCAATCTGCAATCACAGTGGAACTGGTCCAGAGCACAGAACTATCTATAATACAACTGGCACTTCTATGATTATCTCAAGACAAGAGCAATGAGTTACAATACATGTACAGGAAAATGGGCCTAGCGTGGGAGTGGATGTGTTCCTTACCAAGCACGAGAATCACAGCTGTTATTACGGTTATCACCCATGACGAATACATGGCCTTCCGGGAGGCGCTGCAGGACAATGCATGGTTTCAGTATGGGATCAGGGCATAGAACTGAGCAGATAACAAGAATGGGGAGAGGAAGAGATCATCCACCATCTGAGGCCCGTCAAATAAGAATAACGAGGCACTCAGGAAGTCAACAACACGGAGTAGCCATGCCACAATTGGTCATCCTCTGGCAGTGGTATAGTCAATTTGCGATAGCAGTTTGGGTACTATCTCTGGACCTGGCAATAGCAACTCCTCAATGTTGTTCAAGGAGACAATGCTCACAGACAAAGAAGAGACGCAACGAACCGTGGCCTCCATTGTGTACGAGTTGTGGGTTGCGGTGTAATGTTCCTTCTGTGCAACACCGTTAACAATAAGTTGGCCTTGTCGAACCTGTGAAGAGGTGGGTGTGTAAGTACAATGCGGGCATCCGGACTCAGGGAGAATATATGCATCTGGAGATATGTATGGTCTTTGCTCAAGCAGCACATGTGAATCATCATGATGAATGAATGTGGGTGGAAGAGCGTCGCATTGCTCAAAGCAAGCACCATATTTCGCAGTGGCGGATCCAGTGGGGGTGCCATGGGTGCCATGGCACCCCCTAAAAAAATACAAAATTTGTTTTACGTACTAGTGTTTGACTAATCCTATGTGTATATAAGGTGAAAAATACTAAATTGAAAAGTATGTGTGGTCAAAACTCCATAGTATTGAAGCATCAAATCTATTCCTTGCTCAAAGCAATGCAAAACAAGTCTTATATTGGATTTTTTTAACGCTTGGCACCCCACTATTCAACTCCTAGATCCGCCACTGATATTTCGATCAGCATAGTGAATAAATGAATGCATCTTGCTCAAGCAAGCAGCATATGCCAATCAGCAGGATGAATGATAACAATGTGGGTGGAAGACAGTGTTAGTGTCGCCTTTGCTCGCACAAGGAGCACATTTCAACCAGCAGGATGAATAAATGTATGTAGCTTGTAGCAGCAAGTACTAGCAGAGATGTACCTCGATGAAATCTCCAGGGGTTGCAAGCACCCTCTTGATAAATACAACATCTTTATTCAAGCCGCAATTCTGCAAAGAACAGGGCAATGTAGCACCATCGATCAGATCAGACTGTGTAGAGGGGGAAAGTTAACAATGGAAGAAGAAAAGCAAAGCTACCTGCAGTGCCGCGGGCACTCTGAAGAAGACGATGTCGCCCACAGACGGGCTCCGGAACAGGTAAGTGACCTGAGCAAAATCAACCATTTGGTTAAGGAGTCGTCACAGATCAAAGCCAAGCGAGCTAGGTTTGGGGAGGAAGGGAAAAGGGGGTTTTTACTTTTTCGGCGACGGCGCGGTCGCCGGGGCGGAGCGTGGGGGCCATGGAGGAGGAGGCGACGAATCGGACCTCGGCGAGGGCGGCGGAGACGAGGAGCAGGACGAGGAGGAGCTTGAAGCCGTCGGGGCAGCGGGAGGGGAGCCACCGATGCAGGAGGGAGCTAGCCGAGGCGAGCAGCTGGTTGCAGTTGCAGGGCAGCCAGTCGGACGGCGGCAGCGGCGCGATGAGTCCCCGCAGCAGACGCGGCGACGCCATCGCCATCTGAGAGGACTGGAGCGCCTCCTGCTCCGCCTCTTTCCGGTCTCCGCCACCTGGGGGGAGCGAGTGGGGGGTGGGGTGCGGAAGAACACTGGCTCGGTAGTTGTAGGAGTAATGGTGGTGGGAAAATGGTTTCTTTTCTTTTGGAGGAAAAAAATGGCGGTTTTCGGTTTCCTTCCACAGCAAGACTCCTTCACCTCACTGGAACCGAGGAAGGCAGACCAGCCTGGTTGGGAGTGGAGCGTGTTCTAGCCAGCTAGGAAAGAAAATGACCAGCCTACCCTCGGCCTTGGAGATTTGGAGTAGAGAAAATTCGACAAATGTCAATTTTTTTGCTTTAATGTCATAGGGATGCATGTCCAAGGAATTTCTCTCTTCTTTTTTGCGTGTATGGTAAAACATTATGTGCACAATGTCGCATTTTGTGAGTCGTGAGAAGAAGAAAAATGTTTGGTCCCAATGTCAAGATGGTGAAGCCCTCCGCTATAAGGAGAGACCAGCTGGAGACACACTCTAAGAGCAAGTATAATAAGATCCAGTTAGCAGGCTGTAAAGGTTAAAATAATATAGTTGTGTTTACGTGGAGAAGAGAGAATATGTGAGAGAATGAAAACGGACTCTCATGCAAAAGCCAGCTGGATCATGTGCTCCTCGGCGTCTTGTGAGAGTGTAAAATAGGCCATATATTGATAAAGTAGTATATGCATATAGCCAACTATTATATGTGCTAGATATAAGCTGACTATAAATAACGTGCCAATAGCATATAGCCAGCAACCGGCTATATATTAACCTTACTCTAATACATACTCCAGATGGAGACCAGCTGGAGACACACCAGATGGAGTAGCAAGGAGAATGACCAATCTGCCCTTACTTGGAGTACACAAAATTCGACTGATTTCGTACATTAAAATAAAGGTGTGTTTCTTCATGTCATAGGGATCAAACTGGCAAAAATGTTTTCTTATCTTGCTTTTCTATCCCAGTTTTGTTTTTGTTTCTAGATTGACCTGGTGCACATTATATGGAAACAAAAGGAATAAAATTGTGACCGAAATGTTATGTAGGCAATATAATTTGTATCAGATCAATCTAGAAACTAAAAACAAAACTGTGATAGAAATGCAAGATAAGAAGCATTTTAGTTTGTTATATTCTTCACTGACCTAATGCACATGATTGCTTTCCTTTGGTGATGCATACAATGTAGGCGTAGTGATGTTTTATTTCATAGTATTACACAAACAATGTAGGCGTAGTGATGTTGTATTTCATAGTAGTATTACACAAACGGTGCATAATTGTTCGGAATTCTGTATTTCTCTCTATCTGTACTGTATATACATGTCCGCACACGCCACAAATTTTTTTTTTTTGTTAACGGGCACTCCACAACCTGCAATTCGTAGTAAATCACTCACGAATGACTCTGGCAATCAAAACTAAGCGTCTTCCACAATCACAGATCTACCCGCCGGGAATCGCCTTCGCTTGTGAAGGACTTGATGTGAGGTTCAGGCGGACCTTTTTCAGACGTTGACGAGAGCCCGGCTCGCAGGCCAAGAGGCAGCCTCGATATGATGAGCCTCGCCACGTTTTCTGCCGCGACAGCGCCTGTCTCCATGGCGCTCGCCGCGCTCTCGAAGGTGTTCACGTAGTACAGGTGCTTCCCGTCCAGTATGATGGGCGCGAAATCCTCCGGGGCATGGTAGTGGGGGTAAGCAGGCCAGTCTATCCGGATGGTCTCCTCCCTTGTGCTGTACATTGTGCATTGGGCAGTCAGACACTAAAGATGGCATGCAGTCATTTAACTAGTACACTATATCTACTCTATCCAGGTGCTCACCTAAAGATCTGATCGAGCAAAGTGTCATCCAGCGTCTCACGCGAGAACACCTTGTAAGTCATGTCATGCTCCCCATGCTTCTTCAGAACTGAGATGGATGAGAAAGGGATATCTGGGAGCTCCATGGTTGCTATCAGCTTTGGAACATCTGACACTGAGCTCAGACCGAAGAATTTCTGCATAACCGATGGCACAAGGTAAGTGGGTAAGTCGTTTCTCGTGATAACCAATTAAGAAGACTGGACAAGCTTAGGGCTTCTTCAACATCAATTTAACAACATCAATTCAATAGGCTCCTAGTTACTTGCTGCTCATTCAGTTTAAGTCCTTAATATCCATGTTTTTTCTCCAAATCATTCATACATAAAGGAAGGAAGAGCAAATAACACTTACAGGGTTCAAGAGGCCCCTGACAAAGGATGCATGGGTGTGCTGCATCTTCCTCGGTGGAATGGAGACTGGAGGAGTAAATGTAATGTTCACCTCATCGAGTGGTGTTGCAACAACCGTCACCTTACAGTTATATTCATGCCCATTACTGGATTTCAGAACATAGTAATCCCCTGCATCAGAAATTGAGTCGATGCCTTCTTGGAGATGCAAGGTGGCCTTAGCAGTCTTGAGCAACCCAGCAGCTAGCTGCCAGTTGCCTCCTTTGATAGCCCACAATCCAGACTCGGAGCCAGCTAAAGACACAGCGCCCGCAAGGCCACTTATACTCACGCTTTGTCCATAGTTGATCCTTGTTATCACCTGTCAAGGACAGGGGGCTTCATTATACCAGGACCATAATTACCAGCAAATGGTTATATCAGCAAGGGCAAAGGTTTCTTCAGAATCATTGTATTGAGATTTTTTTCAGCTAACGGTGTACGCTACATCGTGCAGAACACATTAGCAAAAGACCTGATTTATAATATGCCTTGCTAGTTAGGTCTGCTGACGATTTTAAGTATTTAAGTGTTTGGTTAATTCTCCAATGGTCCTAGAGAATCCCTCTTCAGATAGGGAAATGTCACAAAACTATATTTAAGATAATAGTTGTAGAGCCAAATAGATATACAGGAAGAAAGTGCAAGGTGGCATTTAAGTAACAGGAAGTTTCACATATAGGACTATCAGATCATAGAATAGTTCGGAATATTACCCAAAACAGAAAACTGTGGGCTATCAATTTAAAGAAATAAAACATACGGTGACGAGCTCTGATATAGTTTGAGAATTCAGCCCAGCATCGATGAGCTCCTCCTCTAAGGTCCTCTGGGTGAGCCCATAGAGGCCCGACCACTTGAGCATCTCCTCAACGTTGTCGAACACAGGGCGGGATTCGAACCCATTGTAGTAGAGCAGAAATTTTTGCAACATTTCCTGCATAACAGCGTGTGAGTATATAATGCACTTCACCACAGCTAGTGAAACACAGAAAATATAGTACTCGTCTATTCATCTCTGCCAAGAAAAAAAAAGTTAATCTTCTAAAAAAAACTACAAAAGGTAATGAAAAGCAAAGATATAATTTACAAGGCGATCATGTCTACCTACACATATACCACCAAAACTGTAAGTCCGGTTATCAATTTGATGAACAGACAATTGGGATTGCTTGCTGAGAACTCAAGATGCCACTGCAATTAGTGGTCAATTTAATTTTGTGAAGTTGCAATTCTTCCTAGAACTGAACTGAAGGCCATGGTCCTAATGAAATCATGGTAGTACCAGAGGGAGCAGGAGAAAAGAAGAGGGCGAAAGCAAACCTGCACAAAGCTGTCCATCCTGAGCAGCGAGAGGCCATAGCGCCAGAGCAGCAGGAGGGAGTTCGCGAGGCCGTGCAGCTTGCGGCGCAGCCAGGAGCTGCCCGGCGGCGGCGGGCGAAGGGTCCTGAACACGAAGCGGCCCCCGTCCCAGATCCCGAGCCAGTCGTCGTCGCTGTCGTTCCTGGCGGCGAGGCCGAGGAGGGCAGCGAAGCGGCGCACGTGGAGGTTGCGGGGGTGGATGATGGCGCCGCCCGCCTCGAATTCGTCCCCGCCGACGGTGACGGTGGCGAGGCGGCCGCCGACCTTGCCCCGGCGCTCGAAGACGCGGAGCTGGGGGAGGGCGGAGGTGTAGTTGGTGAGGAAGAAGGCGGTGGAGGCGCCCGAGATGCCGCTGCCGACGATGCAGATGTCGTCGGCGGTGGCGGCGTGGAGGGAAGGTAGCAGGAGGAGGACGACGGGGAGGAGGAGGGGCGGCATCGAGAAAGTCAATGCTTTCTGAATCTTTTCTTCCGTAGAAACAATTTTCCCTTTTCATTAGCTGAATTACTCGTAGAAGTCTCGAGAAAACGCGAAAAAACATGGATGTTGAGTAGATTCATAATTAAACTTACGGTTTATACACTTTTAATTTCATAACACGTTTTCGTTTTACCGATCTTGTTTCTTCTTGCACAAATCTTCACAATACCTCTTCAATACAAACATCGTCAGCACAACTCAACCAAGTTGCAAGATCATCATCTCAAAACAAAAAAAGCTACAAGCTCATGGTAGTTTGCACAAAGCGGATCAGGCAACAGGTCGAGTAGCACTAGCAACTCAGGGATACTAGCACACAGAACAAACATTGATGGGATAATATATCATTCCAGTGTAATCTGTTGCCACTCAACTGCAACAGCAGCAGCAAATTATAATAACAAGCTCAATCTTTCTGTCTCGATGAAATATGGGGCCCCAGCCTCTTCGACCACCAGCAGCTGCACCACCCCACCCCACAAGCATGATCTTCGGCTTGCCACATTACAGTTCATCTGAAGACCAAAACAAGAACATCATCAGGTCTCTACAAAGCATCACTTTTGTAACATATATGAAACGAACTGAATCACATTTCAAAATGTAAAAGTGATGATAATCTAAACCAAACACAAATGTAGTGCCTAGTTTCTATGACTTAGCATCCAAAAAATGCAAATAATTAACATGCCAGATCCGAATTAAGTGCTTGTGGAATATCCCACTCATGATCTCACGCCCAAAGGGTACAGCTTCAAAATTGCACCAGAAAACTTCTCTGGCGTTCAAGAATTCAGTCTGAGCAAGTGAACAGTGCATCAAAGGATGTCACGGCTTACAATGCAGCTAAGCGTTCTGTCCAAAGGCAACCAAAATTTGTTAATAGAATTATAGAAGTTGTCAAACTGATCAAGGTTAAACAATGTCTACAATAGCCACATGTAATCGCTGGCTGCCTTATATAATGGGTTAGATTAACAAAATAGTTGTATGTCTGGGTAAGCCCAACAATTGGATTGTGAACCGCAAACCATTGTGAGCTGCAAATAGACCAACAAGACAGTTAGTAAACATAAAATTGGGAATTATGATACTAAGAGAACAATAAAATAAATTGGCATGCACAATTTTGGTATATAACGCTCACACACGAGCAGCGAATGTTTAATCTATGACTATAAATTCTCCGTACCTTCCCAAAAAAACTTCTCTGGTACTGATCCATTCTGTTATATGTTCTGCAGATCAAATAACAGAGTACTTTCCAGTTTGAGCAGAACCAAGAAGATTGAGCGCATGGTTTGCACAATCCTCAAGGACACGCTTCAGTTCTGTTTTTGCCTCCTTGAACAAAGATTCATTGGGGCTCTCGATATACAGGTACAGTCGCCTCGTTAGCGCCAACAATTCTAGCCTTGAGGAATAAAGGTTCCCCTTGTAGTATGCCACTCCAGTGAATAGGAACCAATGTATCTCTGTTAGTGATCTAGGAATCATTAATCTCAAGCTCGGCATCATAGCGTTCTGGACTGATGCCTGTATCCTTGCCAGATTTTGGCCCTGTTACCGCCAACATTCTGCCTTGAGGAATAAAGGTTCCCCTTGTAGTAATTGTCACTCCAGTACGTTCCTGAATAGGTACCAATGTATCTCTGTTAGTGATCTTCCAGCGAGCATGTTGTGGGAAATCATTAATCTCAAGCTCGGCATCATAGCGTTCTTGAACTGAATGGCCCTGTATCCTTGCCAGATTTTGCGTTAAGTTCCTTGCAGCATCAAGCGCACGTTCTGTGGCATCACTGTTTTGCTGGTTAGGCGTAACCTGTAGAGGAAGCAATGGGCATGCCGATGTTACTTGCTGGTTAGCAATACTAGCAGCCCTGGCTGCAGCTTGAGCAGCGGCAAGAGCTTGTGCTCCAGCGTCATCTCCCTGTCTGCGTATACCTCCTTCCTCGTCGGAATCTGAATCTGGTGTGTCCTCTCCATGTTCCCTTGCCTGAGCCCTCCTCGCGGATTGCCGTGCTTCCTCCTCCTCTTTGTTGAACTTGTGACCACTACCACCATACCCTGTTCCATGGGCCTGCTCTGTTCCCTGCCTCACCATTGACATAAATTGATCCGATAAGGCTTTCAGGTCCTCTGGAATGGCCTGTTCAGATAGCTCCAAAGCTTTAACAAGATCTGGCGCGTAGCGTTCCTCTTTCTCAGAAATAAAAGTCACAGGACAGCCCTTCCTACCAGCGCGACCTGTTCGCCCAACACGGTGAACATATTCCTCGTAATGATTAGTGGCATCATAATTGACAACAAGTTCAAGATCTTTCACATCTAAACCCCTTGCAGCAACAGTGGTAGCTATCAGCAAGCTACATACATTACTCTTGAAATCAGCAAGAGTTGATTCACAGTCAGTTTGATCCATTCCACCATGTAGAGATAAACATGGGTACGCGTGCTGGAACAGCTCTTTCAGTAGTGAATCACATTTATCTTGCGAGCGTACAAAAACACGAATTTTCCCCTTTGCAAACCACTCCCCAAGCAACTCCAACAGTCTAAAGAACCTTTCACTTTCTGGTCGCACCTCAACCAGTTGTTTGATATCTTTGTTCACGACACTCCTCCCACCCATCTGAATCTCAACGGGCTTTGTCAGCACCTTACGTGCTAGTATCTCCACAGGTGGTGGAAAAGTGGCAGAGAAAAGGACAGTCTGTCTATCTGGACGGGTGTTCTGAACTATTAGACTAATCTGAGGTTCAAAACCCATATCGAACATCCTATCAGCTTCATCCAACACCAAGAAGGACACTCTTCTAAGGTTGGTAATCTTGCCACTGCTAGTGCAAAGGATATCAATCATCCTGCCCGGTGTACAAACAACAATTTCAGCACCCCTCTTCAGTTCACTGATCTGCTGAGCAACCCCAGAACCTCCATATATAGGAACACAGTTGATGCCAAGCACCTTAGAGAACTTTTTAATATCTGAATATATTTGCACCACGAGCTCTCTCGTAGGAGCCATAATGAGCCCAATAGGGCCATCCCCAGGCACAACAGGCGGTTGGTCTTTGACATGCCTCAGCATGGGCAAGACAAACGCTAGAGTCTTGCCAGAACCAGTCTTTGCAACCCCTATACAATCGCGTCCACTCATTATGACTGGTAGAGCATGTGCCTGTATAGGCATCGGTTTCTCGAAACCAAGCTTCTTGATGGTGTCAAGTAGCTTATTTGTCAGACCACTCTGTATCCACATCTTTATCGGAAAGTCAAAATGTAGCCCGGGCTACATGTAGCCGGTATTTTAAAATTTAAAATCTGGAAATTTAAGTTTCCAAAAAATCTGAAAAAAATCCGGAACGTAGATAATGATGATTCCCGCCTAGTGTGCAAAAAATAAATGCGAAATATTATGTATTTCATCCTGTGTAAAAAGACAAATTTCTAGATCTGGGTGGTGATTCAAATCCTCTCAAAATTGTCAGAATTTTGTCATTTTTGTGTAGGGCGCAATATAAACTATTTCGCATTTCTTTTTTGCACACTGCCAGGAATCATCATTACCTACGTTCCGATTTTTTTCAGAATTTTTGGGAACATAAATTGCGACAAAAAATAAATAAAATACCGGGCTACAAATAGCCGCTCTCCATCTTTATTGGCTTGGGAACGTCTTTCCCATGCACCTCGAGCTCCAACAGCTTCCGGTAGGCTGCCGCTTCTTCAGCTGGCATCCTTGTAATATCCTTCACCTCAATATAGAAATTCTTCCGGAATGGCGGGTAATCGATCTTGGAATGGTCAACCATAACCAACTTCTCTGCCTTCGTCTTCTTGACACGTTTTATGAACTCGGCATCGTCCTCATCATCCGGTCCAGCCTTGTTGCGATCACTATCGTCATAATCTGAGTCTGAGTCATCCCCTTGCACAATTCTGCCCATTCCATTCATCTGTATTTTCTTATCCCCTTTACTCGTGGCACCCTTTATAGTCTTATCATTCATGCCACCTTCATTTGCAGCAAGCATGCCCTCCATCGCCGGTGTGGCACTCTCCAGCATTGCAACCTCTGGCAACACCATGGAGTTCATAAATGCATCGAGGGGATCGATTGCATCCTCCTCATCCGACTCCTCGCCATCCAAGGTCCACCTCTTCCCAGAATCACCTTCACCATCAGCATCAATGGTGACGGCAACACCCCTGGCACCATCCTCCTGCTGCTTGCTCGCGGCGTTGTTTCTCCTGCCACTCCTTAACGCGGCGACGGCGGCGCTCCAGCTCGTCCTCGAGCTGCTGCCTGCTCAGCCCCCATGCCTTCTTCCTCCTTCTGCCGCCGCCTCTGTGCCTGCTCCTCCTCCTCTTCCCTGATCAGCGGCGGCGGCCCCGCCTACGGCTCCGCATCGCGGTGGGGATGCAAGGACCGGCGACGGCGCTTGCGACGGCTATCTTCTTTGTTCTCCCCCTCATCGATCGCATCCCACCTCCTCGACTTTTCTTTCTCCCTTTGGTGGCTTTCCTCGCGACGCCGCGCCCGCTTTCTCTCCGTCTCCCTCTCCTTCTCCCCCTTTTCCGCCCGCTCCTGCTCCTTGAGCTCCTCTCGAGCCCGCTCTTGGTCCCTTAGGTCCCAGTGTCGGAGGGATTCGGAGTGGTCCCGCTGGCGGTGCTTGTCACCAGACGACATGTCGGCGGCGGCAAAACGCAGGATGAAACCTATGGCTTTGCTTGGACCCGCCGGGTACTACCTCCAGGTCGAGCTGCGTGTCCTCTGTTTCCTCGCGAGCGGTACCAGAGGAAATTGCAATCGATTCCGATCGGGGGCTCCGTATATGTGAGTGTGAAAGGCACGGAATTCGAGTCGGTTTCCAGTCCAGATTACCACCACGGCCACCCAAACCGTGAATTTCGGCCCAGGAGATTTCATATGGGCAATTGTGTCGTCTTAAATCGGAAGGGGGGCTGGGCCTGATTGACCTGGGGGTGCAGAACACGTGTCTCCTCCTCAAGATTGTCCACAAGCTGCTGACAGGCGTGGACAACCCGTGGACGGTGTGGGTGCGCCGGTGGTACCTTGGGGATGATGCCCCCCCTCCGTCGACACCAACTTGGCGATGCTTCAGCTCCCTTGTGCCTCTCCTCCGTCAGTTAACCACTGTCAAGGTGGGGGACGGTGTGTCCACCTCCTTCTGGTATGATAACTGGACATCTTTTGGCTCACTTGATGCGGCTCTCCCCGCCGTGTACTCGCACTGCCTTGCTCGAGATGTTACGGTGGATGTCGTGCTGAGTCAGGGGGTGGGCGCTCTGCGCATGAGGGAGCGCCTCTCCCCCGTCGCCGTGGCGGAGCTCGGTATCATCATGGACGCCCTCGCGCGTTATGTACCCGGCGGCACATCTGACAGACGGACGCTACTGTGTTCCTCCACCGATCGTTTCAAGACCCGTGATGCCTACCGCCTCCTCCGCTCGACAGGGTGCGGGCCGCCGCTGAGTGACCTCAATTGGGAGAACTTCTGCCCTGTCAAGGTTAAGGTCTTCATCTGGATTCTCCGTCACCGACGAACGAGGACGCACGCCCGGATACATCGCATGGGGGTCCTAAGGTCTCACGACTGCCCGTTTTGTCCTGGGATCGTGGAGGATGTATGCCATCTATTTGTTGCAGTGTCCGCGGATGCAGGAAGTTTGTCGTGTGTGCTCCCGCTACCACCGCGCCCGTCCTCGACAACGTGATCGATTCCTTCTCTGTTTAGCACCCACCTGGGCCCTCCCACTCCGTATGACTGCGACTGCCTTGCTACTTTGGATCGGCTGGAAGACCAGGAACCGTCGAGTATTCGATGGCCTCGATACGTCTATCCCTGAGTTCTTCAACCACCTCCGCCTCTGGGTTGTCAGGGTGCCCCGCTGTCTGGATTGTGGGCCGCTTTTGGCATGGTGTGCATCACTTCCCTCCTAAACCTCGCTATAAAACCTGCTTTTCCCCTCCGTTTTTGGGGATTTGTCTGTAAGTCGCTTTGAGAATGGGTCGTGCTGAGTGTCCCCCGGGGATCGGAAGCCCCAATCCCCCGCCTCGAGTGCTCGACACGTGTCCACCCGGGGCCACCACGCAAACGGGAATAAACTCTCCAATCTCCCAAAAAAAAGCAAGCGCCATTCCGGCGTCTTGGAGTTGCTCGCTCCTCTCGACCCCACGCCTGTCGCCGGAGAACTAGAGAAGACGCTGCCGGAGAAGACGCCGCGGAGAAGACCTCGCCGGAGAAGACGCCGCTGGAGAAGACATCGCCGGAGAAGACGCTGTTGCAGCTTCGGTGTTGGCTGTCGGTAGCATCGACGACTCCCATTGATAGCATCGGTGTTCTACCTTTGTAGCAACGCCGTGCACCGCTAAAAGCACCGCCTGCTCCCGTCGGTAGCATCGTCAATTAGCGTCGATAGCATCGGTGTTATACCTTTACAGCAACTCCGCCCGCCGCTGAAAGCACCGACGGCTGCCGTCGGTAGCATCGGAGTCGTACCCCTTGCAGCAACGTCGTGCGCCGCTGACAGCACCGCCGGCTGCCGTCAGTAGCATCACCGGCATCACCTTGCAGTACAACGTCCCTCCGGTTGACAGCAGCGCTGACCGCCGCTGGCAGCACACACGGCTGCAGACGGTAGCAACTCCAGCCACCTACGGTAGCATTGTCGTCATCTCCCCCTGTAGCGGCGACATCCCCGTAGCAGCACCTCCGTCGTGGAGGACCGCGCCGCGCGACAATCAAGTTGAGTCGAGCACCTCCGCGGGGTCGTGGACGGCGGTGCCGGTTTGCAGCATGAGAGGCGCCACCACAAAGCATTCCTCGCCGGAGGTAGGAGAGAGAAACACACGTGGTGGGATTGGGATGGAGCCAGTGGCGCGTGGCTTGGGCGGCGGCGGCAGTGGCAGCGCGTGGATTGGCGGTGACGGCAGTGGCGGAACCTGACTTGCGCAGCGGCAGTGCCGGGCGGAGAAGAGCACCTCCGCAGGTCGTGGTCGCCGGGCGGAGAAGAGGCAATGAGCTCTCCCATGGCTGTACTGGGGATGGAATCAGATGGAAAAGTGACGAGTGGTGGGTGGGGAAAGGATAAGGAGGCAGCGTCGGTGGTGTGGGTCCGTTTGAGGAGAGGGACGCGTGGCGCATGGAGAGTCAGGAGGACACGGACACACCGATCCCCGGCTGTTCGTTAGCTTTTCCCTTTGAGAATTAATATAAATTTCAGGTGGGCTTTTCGCCCTCCGTTGCTTGCTAAAAAAAATGGGCAATTGCAAGCCTGTATTCCGTAACAAGGGCGAGGAGGCCCAGATGAAGGGAAAACGCTGGCCTTCCCCCGGACGATCGATCGTCCGGGTCGCCACATATGCAGCCAGCCAGCCAGCCACGCGCCCCGCGTCCACGTAACTGGCCCCACACCCCTTCGTCCTTATCTTCCTCACATGCGTGTTCCGCTCTAGTCCTTCACCACGGCCTCGGTTGTCGGGGGCGAGAAGAAGTAGTTGGTGGCGTCGGNGGTGGCGGCCCGGCCTTGGCAGCAGCCCGGCGGCGGCAGCAACCCGTGGTGGCGGCGGCAGCCCTTGGTGGCGGCGACGGTGGCCGGCGGCGGCGGCCCTTGGCCCCCCCTTTCAAGCTTGGAGATGGTGCTGGTATGGAGGTGGGTTTCCACCTCACGGCGGCTGCCTTGGAGGAGGAAAGTTCGTGGTGGCTTATGACCTACGTTTACTCTCTTTATAAAGACTAGTAAACATGCCCGTGCGTTGCAACGGGAGAAAAAACATTACACACCGCAAACCCGATAAGCATGGAGTAAAACACCCCCTCCTCCACACTGAGATCCACATTCACTATTTCAACACTACACCCGATCCATGTCGCCGCTTATCCTACTTCTCGCCATCGCCGATGGTGGCCGCGGTGTGCATCTTATGACAATACATCCGATCGTGGTCAATCCAAGTCGATGAGCATGAGCATGGCCACCGCACAACATATTGAACCGCATCGGAATGTTTAAAACATAAAAAAATGATCTTGCCTAGCTGGACGTGAACATAATTAATAAACCGATATCTATCTTCGCTTTAGTTCTTAGAAAATTTGCAATTTCAAAATTATCAAATTGATAAGCAAGCAACAAAGGAGTCGGTATGTGTAAGTGAAAAAATATATGTGATGTTTAGGAAAAAACCATGGTGTATAATCTTTGGTATTTGAAATGTTTTTTATTTTAATAAATTATTATTAGTTTTAATCTTTAATCTCTATTTTTTAAATAAATTTCATTGTTTTATTTTTATGACGCAAAGCAAAGCGCACATCTAGGATCATACACACGCATGCATGGCTAGCAAACTACTGAGTAGCAATCAGCGGACAGATTAAAAAAAAGAGCAATTTGCGGCAGCAGCAAAACTCACAGAGCCACATGCCGACATCTGTCTATCTCTCCCTCATCTCCCCTCTCATTCTCTCTCACACACAGCAATAGCATTGGAGGATCCTCCCCCATCGATTTCCTCCACAACTCCCCGTCCTACCTCGCTGTTGGCGTTCGACGGCGACGCGCGGCGTGGAGGTGTCAACTTCACCGCCAACGAACCCGCGCCGTCGAGCGCATCCGGTTAGTGGACCGCCACCCCTCTCAATCCCTGCCTCCCGCCTGATGTGTGCTTCCTCGACCCAGCCAGTCCCTGCAGTGGATGTAATCCATGGCTGGATCCCGGTCAGTTTAATAACTGTGTAGATGGTTCAGTTAGCAGCATTCCTGTCCGTTTACAAGAAGCCTGAAATTTATGCAGGTGACACTCTTGTAGGTAAATTCCGTCAGATAGATGATTTTTAAACAATCTTGACTGAAAGAAGTCTAATTCTCAACATATATGATTTTTTTTTATCATGGGCATGTGGCATCAGCTGCTGCCGGTAGTTATATATGTATGACAGAGTCCATGCTCTTATGCCCCAAAACTACATGTTCTAGTGAACTGCACGGAATAAATATGTGGTTTCCTAATTCCATTTCATTGTTGTCTTGTTAATAGAACATGCTCTGGTCACTGGCCTTAGAAAAACAACATAGGATTATTTTTGTTGCAGCTAGTACAAACTTAATGGGGATTATTAGTGTGAAATTTTTTACTTAAAGGTTTCCATTTCATTAAAACTGAAGGAATAGGTTCATTACAGTCCGAAGAAAGGGGGAAAAAGAAGAACAAGGTAGCTGGTTGTGGCACTATCAGGAAACCCACTGTGAGCACCTCGCCGTTGAAGCGCTCATGATACCACCTCCCGTCACAAAGAATTCAACTGCACACGCTACAAGGAATTTCATAATCTATTTGGTGAGAACTTCTCTATACACAATATTTTTTGTGTATGCCTCCCTTGTATTGATTTTCTCCTTTTTCTCGTTCGTCTTCTTTTTCTTCTTCTTCTTTTGCTGCAGTTGCTGTTGCTGTTTCTCCTTCTCCTTCTCCTCTTCACATCTACCTGTTAATACCTTTATGTTTGTTGTCGCAATTGCTCTTGAAAGTGCCACATATAGTTGACCATGTGAGAAAACCGGTTCAGGTAGGTAGATGCCGACATTTGGTATTGTCTGACCTTGTGATTTGTTTATTGTCATGGCGAAGCTGAGCCTGACAGGAAATTGTTTCCTCTTGAAACGGAACGGGAACATGTCGTCGTCAGAGGGGCATAATGGAATCCGAGGCAAGAAAACTCGCATTCCAGAATGCTGTCCTAGCACAATCTCTGCATCGATTGCATTTTTCTGAAATCCACGTACTACCAACCTTGTGCCGTTGCATAGGCCATTAGCGGGGTCGATGTTCCTGAGTAGTATGATCGGACAATTGATCTTGAGCTTTAGCATATGCGGAGGCAGTCCGTTTGGGGTAAGGGTATTTAGAAATTCTTGTGGATAGTAGTTATGTGGGTCTTCTTCTACAGAATCGAAGCTGTGGTACACCATCTCCTCCCCTGGGAATCGATCAATCATTTTTAGGTTGATTCTGTCTACGCAGTCGTTCTTTGTGGATAAAATCGCTCTTGACGTGATGTATTTTGGATCTTCTAGGGAAGCACTGTCCGTTTTGTAGATATCGCTGATGAGTTTATCTAGGCCATTATCATCTGTCTTATTTTGCACACATATACTTGTAGGTAGAAGTATTTCACCATCATCGTTCGTCTTCTCTGTTCCATTTCCTATTCGGAGTAGGTATTCCGCGAACGCCGGGTCGTTTTGAGCCCTCATGTTCCGCACAAGTTTCATTTGTCTCATGCAGTTCCAGAGCTCTGATCTGCTGAGTGACGCATCTACTATCTGGGCTCTTGTACCTTTTCTGATAACTGGGAGCACTTGTCTAAAATCTCCTCCAAATACAACCGTTTTTCCACCGAATGGAAGTTTTGGTTTGTCCGTTATGTCCCTCATGCTTCTGTCTAGTGCCTCAACCGCCTGCCTCTTAGTCATTGATGCTTCGTCCCAGATTATTAGCGATGCAGCTTTGAGTAGCTCGGCAGTCCCGCTTTCTTTGTTGAATGTACAAATTGATCCATCATCTATTCTTAGTGGAATCTTGAACCTCGAGTGGGCGGTCCTCCCTCCAGGCATTATGGAAGCAGCAACACCTGAAGTTGCCGTTGCTAAAGCAATCTTGCCCTGTCCGCGTACTGTGGCTAGGAGTGCTCTGTAAAGAAATGTTTTTCCTGTGCCTCCCGGTCCATCGACGAAGAAAATTTCCCCCTTTTTGCTGTCAATTGATGCTAGGATTTCGTCGTAGGCGGTCCGTTGTTCTTTGTTTAGGTTCTTATGTAAAGATGCGTCCTCAGGGTCCACCTCGATCGAGTACTCCTCGGTTATCTCCCTAGGTATGCCGTTTGTCGTTTCATGTTGTTTGTCGATCTTTGGCAGTGGAAACGACTCAATGTCTTTTCCCATTGATTGCAACATGTCCCTAATATTTTTTAATACCATTTGTTCGACTGTGTGCTTGCATTTGCAGTTTCTGCTGTAGTCTTCAGACATTGCCTCTAGGTGATTGTTCCAGAGACCACGGACGTCGCTAGGCTCACAAAACACCAGGATTGTTGCAAATAGCCTTCGTAGGGATGATGGCATCCGAAACAACTCTGCTTCTGTCATGCAGTCATCTAGTGTGTTATCTGCCTCAATGAGCCCCCTTTTTTCCGCAGCTTCACGAAAGGTTGGCATTACTTGTCCGTCAACTGTTCGTAGGTCTTCGAAGCTTTTGGCGCCTGTCACGTGGTTTAGGAGAACTCGGAGATAGTATCGTTCTCCTTCAGCCGGATGTGCCGAGACGATCCTGCCAACCTGGAATATAGCTTTTCTTTTCCTCTCTTGCCAAAACTTCCCTTTTTTTTGCCAAGTATAATGTTCTGGGAAGTCCCTGTATAGTATGCCTCTTGCTTTCTCATGTAACCTGTTTGCTTCAAAGTATGCTGTCAACATTGACCTGTCATTTCCACCACGGCTAATAACGTTCTTGATATTTTCTGTGGCATTATACGAGACCATGTGCATATTTGGTAGATGTAGCTGCATTTGCTGGACTGATGGGTATATTTTGCTTAGTTCGAAGCCATATATTCTCCAGAGTGCTTCTGGAGGTGTCACCCACCGTGCGTCTCTGTACTGTCTAATCTCGTCGATTTCGGTTTCATCCGCTTTGTCGGTCACAGATACAGATGCTCGGTCATGTCCCTTGTAGATGTACTTGAATAGGTACTTAACGGCTTTAATGCTTGAACATATCTCAACATTTATGTGACAGTTGAACATTCTCAATAGATATGGGTTGTAAGGAACGACCCACCTGTTATCTAGCGTGCATTTTCGGACTGTTTCGGTTCGGCCGTCATTGCGTCTCCTATACAGTGGGTATGAGTCCTTGCCTTGAATTGTAGTTTCGTTGAATGGCCTTGGATAATTGTTTTTGCATGTCTTGCGGTTCTTTGTGCATGGACAATTTTTATTCAGTGCACCGCAAGGACCATGCATCATATGCTTGATTACCATTTTGTATAGCTCTGGGTACTTGTGCTTGTTCGGGAGCTCAGCGGAGATTATTTTGTCATATTGCTCTGGAGACGTGTACTTGTATTTTCCGGTCATGATCAGCAGGAAGTGAGCATGGGGTAGTCCCCTCTTCTGGAACTCTACAACATAGGTATATGCCTTAACCGTTCCAAGAATGCTCTTCTCAAATAGCTGCTTCTTCATTTCTTCTAGCTTCGCCCTGAAAACACGGACGACGATATCCGGGCGATCTTGTGGTTTTTGTCCGCACTCTAGTTCACGTTTAATCTCTTCCCAGTTGGGGTTGCATGTCATCGTGAGGAATATATCCGGCTTTCCATATTTTCTAACCAAAGCCATTGCATCTAGATATCGGCGAAGTTTATCTCGTGGTCCTCCAATAAATGACGAGGCGAGAATTATTCGTTTTCCGACTGCATTTCCATTTTGTTCTCCGGCTTGAATGCTATCCAGAAGACCTTGGTATAGATTTGCCCTTATTTGTTTCTGATGATGAAACATGTAGTCCAGTCTGGAGCTCTCAATCTTAATGTATGTATCTACAACAAACTGTTGGAGTAGCCTTCCCCCGTAAAATATTGGGTTGAATATGTTTGGCCGCGTATGTAATTTATAGCAGTAGTATTCTTTCATGGTTACCCACAACCTACTGTTTGCATCTGTTCCAAGCATTACAACATAAAAAGTTAGTTGCATTTGTAGAAAAATGTACCATATATCTTTTTTTTCGAAAAATGTACCATATATCAATAATGAAATTTGATTATACAGTAATTATATATGAAATATTAACCTGGATCATCTTCATCATCTTCATCTTCTGTAGCAGGCCTTGTCACATCTTTCTTGTTTGGTTTGTCCTTTGGAATCTTCCTATGCCAACCCAGTTCACCTCTTGGAAAGAACAAAGGATATGACAGCGGATCATAGCACCCATAATAAGATTTAATCATCTGTATCTCATTGTTGTTTCCATGTAGTACTACGTTCCTGTCAAAACTATTTCTTGTTTCATTTCCTTCGACCCACACTGCAGCTACCTCCGAACTGATTGGTGCGTTGTAGGTTCTCTGGTCCAATCTTTGGTCAAGGTTCAAAATAAGCCTGTAGTCATCAAGATTTTCAGCTTGTCCCAAACTTCTAAACTGCGTAGAGTATGGGTTGATGCGTAGAATGTCGGTTATTATGCCGACTACGTGTTTGTCTTGGTCGTACGTTTCCTTGCGACACCGGCGGTACCGATGTTCTAAGCTTGGATCGTCGTCATAGAAGTATAGCTCCAAATGCTTTGGATCTGAGCGACCATTAATGAATGAGTGTATGTTGTGATAGATCTGACCATGAGCTCGAAAGGTGTAAATACCAACTGTTTTGTGTCAGTTGTGTCTCTGTCAAGGTGGCAGTATAGAGTAGTAAATGAGAAGTGTCCGTTGAAAAATCTTATATTGTCCCGGAAATATCTTGCATCAGATTCGTTGCTTGTCCAAAGTCTCATTAGTTCAGGTGGTGTCTCTGGGTTGGCAAGTTTTATCTGTCCTTTCCCGCAGCATAACCCGATAGTTTCGTATTGGAATTTTTTCGCTCCGCATAATCTGCAGTTTTCTTCCGTCTTGAGCATGTGTGTGCTTTTTGGTATGTTGCTGTATACATCATCATACGGATCAGGGTTGTGACAATCCTCATCTTCTGTAATTTCTATTTCCGCTTCTCCTTCCCATTCTGTTGTGGTTTGTAGCATCAAAAGTTGTAAAGGAGTAATATAATGATGCAAATATATTTTAAATTGTATCGAACATACCTTGACCACAGAACATGTATTCATCCTCACTTGTGTCTTGTTCAAATATGACCTCATCATTACCTGTGTATTAAATTTTATGGTACATTATTTTTGTGTTGCCTTAAAATATATATGAAATTGATAAGCTTACCGTGATCATCGTTGCAGAATGATTGTGCTGGTGCATCTGTGTCTTTGTTGGTTGGGCACACTGAAGAGGGGATGCCTGTCCACAAAAGATGGTTAATTGTTCAAACTCTATATTGTTTTTGGAATGTATGAGTATTGTATAAAGCTTAGAGTAGTACCGTTAGTCATGACTTCTGGCTGCTTTAGAGGTTCGATGTCACCATTGCCGTTTCTCATCATTGATATTATGAGTTCGATAGCCTTGTGGTGTTCATCATCATTGCAGAAGGATTGTGCCGTTGCATCTACATCTTTGCTGTTTGGACACAGTGAATGCAGGATGCCTGTCCACGAAACATGATTAGTTGTATATATTGCATATTGTTTTTTGAATGTATCGGTATAGTATAGAAATATATAATATTACCTTTAATCATGATTTGGGGGTGCTTTACGGGTTCTATGTCATTGTTCATGACGGATGTGTCTTCTTGTGATGATTTTGAAACAGTTTTCCTCCGTTTTTCTGAGAATTCTTCGTTACGACGATGTAGCAACGTTTGCCTTTCTCCCGGTGTCACGGGCTTTCTTTGTCTTGCATTTAATTTAGATGTGCCAATTTCTTCTTCTGTCGCGATGTATGCAGGGTTCTCCATTGCAATTGAATCTTTGCTTGGCGTGCTCCGCTTCAATATCTTGTTAGCCGTAATTTGGTCTATTCTTGCTTTTTTTTGTTCTGACTCCATATTTGCATATCTCTGCCTATCTTGTGCACATTTTTTCTTCATTTGTTCTGGCTCTTTTGTTTTTCTTTGCTGATATGCTTCACGGCGTCTTTTCAGTTTCTCCTGTTTTTCTTGGTCTGTGCATCCTTTTTTCTTTTCTTCTAGCTCTTTTGTTTTGTTTCGCTGATAGGCTTCACGGCGTTTCTTCAGATTTTCCTGCTTTTCTTCATCGGTCATCTGTGCATGCCGTTCTCTATCTCTTTTCTTTCTTTGCTCATTGGCATCCATGACTTGAGATTGCGACCCAGATTGGCTTGCCTGCATTAACCTACAGTTAATGACTGAGATCAGAGCACATCTAGAAACAGCAACGGAATCACTGCAAGACGGCGGCGTTTCAATGAAGTTCTGCAAGACGGCGGCGGACTCGCGGCAGACGGCGATGCTTGTACTGTTTTTCTGGGAACCACCTATATATTTATAAGTGATTTTGACTGTTAACATCTTAATGCTTGCCTATTCTGTTTGATTGACAACAATATAGATCATTAACCGAAGAAAGACTATGTTTGGCGCACGGAAAGCCAAGATCAATGAGATAAATCATGTCAGTATAGTTATATCTTCCGTGTCTATTCACTTGACTGAATTTTCTTTATCGCTAATGAAATCAATTTGACCAGAACATATCAGAAGAAGATATTAAGATGCTACAGCATGGAAAGGAAAGATCGAGTTAGCTAGCTAATGAAATCAATCAGAAGTGATTACTGTATCTCGCAGCGTCGCGCGAGACCAAGTAGTGCCGACGGAGAGTTCCGATCTTCAGGCGGCAGTTGCAGTGCCGACGGAGAGTTCCGATCTTCAGGCGGCAGTTGCAGGCGTGAGACCAAGCAGAGCCGACGGAAAGTTCGGATCTTCAGGTGTGGCTATGAGCAATGACGAGCTGGGCAGAACTCAAGGCTGGGCAATGTCGAGCTGTGTGGTTTGGATCAAGGGACTTCAGAGCTGTGTTTATATATACAGGTGCTGGTGATCAATCACCGTTCGTCTTGGAGCTGTGTTCGTCTCCGTGCTGTGTTCGACAAGAGTTTGTGTCGGAGCAGTGTTGAGCCTCGTTCGTAGACAATTTTTCCTCTCGTACGATGTCGCAGTTCAGCCCGTTTAGATATTTTCCGGCCCGGATTCATCTGTTGGACTCTTGGATAGTTAGCCCACTTTGACATGGACGTACGAAACCGATGCCACATAGGACGGATCTGGCGAAAAAACGAACAGACACCACGGGCGACGGACGCAATTCAGATCGAATCGTACTTAGGGATGGCATAGTGGGTAATTATTTGCAACTTGAGGGGTAGTCTGAACGACGTACCGAACCGCGGAAGCCTTAGTGCTTTTATTATTAGGTAAAGATTTCCGAATTTCCGTCACCAGATTTTTTGGCTTCAGTAAAACGAGGATATCTCGGCTGTCCGGACTCGGATTGGGCCGAATTTTAGGTCTAGAACGATTGACGGAAAATTCCCCACAACTTTCGCGACCAAGCTTTTTCGATTTGACGTCGTCTTCGGGTCGTTACGGGGTCATCTTAGAAAATAGTTTTCAGACAGATTTCAGGAAAATCCAATTCGACTCCAACAAGGTTTCCTTTTTGCACTCTTGTCAATTTCTAAGTAATTCGTACACATTAAAGTGTAAAACAAGAACATTGTGCACTTTTGACACTATTAATAGGTTAGTCCAATAAATACATAAAATGATATAAAATTATAATAAACACATGTGGCATTTCATATAAAACAGGCATTCAACATCAAAAATTATAGATACGTTTGACACGTATCAGGTTCGTAGACGGAAAACAAAAAAATTCTATCTAAGGCAACACCGAAACTAGCCAGGATCTATCTGTTAGTAATGCGGTAACGGGACAATTTCGGCGACATACCTCTTGTCGACCGAAAGCGTTTAACGTTCGAGCGTGAACGTGGATGATGTAGTCGAACTGAAGCCGACCTCAAGGTTGCGACGATCCTGGCGCGACGACCGGTGCCGCAATGGCACCTCCGAGTACTCACACACATACGGTGTATGACGACGACTCCCGGTCCCTCCGATCCCATCGAGGTTGTGGAAGTAGTTCTTCTGGCGGAATTCCGGCAGCACGACAGTGCGCAGCAGGGAAGATTTCCCTCTCGTGTGCGGCCCTTTACTTGGGTCCACGGGACACGAGAGAGGTGGAGAGGTGGCGGGAGGTGTCGTGGGATTTATTGGAATTTCTCCAATTTTTGGCTTAATTAAAAAAAACCCACGTGGCACTTGTATATATAGGTGGAAGAGGGAGGAGCCGGCCGGCTGGCCCTAGCTCCTAGTCCAACTCGGACTAGGGCTGGGAAGCCCACCCGGCCCCCTCCCTTTGGCCCTAAGGTGGCCGGCCCCCTTAGTGGGCTCCCTCCTTCCGGAGGTGGCCGATTAAGGTAGGCTGCCCCTAAAATTCGAAATTAAACATTTTAATTCAATAAATAACTTTATTAAATCAATCAATAAATATATAATTCTCCAATTGATATATTTATCTATTATTAAATTTATTTATTATAATATATAAATATTTAATTCTCCAATTAACTATTTATACATTATCAAATTTATTTCCACCAATATATGAATATATATAATTCTCCAATTAATATATTCATATCATATATAAATTACTGTGACTCCGAAACTCCTTCCGGATCACTCCGATACTCTCCGGAACTCTTCCGGTTCTCTGCTATCATATCTTCGGTAATTCCAACACTACCAGAACGATCTCTTAGCATCGTCAAACCCTTAAGTGTGTTACCCTACGGTTCGGGAACACTCCAGACATGACCGAGACTCCTCTCCGATCAATGATCATTAGCCGGACTGGGTTGGCCATAATGACCCCTGTGCATTCCACAAAATAACTTTGTTGTTGAACCATAAACATAGATTCTCATTCCCATTGCTATCGCGATACTGACTTGCCCGAGATCTGATCATCCAGCATCTCCATGGTTAGTTCTATCTCGTTACCGGTCAAGTCTCATTCAACTCGTTCTCGTGATCTTTCATCCCCATGACCTAGTCATATGCTGCGCAGCTTATTTGGATGAAGACTCACTGAGTGGGCCCAGAGTATCTCTCTGTCACGCGGAGGTGCAAATCCCGCTTTTTGATACATACTTCTCAACATATCACCCACACCCACCCCCCTAGTTAAGTTCCTTCTGAGCCTCCACCGGCGCCGCCGCGGCCAGCCTTGTCGGCCCCGTTTCCGGCTCGACCACGGCTCGCCGGAGCCTTCTCCACCGCGGCCAACCGCGGCGTCGCCGGCTTCGGCAAGCACGCCGCGACTCACCCTCTCTCCGCCGCTTCTCTGCTTTCTGAATCGGGAAGAACGCATGGAGAAGAAAACGTGTGGGGAAGAAGAGATAAGAAGAGGAGCAGTTACGGTGGGGGCCACCACGAACCAGCGCTGCACATGGATCGACTGTGGCCACGATCAACCGTTAGGGAGCTAGCCTTTCTGACGTCCATCACTTTCATTCACCCAATGAAATGACTCTATTGTCAATTGGCATAAATGCCCATGATTGGAAAACCTCAATCATTAGTTGACCAATGAACTGGCGTATCCATATACATGACAGGGACCTGGTTGTTTATATACCACACCTGTATTAATGTTTACTCTTAATACAGTTGTAGCATGGTATAAAACTAATTATAAACTTTAATGAGATATTACAATAAACTCTTTATTTATTTGCCTCTAGGGCATATCTCCAATAAAAGGTTCGCGAGAAGCTGAAGAGAGAGGGACCGAGACCCTTCAGTTCGTCTCCCACTAGTGTATGACGAGAGACATTTCGGGTTCGTCTTCCACTAGTGCAAAACGTTTCAACTTCGTGCAACCGTCATATTCGTCATTCATGAGTGGCAAAAATAAGACAACGCATACACAGTGCATAAGTCCTACCTTGACTCGGCTCATTACCGCAACGCGCGGCGCGGTGGACGGCAGGGGAGGAGCGCGCGTGTGGCTCTCTCTTTTTTATGCCTTATACTAGTGGTAGAATAGCTCATCTTATAAAGTAGTGAAACTCTCTCCCAACTAGAAATGTGGAACTAAAATTTTGTCCCACCTCTTGTCATGCATGAATGGGCCACATGGGCCTCTAGGATTTTTCAGAAATTATGGAAATAGATAAATAGGCTGTCTATTTAGGGTGAATAGCTCCTATGCGACGTTTTTTCGAAGAATTGGACAGGCAGCGACATAGTTGCTCATAATAGCTCACATGCGGCATCTTTTCGAGCAGTAATTGCTCCACGGCGACATGGCCGTCAAGTCATGTTCCCCACGCTGTAACTCAGGTTTTGACCGGTACGTGGAGTAATTTTTCTCGAGTGGGACCCATGCGTCAGCGAAACCAGCCTCTGTTCGTGGGGGGATCGTCTCTGCCACGCGCCGGCGTCCCGTGGAGCTCACTCCTCTGTCCCGTCGTCTCGGTTTCTCCGGGCTGGGGGAAATTATCCTGGCGACGGCGAGTCGAGCGGCGGCAATGGTGCGGGCGAATCGAGCTGTGGCAAAGAAGCGGGCGATTCGAGCTGCGGCAATGGAGCGGGCGAGTCGAGCTGCGGCGAGGGGGCGGGCGACTGGAGCACCGGCAATGGAGTCGAGCAAGTTGGCGGCGAGTCCAGCGGCGGAGGCGGCCGCGCGAGTCCAGCGGCGGCACCCGGAGTCGAGCAAGCTGGCGGCAAGCTGGTGCGTGGAGGGAGCGGCCAGGGAGGATGGAGGATGGGGTGGTGTGGGTACACGGTCACAGAGGCGACCGGCGGCCCGATTTGTGTCTCGTGCAGCGGCGAGGGATTCCATCTATCTCGACGGCAAGCGACCCTACCGGATTTCAGTCCAGCAGGTACTGAAGCAGGCATGGAAGCGTCACGGCTACTACGGCTGCAAGGGTTTTCCGCTCGGCGGTGATTCGCCGCCGATGATGAGGCAGAGGTTTGCGTCGATGCGCAAAATTGCTGCGAGCGACGAGAGCAGCTCGGGCGGTGCTGCGGGCGACGAGAGCAGCTCGGGCGGGAGCTCATCGAGCAGCAGTTCAGCACGCTCAACCCCGATCCTGGACTTCGATGTCGCGTTGAGCCTACAGGCTTTCAGCCTAGTTGCCGGGATGGCGACGGACAGATTGGTCTGCTCCGAAATCCTCTGCGAGATGAAATCGAGCTAGAAGATTGTGTTGTAGAGCCATGGCGGAGGGAAGATTGTTCTGCAGAGCCATGGTGGAGGGAAGATCGTGCTGCATTATGTAAAACTAGTCTAGTGAATTTTGTTAGGTGCCTGAAACCATTTCAGGCAGTGTTTGCCCAGTGCTGGGAGCGTGTGGTGGTAGTTCTTTTGCGAAATGGCAATGTAAGCAGTACATCGAACACCTTGGAGGCGTGCTGTGGACGTGCCCTGGACGTGCTCTGGACGTGCCGTGGCACGTTCCGGTAGGTGAAACCTAGTTTTTGTGGGTGAAACCTTGTAAACAAAATGTAAATTATTGTGTTCCTTGTTTTAGTGTTCTTTGTGGCATTCGCACGCCGTCAGATTGTGGCACGCACACTGTCGAACACCTTTGGGAGCGCGCTCTGGGCACGCCCGATTGTGGCATTCGCACGTCGTCGGATTGAAAACGAGTTGAAAGAGTTGAAACGTTGTCAACTAGGTAGAGGCTTATTTTATCTATAGACAAAATGCTTTAATTTTTTATTTAACTTACCAAAATTTAAATATTGCTAGTATTGCTAGTGTTACCAAATGTAAACATTTGTAACTATTACCTCCAAATGGTGTTAGATTTTTCGCAAACAGAGGCATAGCCTAGGCATGGATGTTGCAATGATTTTATACTAATTTTTGAATTCAAATTTAAACTACAATTCAAATATAAATGTAATTTGTGCTAGGCTTGGATGTTGCAATGAGGAGGATTTCATTTGAAAATATTAACCTTCTAATGGTGGTAGATTTTTCGCAAACAGAGGCAAAGCCTAGTGGCAAAGGGTTGATGCTCCCATTTTTCACATCGGTTCTCCAAAATGAGCTATAAATGAGCCCCAAAGGTAGCCCAAACAGCCCCATTTCTAATCCTGTCATTTTTTCGACCTTCTCCAAATGATCTCAAACTCTAGGGTTAACATATATTGCACTAATATAGTGTACTAGACAAATGTGCACTGGATTTGCATTTTTTTTGATGTTTTTTGAATATTTCATGATTATTTTGAATTTGGTCAAACCTAAATTTGACCAACATTTAAACAAGTTTGAAACACCAAAATGGAAAAGTAAGTCTGGATCCTTCTTAGTCACACAAAAATGAAGGTTTGGTGAGGTTTTGGATAATTTCATGTTGCAAGTCCAAAACCAGCTCTCTTCACACATGAGAGTTCATAGTTTGAGATGTGTGATTTTCACACCATATTGAAGCATTTCCTGTTTAATATGTGTCTAGACCTTGTTTATCAGTTGGAGATGTTAGTACATGACAAAATAAGACCATGTGCACTGGATTTGCATTTTTTTGATGTTTTTTGAATATTTCATGATTATTTTGAATTCGGTCAAACCTAAATTTGACCAACATTTAAACAAGTTTGAAACACCAAAATGGAAAAGTAAGCCTGGATCCTTCTTAGTCACACCAAAATGAAGGTTTGGTGAGGTTTTGGACAATTTCATGTTGCAAGTCCAAAACCACCTCTCTTCACATATGAGAGTTCATAGTTTGAGATGTGTGATTTTCACACCATATTGAAGCATTTCCTGTTTAATATGTGTCTAGACCTTGTTTATCAGTTGAAGAAGTTAGTACATGACAAAATAAGACCATGTGCACTGGATTTGCATTTTTTTGATGTTTTTTGAATATTTCATGATTATTTTGAATTCGGTCAAACCTAAATTTGACCAACATTTAAACAAGTTTGAAACACCAAAATGGAAAACTAAGCCTGGATCCTTCTTAGTCACACCAAAATGAAGGTTTGGTGAGGTTTTGGACAATTTCATGTTGCAAATCCAAAACCACCTCTCTTCACACATGAGAGTTCATAGTTTGAGATGTGTGATTTTCACACCATATTGAAGCATTTCCTGTTTAATATGTGTCTAGACCTTGTTTATCAGTTGGAGATGTTAGTACATGACAAAATAAGACCATGTGCACTGGATTTGCATTTTTTTGATGTTTTTTTTGAATATTTCATGATTATTTTGAATTCGGTCAAACCTAAATTTGACCAACATTTAAACAAGTTTGAAACACCAAAATGGAAAACTAAGCCTGGATACTTCTTAGTCACACCAAAATGAAGGTTTGGTGAGGTTTTGGACACTTTCATATTGCAAGTCCAAAACCACCTCTCTTCACACATGAGAGTTCATAGTTTGAGATGTGTGATTTTCACACCATATTGAAGCATTTCCTGTTTAATATGTGTCTATACCTTGTTTATCAGTTGGAGATGTTAGTACATGACAAAATAAGACCATGTGCACTGGATTTGCATTTTTTTGATGTTTTTTGAATATTTCATGATTCGGTCAAACCTAAATTTGACCAACATTTAAACAAGTTTGAAATACCAAAATGGAAAAGTAAGCCTGGATCCTTCTTAGTCACACCTATTTAAAGCCTTTTTCGTAAAAATGTATGTAACCATATTTTTTTTTCTAGTTACTATAGGGTAGTACAAGACTATGTGCGCAAGTGGCATAGATTTTTGATTTTTTTTATTAGTTATGCTAAACCGCAAGTGCGGAAGTTTTTTTTGTCTGTAGTGTTTTATTAATATCAAACACGGCCCAACCACGACCTCGCCACGGCCCAACGCCACGGCCGACCGCCTCCCGTCCCCTTCTTATCCACGGAAATGTGTCGTGCCCTAGCTATTATCTCAGCCGCTCCCACTGCCGCCGCCGCTCCGATTTGCTCGCCGCCGGCGACGAAATCCACATCCAGCTACAGATCCAGCCCCGCCGAGCGGCAATGTTCAAGTGTCTGGGTTCAAGCGCGGGCCGCGGTGGCCATTCCGGTGGCGGGAACCGCTCCGACGAGGAGCGGAAGGGGCGGAAGCGGCGGCCCCCCACTGACCCCGTTCGCGCTGGTCGGGTTGCTTCCGACGGTGGTCGGAAGCGCGGCGCGCGCAGGTTCACCAACAGGGGCTTGGCGCCGCCGCCTGCGTCATTCGGCCGCGAGGTGGAGGAGTACGGCCGGCGCATGGAGATGTCGGCGTCGGCTCGAGGCGGCAGCCGCTACGAGCATGTAAGCTCCTCCGGCGCGGGGAGCTCCTCCATCGCACGGGCACCGCTGCCGCCGCCCAAGAGGGAGGAGGAGGAGCACGCACCACGCGCCGGGCTCCTGCCCGGGGACTTCGCCGACGACGAGCACCTCGACTGGATCACCGCCGAGGTGATAGAGCGCAGCAAGCAGCTGTGGCAGGAGGAGGAGGCGGACCGTCAGATGAAGATGGAGCTCGAGGAACGCCGCTTCCAGGCCGCGATCCACGAATCCCTCCACCCCGTCATCGAGCTCAGCTCCGACTCGGACTTCGACTTCGACTCCGACTGAGCGGCGCGGGCTGCCGCCTCGTCGCCGCCGCACACCCCGGGGCTCCGGTGTGAGCCCAATTTTGGGTCGTAGCTAGGGGTAGGAGCAGCGGTATCCCATTTTTAGTTTATCTCTGTGTGGCTTTTGATCCGATGAGCCTACGAACTTAACTAATCTGTGTGTAATGTAATTCAGTTTATCTACTATATGTGTCTGCTTGTTTATTTTATCTGCATTTATTTATGTTTTGCCTCGCCGGCGTTGCCGCGCTGCGTCGCCGTCGCCGGAGAAGAAGAAGAAGCAGAAGTAGAGAATGCGTGCGCAGGGGAAGAGTCGCCGGAGAAGAAGAAGAAGCAGAGAATGCCCGCGCAGGGAAGAGATGTAACGGTCATCACTGCTGACGTGGACAATTGTGGGTCCCACCTAGCTCCCCTTAATCCTAACTGACTGCGATTAAGAGCAATGTCGCACCAGAGCTATTTGTGCTCAAAGAGATGTCGCGTCTGAGCTATTCCAACCAACGACGTCGCTATGCATCCATTTGGTGGGAAAGACGTCGCATAGGAGCTATTGACCCGTCTATTTAGGCCAAAATTCCAACAGCAAATACACAAAAATGGTAATGATCCCATAATGTTCATGCCAAAAGAACGTTTTCTTAGGTGATAATGTCGACTCTTGATTTTCTTTAAACTTTGTCTACTCTTTCCATCTCAGGTCGAAATCTTGCTAATTGATACTCAAAATTAATTAAATCGACTTTCCGGCGAGCCGATGCATGAAGAAAGCCGGCCATTCTATCTCCACGGGGAACGCCGTCGCCCAGCCGCCGAGGGCACCGAACTGGTCCGTCACCTCCTCCAGCACACCACTTTCAAGATCCGCGGTGTACATGCTCTGCCCGTGGGCCCTGATGAGCATCGTGCCACTCTTCTCACCCTGACCCATGCACAGCGGTCCAGTGATCTGCTTCTGCTCAGGTGGCTTCAGCTCCACCACCCTAGCGCGGTCCCGACAATCTCCTTCTCCGCCATCTTCTTCTTGCTGTGTGCAGATCTCTACTTTGAGGTCTTCCCTGAACAAGAAGAGCGACGACAGCGTCGCCCCGTCCGTCGCGACGCTCAGGCGTGGCCAGTCGTACTTGCCGAAGTCGAGGTCCTGCGGCCGTGGGGCCGGGAGCATGTGCAAGGACACGTCGCCGGTCATGACGTCCACGGCGAGGGCGTGGAAGTTTACGTAGTCCCAGAGGACCCAGTGCGCCGTGCCGCCGCTGCCACGGCGCACGACGGCGTCGCGCTGCTTGATCGGTCCGAAGATGAGGTGCTCTATCGGGTCGAAGCACTTGATCGGCGCGCTCCAGCTCCGCTCGCCGGACGAGAACGTGCGGAGGTCGTACCGCTTCCCGTCCGCCGGGCTGATGCCCATGATTGCCACCTTGAAGAAGGAGGCCGCCTTCGTCGGCGACGGCTGGTGCTCGTCGTCCGAGAAGCCGCAGTCTGTTGCACCGGCTAGAACGGCAAAGAGGCTCGTGTCCAAGTAGTCGAAGAACCAGCTGTGCTGCAGCGCAGGGAGCACGTCGCACGCCCCAGAAAGAAGATTGCACACGGCGAGGTGGTCGACGCTCAGCTCCGGGTTGCTGCCGTCGCGAGGGGCGCCGCCGCGTGGGACGTACCGCACGAGGAGGAGGCCGCGGTTCGAGGCGAGCGGCACCATGCGGTCGAAGAGGCCGGCGGCGCCGTGGACGAAGGAGCTTAGGAAGGGGCGGCCGGGACCGAGGACCGATCGCGGCGCGCGCACGAAGTCCGGCAGAGGAGCAGGCAGATCTCCTCGGCCCCACTCCTGGCCGAAGAAGCCGAGGAGGGACGAAGGGTGGCGCGCGTCCTCAGGCCAGCGGCGGCGGAGGAACGGCCGGTCGGCCACGAGGGCGCGCCACCGCTTGCACGCCACGGCGCAGCGGAAAAGGTCGGCGACGTGCGGCACGCGCGCGAGGATCTCCAGCACGACGTCCTCCGGGAGCGCGGCCGCCGCCGCCGCCGTGGCCGTGGCCTTCGCATCTCTCATCTTCCCCGACCTTAGGGTTAGCTAGCTTATAGCCATACACCCGAGGAAGCCAAGCGCGATTACAGGGCTAAGCTAGCTATGGCCGCCAATGCAATGATGCGATCGGCACTGATCATGGCCGCCGCATTATATACTAGAGAAAGAAAAGATTAGGTTTGCGTAATTGTCGATCAGAGTCATGTTACATGACGTGGCATATACACTACGTCTTGTTTCCAAGTTTGGTTCGGACTCGTCTCAATTAAGTTACCATCTTGGTATCGTTACGTACTGCACACGAATTAACCGCGTCTCTGCATATATATGGCTGCACTCAATCTTGTTTAAATAATACTTTTTTACTCCCATTACGGTATTATTACTGCCCGATTAATCACGCATGATGCATCAACCCACTTGTATTTTTCATCTAATTTCTGTCACTCTCCTCTCCCATTTTGTTGTGCCACGCATCAAAAAAGGGGAATATAGCCTAGCTTTTTGCCGATCTTTCTTGCCTATTTCTCCGTTCTGTCTGCTAGTGCGTGGGTAGAGATAGTGAAGCGGCTCAGCTGTCAGGATCGACGTGGTGTCTCTGGTACCGCCTAACCATGCACAAATTAACCAGGGTCAAGCGATAATGCATGTTAGGTGAGCAAAAACACATGTCTGATCGCGATGAATCGATGATACGCATAATCTTGGAGATTTGTCGATGCTAGCTACCTAAATACCCCGTGCTTTTCCAATCATGTCAAGTCATCATCAACGGCTCAGCCTTGTCCACGTCTCTGATGCGCCACTGCGCTCAACCAAGTTGTGTAAAAGCGGGCATCCTGCTAGACCTATGGTCTTACAACTCCGCGACACCATCTAGTACTCAGCTTGATGTGCTCTATTCCTATTACAGGTTTTCCAATCGTATGGTAAGTGGACCATTTTTTTAATCGAAGTTCTAGATTGATTCTAAGTGGAAGAAGAGTGAATCTGGTCCCTCCAGTGAGGCGGCGGCAGGGGAACCATAGTCCCAGGGACGGAGACAAGGGGGGACGAGCAGGGGCTACGCCCCCCCTATGCTCATGCTTTTCATTGCAAGATTAGCTAGTATAGCTGCTTGATTAGTGTAGTTTACCTTGATTAGCCCCCCTCATCAAGATCACACACACTATTAGGCCTATCTTTGCCCCCCTTAATCTGAAATCCTGGCTCCGTCCCTGCATAGTCCTCACCCTAGAGGTGCGGCCGGGCAAAGCCTGGTCGGCACCGGCGGCGGCGGGGTCTTCTCGTCCAATATGGCGTGGTGCGGTCGCCGGGCGCCACGACGTACATGATGGGGCTTTTCGCATCGTCGGGTCTATGGAGAGGCATCTGCAGCGGCTTGTGTTGGGGAGGTGGTGGCTACCGATGGTAGCCTATAGCCAATCAAGCGGCGGCGTTCCACAATCTGCTTGTTGCGACGTCGTCTATTGACGCCGCAATATTTTGGTGATGGGAGGTTTTCTGATCTTATAGCTCTTATAAATTGAGATGCTTTCTCTTGCACGTGAACCAGGAAATTAGTCTAGTCCTCAAGAATAAAATAGGATTCCAAATTCGTCGTTGCGAGGATTTAAATGCAGGTGTTAGGTTTGTACTACATCCACTAGTGAGCTAGACACCTAGTCTGCAGGTGTGTCTATATGCAGTTTAAATTCGTGTTCAGCAATGTCATCATATAGTTAAGACTTAAGACGAGTCCAAACTCCGAGCCGAACTGGGTAATTAAACCGACAAATCTCTCAATAAATTCCGTTTAAGATAAAAGTTTTTTATGTGGTTTCTTAATAAAAAACTTGTGCTAACAAAGGATAATCTCACTCAAAGGTGATGGTAAGGATGTACTAAGTGTTACTTTTACGACTCAGAGGAGACTGTAGAACACCTATTCATTTCTTGTCCTTTTGCAAAAATTATTTGGCGCATTGTTTATAGTACGTATAATACTCCACGGCCAGACAATATTAATAATATGTATGGTAATTGGTTGAATGAGATTGACAAAAAAACTAAGGCCCGAATTCGCATTGGCGTCTCAGCTATTGTCGATTTGGAATTGTTGAAATAACCTTGTTTTTTATCGAACAAGAAAATTTCATGTTTTGCAGGTGATCAATATGGCAGTCCATTTGATTCAGCTATGGGCTTTTTTCCTACCTTTGGACCAGCGAGGTCTTATGGTTATTGGATGTACACGGCCCCTGACGGTTACTCAGGTTATATTTAGTCGGGCTACGTGGCAACATATTAGTCGACTTCGTGATACTTAGTTGCTTTATTTTGTCATTTTTTTGGTTGGTTGATACATGTTTAAACCTTATGTGATCCATGATTTATAACCTTTAATTAATAATTTGAAATAATAGAATAAAAAGCTGTGTGCATTAGAGCCCGGATTGCCCTTTTCGAAAGAAAAACTCCCAACGATGCCTCGGACACGAACGATAAAAGGTAACCTAGATAGTGACGGGCCAGTCTAGCAACTTCAAGCCCACTCGATTTCAATCAGAATTTTAGAAAAGGTTGAGCCAACGGGCTGGACCGAGCCGAGCCGAGCGAGCCACGAGCTCGTTGCGGTCCAGGAAAAGCAACTCGGCCCGGTCCATCCCACTAGCGGGCCGAGCCAGGCTCGGGGCGAGCCAAAAGCTAGGCCCCGAATGTCCAGCCTTACCGGCAGGGTACCACCAAGTCTGGGTTTCGCCTCGTTCCTCCCCAACACCGGTGGAGTCTTCGACTACGCCGAGCCCTTGACGTCGCGGCCCGGCCTTCTTCTCCTGCTCATCGGGGAGCAGGCCACACGTCTCCTTCCACCGCCTCCGGTTGACCTCGAACCCCAGCTCTTCGGGTCTGAGGTCACAGGCTACGCGCTTCTTACCTTCGCCGACGACGATCACAAGGGCGGCGGCGATCTGGACCAGCACGACAACAACCGGCCGCGAAAGCCGACGTTCCGAGCTATCTTAACCGTCGTCCACTCGGACGACCAACTCGTACAAGTCTACTCGTACTCCTCCGTCACGGGCAGCTGGAGCCCGCCGACGAGGTGCCCTCAGACCTACGGCCTCACCAGGGCTGGACAGCGCGACGGTGTCGTCGTCCGTGGTACAGTGCACTGGATCTACATGGATCTAGGGGCGCTCGTTATGTACCCTGGATCTGGATGTAAGCGCCGACACGGCGCACGTCTCGTTAACCAAGACTCCGATCCATGTCCAAGAGGATGATCGATCTTGGCGCGGAGGAGCCGCAGTCACCGTTTGCATACGTTGCAGGAGGGAAGCTGTCGATTGTTTACTCTCCTGCATTTCACGACGTCGCGCTGGAGTTTTCGACCAAGCGGGAGCAAGCCATTTTTGTTCAGCAGAGCCAAGTTGATCTAGGATGCGACGGACTGCTGCGTCCCGAGCTTGTGCCCAAGGGGACCGAGATCCTTGCCTTTGCAGAGAGAAACGGTGCCATGCTTCTCCAGTGTGCACGTCGTGGCTTGTTCACGCTTGACCTCCAGAGCACGGAGATGGAGCCGGTGTATGGAGAGGATAGCGAGTGGTGGTATATAAGATTCTGCAGTTCATACACCATGCGCCTCACATTTGTAACGGCCTTACATACAACTACCGTGTGCTCTACGAGATGGATTGGCCATCCTACCTTCATCACCTAGCAACCGTGTGCAGATGATGAGGCTGATTCGCCATGCTTGCATATTGATGATTCGTCTATCACGGATGCTAGAATTTAGAATTTAGGCTGTTTCTTTTGGTCGCTCTATTATTCTTTGAAACGCATGTCAAACTTTACATTGCAGAAATTAATATGAAAAACACATAGCTTAGTTGAAATCGTCTTTATCAAAAAAAAAAAAAAAAAGCTTAGTTGAAATCGTGCCCTCAAAACAGTTGTTTGAATCTCGTTCACTGTGTGACCTTAGGATGAAGATCTACTCATTCAAAAAACACATGCTCACATGTTAATTTTGTGATAAAGGGCACTATTATTAAACTCATAAGTTGGTATCGAGAGGATATAAGTAAAAAGTTCACACCTGGCCTTTGCATAGCTATAATGCACACAGCCAAAAGAAGGACGGCCGATCGGAATACCATGCTGCCATCCATGTGAGGTAAATACATATCTGGCCACCTGATCCAACTGTGTACACACCATCTTAAACATATCTGAATGTCATATTTTAGTTAAAATCTAATTTGCTTTTACCTTTATCCACTGGTCGGTCTCCGACCACTCCTCCTCGTCGTCGTCCTCTTCCTCCTTCTCTAGTGTCGGTCGGGCCACTACAGCACCAGGGTCTCCGGCCACTACAGTGGGCGGACTCCATCTGCACCACCACATACGAATAGTCGGAGGTGGGGAAGAAGTTGTGGAGGCGGCCGTCGTACTCTACCGGCACCACGGGGTGGCTCAATAGGGCGATGACATATTGTGCAGTGGTTCGTGCCGCTGCTCCCATGACATGCGCTGCCACATGATTTTGACGTACTCGTGTCGTGTCTGCCCGGTGTTCGGTGGCACCACCGGGACATCGACAATATTGGGCACCTAACCGTTCGGTAGGCAGCAATCTATGGACAACCGGGATGTTGTTGCGCAAGTGGTGTTGCGCCTTCTGGACCATCATCAGACGACGACCCTCAGCTAGTGGCGATGGTCGCAGTCCATCTGCTCGCGGCGGCGAACCTTATGGGGAGAGGAGAGGGCCGGTGGATCTGCTGGTGGCGAAGTGCATGTGGGAGAAGAGGAGGTCTAGTTCACACCGTTTAAAGCCGGTCGGAGGAAGGGAGTTGGGTGGCGCCATTAACGCCGAGCAGCGTTTCTCCTGGCGTGCATTAAACGTTAGTGACGCATGGCATCGTTCGTGACGTATCGCATCGTTCTGCGCCCGCGTGCGGAACGACCGCTGTTGTCATAAAAATCACAATAAATCACTCTAACTGACCGTTGAGCCGCTGACAGGTGCGGCCCGCTCGTCAGGATCCGACATGGCGAGGTTTGTCGCGCATGTCCGTCACCCCCACACCGGTCGCGACATGGCGTTGTTTTCGCGCTGGTCGCCCTAATAGGCCTATTGGGAGTGCTATTGGGAGCGCCGATGGAGATGCTATACGACATCGATGCCAGTTTTACATTAGGAACAAAAAACTTGCAAAGGGGGATAACATCCGAGCTCTACATCGATTTAAGCACACAACAATATATTATTCATTATTCAAAATACAACAGCCAAACAATAACTCCACCGCACAACTACTAACCATATGATGAATGACTGAAACAACCACGCAACTTCTAGCGTAAGCCTTCAAGAAAGAATGTCACGCAAGCACATATGATGACGAGTCCAACCATAGGCCGATCTCAGGATTTCAACCCCAATATCGAGTTTTGAGCCAACACTTTCAGCAAGGGTCTGATACACCGCCGCCGCCTCGCCGGCCACCCACCCCGATGTACATGAGTTGGGATGCACCAACGGCCTCGCCTTCTTCCTCTCCTTCCTCTCTGTCGTGGTGGTACACAAACAGATGCCATAGGTAGGCTTATCTTGGGGCCGATGGACGCTGGAGGTACCGGGGAGGGTAGGTGCGTGTAGAGACGCACACGGGAAGACACAAACACACACACACGGTTTTACCCAGGTTCGGGGCTCTCGTGAGGAGATAAAACCCCTACTCCTGCTTGTCTGATCTATATATGAGGGATTACAGAAGAGCTACAAGCTGCTCCTCGAGCTGTATGAGAAGAACAATGAGCTTAGGGCTCAGTACCGAGTCTCGGAGTGGCTCTCTGGCTCTCTGTTGGCTCTTGAGGGAAAAGTCTAAGGTGAGGCAGAGGTTCGTTCCAACGTCCTTGTAAGAGGAGCCCTTGGTGCCCCTTATATAGGGAAACCCAGGGAACAAAGTTAGGGCTGACGTTGGTGCTGACGTAGGCAGCACTGTGGCCACGCCTGGGCCTCTGACTGCTTCCGTCATACCTGCGTGGCATGTCCAATCCATCAACTCCTGTGCACTGCTCCCAGGTACTGCTTCGGTCAGCAGCATGGAGGACTGACTGCCCATCCCATGACCACCGAGTCAAGGGTTAGGCAGCGTGTCCCATTGTGCCAGTGGCAGGACGCCTACCCCGTGATTGTAGGGACACGACGTGAGCCTTGACCAGGTGCCGAGGTAGAGCTTCATTCCTCCCGATCCGGCATAGGCATGCCAGATACCTCATGACTCGGTTTCTCCTTCCCTACACACAAGAAGAACAAAGAAGATTCCGACATATAATCTGCATGATCCGACATAAGGGTATGTCGGTTGGCCTTGACCCGGTCAACTCCGGGTTCAGCAATACGGTATGTCGGTTTGGGTTGACCCGGTCAACTCTGGGTCCACACATATTTCACCATCTTGACCCTATTCGGGGGCTGCCCCCGACATTAGTCCCCGAAGCTGGCGCGGTCCTGCAGCCTCGGATGGAGGGCCACGGCAGGTTTACCCGAAAACCAGCATCTTTATTGGTTACTGACATCACTTACGTCGGCAAACCCTTTATATGTCGGAAAGCAGTTTTGCTTCCCCTTATGATATCCGACTTTATGTCAGATCGCTCCGACTCACAGGAGAACCCCACGGCTCCTCCGAGTCATTGGTTTATCACGTGGCAGAGTATCTCTGTTCGACGCCTCGGTTTTTGCGCATGGATGGACATGCCACTGGCACGCTTGCCACACGTGTCACATCTGTCACTCCGGTCTCTGTACCCACGCTAGCACTTAAGTGCACTTGGACCGTGTCCCCGCGCGTCGCCTCGGGTCTCACCCGATCGGGTGTACCGCAACGAGCCGTTGGCTCCCTATGGCCCATCGTGGGGTAAATCGTGCGGTGGTTACACGATCGCGGAGATCGTGGCGAAGATCGTGGGGTAGTTATTCCCCGTCCGTTGCAGGGATCGTGCGCAAAAGATCCCGTGCCCACGATCTCCTCCGGCCTCTCATAAATAGGAGGGAGGAAGCACACCTTTCTCCCCCTCCGCATTCGCTCCTTCCTCCTTGCCTCTTTCTTCCTTAGCACACGGAGCGCAAGTGACACAGAGCTCGCCGCCGCCGCACGGACCCGCGCACGCCGACGAGCCGCCGGACGCCAACGCCGCGCACGCACGCATCGACGCGCCGCCGCCCGCCGACGCCGTACGCCGGTAAGTTTTCTTCTTCTTTTCTTTTCCCCCTTTGCGTATTAGCATTTTCCGCATCTAGGATAATCGCTTGCTCGTTCCTTTTCTGTTTCTTGCTTTGTTCTTCATTTTCTTCACCGCCGCGCCGCACCGCGCGCCGCCGGTGGCCCTGCCGCCGCCGTGCCTCTTTCCTCCTCTCTATTTTCCTCTGGCTCTACTTTTTCTTCACCATCGCAACGCATCGGTCGTCACTGGTGGTCTTGCAATTTTGCCGCCGTTGTATCTCTTCTCCTCTTTCTTTTCTTTCTTCACCGTAATGATTTTAATTTCACTGCCCGTGAACCTCCTTTTGCAGATCCCGGCAACCCTTTGCCGATATGTCGGACAACTCCGCCCTCGAGGTGGTCGAAGTCGTAGAAGAGGGAGTCGTGGAGGGATCCACTCGGGCAGCCTGGGAAGGCTCCGACGTCTCCCGCGCCGAGATAGATTGGCTGATCCGGACTCGGCGGATCCCACCCGGAGTAGAGTGTCGGCTACCGGGCTCAGAGACTGCGCCGGATCTCCGCGAAGGAGAACACGTAGTTTTCATAGCCCACTTCGAGCGAGGATTCGGTCTACCCGCTAGCGCCTTCTTTCGCACCTTCCTTGACAAATTCGGTCTTCAACCTCATCAACTCCCGGCTAATGCCATCACCACACTTTATGCCTTCATCTCTTTCATCAAGAGTTACCTCGGCCTCTGGCCCACCATCGACGCTTGGTCCAAGTATTTCCATTTCCGGAAACAAGTCGTCCCGAATCCCGTCGAACCGGAAAAGGAGAAGGAGATGACCCAGTGTGAGGCCGCCACTGTCACACCTCGGTGTGGCTCCATATTTCCTCGGATCTCCGGTCTGGAGTCATGCCAGAAATGGCAGCGCTCCTTCTTCTACGTGAAGAACACGACCGAGGTTGACATGATCAATCTGCCGACCTTCGCCATCGGCCCCCCTACCGCACAACTTAACTGGGGGTACAACCCGACGGATAAGGTACTGGAGGTCAACCACATCCACCAGGTTGTCGAGCAGCTCAAGGGCGAAGGGATGTCGGCTGACGACCTGCTTGCGACATTCATCAGCCGCCGAGTCTTGCCCCTCCAGCGCCGAGTCCACAAGATTTGCCACATGAGTGGCCCGCTGGACCCGACCCGGGTCAGCACCGTCGAGCTGGATAATGCCCAGATTCGGAGGCGCATCAAGGCCATAGCCCGGACAAAGATGACTGAGGAGTGGGAATGGGGCAAAGAACCCCACAGCCGGAGCAATCTTCCGCCCAAAGTAAGCACCTCAACCGACATAACTTTTTTACCGACATAAACTCTTATGTCGGTGCAACTCTGTACATTGTATTAATCGTTTTCCGTCTCCATTACGCAGAGATTCGGCCGGCAGTTGAAGGAGGACGGACAGGACCCCTCCGCCCACTGGGGTAAAGACCGGGTCGAAGCCGACTTGGAGGATCCAGACAACGATGACAACGTGCCGATTCCCGATGTCAGCACGATTCCTGCCACGGATAAGACTCGTGCTTCCTCCCTCTGAGATTGGTCTGAGGACGAAGATGACGATTGTCGGATTTTAGAGGTGTATGACCCTCGTCCCGTTGCATACTCATATCCGGTGTCCCCGCCCTCAGCTGACTCGGACGAGGTACTCGAGGTGGCACCCCTCGTCGTAGGACCAAAAGGCGCAGTTCAGAAGCGCCCAGCGGCCGCATCCGCAGATGCCGGAACCTCCGGCACCTCGGGTCCTCCGCGGAAGAAACCGAGGAACAAGGTGATTGTGAAGCGCCAACGCCCTGTCTCCAAGGGGTAAGATTCCCTTTTGCCGACATAAGCCCCATACTTTTGTTTATTCTTGCTTTCCTCCTTCTGTCCTTACACTTTGCTGTTTTGCCTTGCAGCATGGGTCCTCTGGAGGTCCCGCCGACCGGGTCCACTGACCGGGTCCCACCGAGGATGCCAACACCACCTCGGCCCGACGACACCCGGTTGCCGAGTTCGCCGAGGACGAGTCCAGCAGCAGACATCTCGGCTCCGGAATCCGGAGCCGGAAACGTGGACTCGGTCGTGACCGAAACTTCAGCGCTCGACCAAACTCCGGTGCCCGACCAGGTGACGAATCTCGGAGCCAGCTCCTCGGCCCCCGAGGTAGAAAAGACCGGTGTCCCGGAGGATTCGGGACATCCGAGGCAGCAGCAACAGCAACAGCAGTAGACTCGGCCGCAACAAGAACCGCAGTAGCAGAAGCAACAGCAGCAGCAAGAGCAGCCACCACCGTCACAGCAGCAGCCGAAGCAGAAGCAACAGCCTCCAGCACAACAGCAGCAAAAACACAAGCAACAGCCATCGCCGTCAAAATCGACGTCGACGGGAAGCCACCACCACCATCGGCACAGCCGCAGCCACAGCAACAGACACCCGAGGCCCCGGTTCCTGCAACCGGGAAAACAACTGGAAAGGCACCGGTGAAAACGGTGTCGGCTAACCCGGAAAGACAGCTGATTGTGCCACCGAGCCAAGGCGCAGCAACATCATCCAGCATCCAGACCACCAGCTGGGGGTTTGCCCCACTGCGAACCCTTAGCGGGAAAAGCTTGGGCTCCCTTGAGCAGTATAACATGGATTGGAACGCTGCCGACTTAAGCGAAGTGAGCTCGCAGTCACCAGCGGGCCTAATCTCGGAGCATTCGGCGGGACCAAGCTTGGTTGCCCAAAAGATGCACGCAGCAAAGGCCGCCCTCCTCGCGGCCGACCAAGCAACCGCGGTAAGTTCTACCGAATAACGAAAACTCGGTTTATTTCTTTAATGCAAATATCACCTATATCCCCAGTCCCCGAGATTCGGGTCGAGTGACCGAGACTCGGCTGAGTAAGATTGACTTGGTCGAGTAAGGATAACTCGGCCTGAATCTTCACCAACAAGACTAACATTTCTTCTTTCCAGGTTTGCATGACCAAGCGTACACAGGTACACCGCAAGCTCCTGCTGGAGCACAAAGCACTTTCCGACAAGTACAAACTGCTGCGAGCCAAGCTGAGCCAAGTAGCTGACTCGGAATCCAAGGCTGAGGGTAAGTCATATTTTGTCTTTCCACTTATATTTGCATTAGTTTTTGTATTCTGACCTCTGCTATCTCGGCACAGCCGCACATAAGGAGCGTGAGCTTGCGCACCAGGCTGAGCTCAAGAAGGAACAGGAGGAAGTGTCCCGGCTGAAGGCCGAGCTGGAAAAATCCGCTGCCGAGGAGAATCAGCTCCGAGCTAAAGAGACTCGGAAACTCAAGGAGTCCCTTGGGGAGTCCGAGTCTCGCCTGACCTCAGCAGAGGGTGAGCTCGACACCCTGAAGGCCAAGGTTACCCGGTGGGTGGGGGAGTTCGCCTCCATCAATGGCCAGCTAGACAGTAAGTTTCTTCTTTCTCTGTTATCCTCCGATATTCTATTTTTACCTCCCTGCGACTTACGCTGGTGTTAGCTCTTTTCGATTTAGAAAATTTTCCCCACTCCAAGGATGCCGCGGTTAACAGCACCAATAAGTTCCGGCAGCAGAAGATCCTGAAGGGCCCCATCTCGTCCGAATGGGACATGGATGATCACTTGGTGGCCTTGAAGGCACGGATGTCACCGCTGAAGGCTGTAGGAGTAGAACTCCTTTCCGCTGCGATCCGGGCTTACAGCGTACTCTGGCCCGGGTGCGAGCATCCCAAGACCGTTGCTGAACTAGCCAAGTGCCTGATGGGTAGCGAGGAGCGACTTGATGATTGGCGATCGTCCGCCGCCCGAGTCGGCGCAGACGAGGCGTTAACTTATGTACTGTCTTGGTACGAAGGACTCGACCTCGGGATGCTCAACACCGTGCGCGGAGGATCAAAGTGGCTCTCTGACCCCGAGCTCATCCAGCGTCGCCAAGAGCTGGTTTATTCCCTCATCCAGTACGCTCCGGTGCATAGCTTTGTTCCGGGTGAGCGGGTTCCTCAAGCAGAGGAAATCGAGCAAGCCGATGAGGGTGAAGAAGAGGACGAAGACCGAGTCGACGAGGAAATCGAGATCGATACACCTCCTGGCACACTCGCAGGCACTGCTCCGACCCCCGCAACCGAGGTCACGACCGAGGAACCGGCCGAGACAGACACTGCTCCTTCTGCCCCGAGTAGCTAGGATCCTGCTGCCTAACTCAGAAAAAACTCAAATCATCAAATCCCCGGAATGCCGGGTGCATATGTAATATAAACCTTAAGCTCTTTATGTTTGGCACTTGGTTCTTTACTTTGCACATTTTTAGCATGGTTATTTAGTATGTCGGATCATTCTGAACCGAGTCCCCGAGTTTATTTTCTTGTTTACCATACTTCGCAACCCTTTCTCTTGTCTACTGTCTTCGGTGTTTTGACAGTCGAGTCACAAGATTACCGAGATACGGCATACAATACTAAAAAACTTTGAGTCAAAGCTCGGAATCATCCGACATATAAGTTAAGAATAGAACAGCTTATGCCGAATCGCACTTGGGCCGAGTCCCCGAGTTTGTTTTCTTGTGTACTATGTGCCACCATCCCAGCTCTTGTCTACCTTTTTCGGTGTTTGACAGTCGAGTCACGAGACAGCAGAACTTAGCATACAATACTCAAAACTTTGAGACATGGTCTAGAGCCATCCGACATAAAACAAAAGGACACAAAAAGAAACCGAATCGCTCCTGAACCGAGTCCCCGAGTCTGTTTTCTTGTTTACTACCCCTTGCAATCTCTGTCCTTGCCTACCATTTATGGTTTCTTTGGCAGTCGGGTCACAAAATCACAAAAACATAGCATACAATACTTGCAAACATGGAAGCACAATTTTTGGAGCCATCCGACATACAGGAAACAGACATAAGCATGCATACAACATAAAAATCACAGCAAGGCAGTCCCCGAGTTTCATTTCGGGGTGCCGACATTTCATTTCAGGGTTTCGAGATACATACAGTGAGTCCTTAAGAGTAAAAAGGGCGAAGAAGAGCTACATTCCAAGGTCGTTTGGTCTCCTCTCCGGATCTGTCCATCCTGTTCTTCACCTGCGCCTGAGCATCAATAAGATAGTATGCATCGTTGTTCAAAGCCTTGCTCACAATAAATGGCCCCTCCCAGGGAGGTGACAACTTGTGCATTCCAGCTGTGCGCTGCACAAGCCTAAGGACCAGGTCCCCCTCTTGGAACTTGCGAGGATTTACTTTTCGGCTGTGATAGCGTCGGAGATTCTGCTGATATATCGCTGATTTGGATAATGCCAATTCTCGTGCTTCCTCGAGCAGATCGACATCGTTTTCCCGGGCTTCCTTTGCCTCTGACTCGGTATATAATGTGACTCTTGGCGAGTCATGCTCTATGTCGGTTGGCAGAACTGCCTCTGCTCCATAAACCAGAAAGAATAGCGTATAGCCGGTGGAGCGATTCGGTGTAGTCCTTAGACTCCACAACACCGCTGGGATCTCATCCAACCAACAACCCGGAGCACGCAGCAGTGGCTCAATTAGCCGAGGTTTTATGCCGGATAAGACCAAAGCGTTTGATCTTTCCACTTGTCCGTTGGACTGTGGATGTGCGACCGATGCAAGGTCCATCCAGATCCTTTTTTCCTCACAGAACCGAGCAAAGGCTCCCTCGGCGAAGTTGGTTCCATTATCCGTGATAATGCTATGCGGATGACCATACCTTAGGATAATATCCTTCAGGAATGATACAGCTGTGCGGCCATCACATTTTCTTATTGGTTTCACCTCTATCCACTTGGTGAACTTGTCCACCATCACCAGAATGTGAGTCATATTACCTCGGGCTGGCTTGAAAGGTCCCACCATATCCAGACACCACACTGCAAATGGCCATGTGATGGGGATAGTTTTGAGAGCTGACGCCGGCATATGAATTTTGTGTGCAAACCTCTGACACCCTTCATATTTTTGGACAATGTCCTCTGCCTGCTGCAAAGCACTGGGCCAGTAAAATCCATGCCGGAACGCCTTAGCTACTATGGCTCTGGAGGATGCGTGATGACCGCACTCCCCCTGATGAATATCTCGGAGAATCTCTTCCCCCTCTTCTGGCTCGACACAGCGCTGGAGCACGGTGGTCACACTTCTCTTGTACAGCTCCTGATTGATGATGGTGAAGGATTTGGATCGCCTCTGGATCTGTCTGGCCGAGACCTCATCACTCGGTAGACTACCATTTAACATGAATGTCATAATGGGTAGTGCCCACGCCGGTACCGGTCGAGTGTTGAGTACAGGCTCGTCGATTTCCATTGCATCAACCGACATTACCATGCCCGATATAGGCTGGCGAGTCCCCGAGTCCTCCCAAGGAGTCCCCGAGTTCCGCCAAGCGGCTTTCCAATTTTCGAGTGTAGTAACCGAGTCCTGGTGAATGTAACCGACATCCGCGGAAGTCCCCGGGTCCTGCGGCGCAGTCCCCGAGTTCTGCAGCATGCTCCCGACATCTACGTCCATCGGGACGACGCCGGGTTCCGGGTTACCTGGGATGAATATCGATTCAGACTCGGGTGAAGGTTTGATTGATGGCTTGTGAAGATGCTCCAACGACACCCCGGGCGGAATGGCCTGCCGATATGACCCGATCTTGGATAGCATGTCAGCACTTTCATTTTCTGTCCGCCGAATATGGTTGAACTCGCAACCATCGAAATACCCCGAGATCTTCTGCACATGGAACCGGTACGCCGCCATGTTGGCATCCAGGGCGTCCCAGTTGCCTGATGTTTGCCTGGCATCCTTTTTCTTCTCGCTCCACCACTACTACAACACTAACGACTCGGTTAGTAGCCGCAATGTAGAGCAACATGGGCTCTTTCGGTAATGGCGAAGCCAATATTGGCGCAGTAGACAACATCTTTTTCAACTCATGGAACGCCGTATCCGCTTGCGGAGTCCAGCTGAACTTATCCGATTTTTTCATCAGTTGGTATAAGGGCAAGGCCTTTTCTCCCAACCGACCTAGGAAACGACTCAGAGAGGCCAAACATCCGGTGAATTTCTGAACATCCCGGAGGCATCTCGGTAACTTCATATTTTCTATCACCCGGATCTTAGTCGGGTTTGCCTCGATACCTCGGCTTGAAACGAGGAAACCGAGTAACTTTCTGCTGGCACACTGAATGTACACTTATCCGGATTAAGTTTTAGCCGGAATTTCCGCAGGTTTGCGAATGTCTCTTTGAGATCATCCAACAAAGTATGTTTCTCTTTAGTTTTAATGACTATGTCATCGACATAAACCTACACATTTTTTCCTATCTGATCGTGCAAACATTTTTGCATACAGCACTGATAAGTAGCGCCGGCATTTCTCAACCCAAAACACATAACACGATAGAAATAAGCCCCGTATGGGGTGATAAAGGCAGTCTTTATTTGATCTGAAGGATTCAGCGGTATCTGGTGAAAACCAGAATATGCATCTACAAACGATAGTAGTTCACACCCGGCCGTGGAGTCGATCACCTGATCGATCCGGGGCAACGGGAATGGATCTTTAGGACATGCCTTATTCAGATGTGTGTAATCAACACACATGCGCCAAACAGTAGCAGCACTCGGGTCTTCCTTCTTCTTTTCTACCAGGACCGGGTTAGCCAACCAGTCCGGGTACTTCACTTCTACGACGGCGTTTGATGCGAGTAACTTGGCTAATTCGTCACCCACAACCTTTTTTCTTTCTTCGGCAGACGCCGTGTTGGTTGCTTCACTGGCCTAGCATCTGGCCTGACATGCAATGAGTGCTCAGCCAACTCCCTCGGTACACCCAGCAGATCCTGACTGGACCATGCAAAGATATCCCGATTCTCACGGAGGAAGTGGATGAGCTCGCTTTCCTATTTGCTGTCCAACCCGGCACCGATGATGACGGTGTGGTCCGGGTTAGACTCGTCGACCCCAATTTTCTTGGACTCCTTCGCCGCCTAAAAGGTTGTAGTCTGCTGCGAGTTAACCAGACTCGGCATGCCGAGTTGAGCAGACTGGGCCAGAGCCACCACCTCATGGATTCTCTTCTTCTCCGCCGCGATCACTAATGACTCGGCTAAGAGTGAGCCAGCTGAGGCACACTCCATGGAGCGCTTGTAGTCACCCGAGATGGTGATGACACCATTCGGACCCGACATCTTCATTTTCAGGTAGGCCACATGAGTGGACGCCATGAACTTGGCGAGTGCTGGCCTACCGAGTAAGGTGTGATACGGACTTTCGAGGTCCACGACCTCGAACAGCAGACTCTCCGTTCTGTAGTTGCCTTTGTCATCGAAGGCGACATCTACCCAGACTGTGCCCATGGGTGCATGCGACACACACGGCACGATACCATGGAAGGTGGTCCTGCTTGGCTGCATCATGTTCTCGGTAATTCCGAGCTTGACCATGGTGTCCTTGTACATGATGTTGATGCTGCTCCCATTATCAACGAGGACCCGGCTGAAACTGACATTGATGCTGGGTCCGAAGAATGTCGGATTCACCACTAGAGCATAACCCCCTGGGTTTGGCATGAACCTGGGATGGTCATTGATGCTCCAGCTGATCTCATCCTCAGACCAGTACATGAATTTGGGCACGGCCGGCATAACCGCGTTCACCTCCATCGCACGCCGGTGTTGGCTCTGTTTGTCTGTTGGCTCGGTCACAAAGAACATGTAGCTCTGGTGAGGCTCTCGGTACTCATTCCGCCGACTCGGGCCGGCATTGTTGTTGTAGTTGTTGTTGTTGTCGGCCACCTGGTTGACATTCTCCGGCTTCTGTCGAGTGTTCAGAGGCTCAGTGTTTGCTCCGGTGAGAGGTGCAGGTCTGGATGTCAGACCGGCAGCTACCGGCTTGCGTTGATACCAATTGCAGTTCCGGGTAGTGTGCTGTGCCGGTCTGCTGGGGTGCTTGGTGTGAAAACTGCAAGGGCCATCCAGCATTTTTTCGTACGTGTATCTTTCCGAGTCATCCCATTGTTTCTTGTCTCCATTCCATGGCTTCCTCTCGCCGTTCCACGGCTTCTTCTCACCGTTCCACGGCCTCTTTCCTTCCGAGTTTTGACCATATGAGGGACCATCATTTTTCTGGCGCTGGCTGCTGCCGGCACCCACTTGATCTTGGTCGACAGCCGCGACCTGGTCTGACCCGTACCGGTAATCCGGCCGGTCATCTCTTCTCTTGTTTCGGTTATCCGGGCGATCGCTACGCCGGCCCGATCTGTCTCGGTCCTGCGCAGGGTACCTCCTGCCCGAGTCGACCTGAGCCAGTAAAGGCTGTGTCGGATCACCCAGAGCATAGCTGTCTGCTATTGCCATTGTTTCGGCCAAGGTGGCCGGCATCTCCCTCTGAAGTCTCTGCCAAAGCATGGAGCCATGTCGGCACCCTTGTGCAAACCACGCAATGGCTTGCGACTCAATCACCCCTTCACAGGAGTTGCGGATTGTGCTCCACCGGGTAAGATACTCCCGGTCCGTTTCGTCTTTCCTCTGCCGACACATGGACAGCTGCTGAGGACGATTCGGCCTCTTGTACGTGCTGGAGAAGTTGCTGACGAAAGCATCGGAGAAGTCGAGCCAGCAATCAATGCTGTTCTCCTCCAAGTTGTTCAGCCAGATCCGGGCTGGCCCCTCTAGCATTTGCGGTACATACCGCACAGCCCATCGGCGGCTGCCACCAGCAATATGCACCGCGGTGACATAATCTGTCAGCCAGTCCTCTGGCTTAGTACTACCATCATATGTCTTGGCACCCCGGGGCAGCTGGAAGTTCGGCACCGATGCCTGCTTCATGATCCGGGGTCCAAAACATGCTGGACCCGGTGGGCCTTGCTCCTCCAAGAGCTCAGACAGATAGATTCTGTCAAGTTTGTTGCGGACGTCATGAGCCGGTAGCTGGCGAGCTCCCAGCCTAGCACCGAGTGCGCCCTCGGTCGCCAGATCCCTTAATCTCGTGTACTCGGCCCGCTCCATGGCCGAGTAACCATCATCGTATCGGTCAGCGGCCTGCTCGGCATACCCGGCACCCTGTCGTTGCCGAGGTGGATTGGGTACCGGATTCCGAGGTGGCTGACCCGGATTCGCCGGGTTAACCCGGCTGACACCTTGCCTGCCCTGAACGGGTCCTGGTGCTCCCTGACTGGGTTGACCTTGTCCGGCTATCTGCTTTCCGGCATATACCGGATCATACGCCTGCAGCTGTTTGTTCTTACCAGAATTTACACTCTGGTCGCGGCTTCCCTTGGACGCTACCGGCCTGACATGTGGCGAAGAGGCCTGTCCCTTGGACGCTCCTCCAGCACCGCCAGTTGAGTAGAGGTACCGGGATCCACCTACATCCGGGTTTGCATTTCGGAATGCCTCATTCTGACGATTAGCCACAGCTACCAACTCGTTTACCCGGTCCTGCTGCCTACGACGAGCATCACCGGACAAACTAGGTAACTCTGCGATGGCAGCTCAGCAGCTCTAAGGTTCTTGCCAGGGGTACTGTACTTTAGCCTATCCGCCGACACATGACTAGCAGTTCTACTAGATTTGGCTCTACCATCTCTAGCTATCTCGGCATTAAGGTCTCTACCTCTGGCACGTACCTCATCGATGCGACTAACCGGGTTCGCTACCGGCGTAAAACCATGAGCCTTGTTATACTCACGGAGAGAAATATCAAACTCTTGCCTGACTCGGGCCACCTCTAGAGCCTCCTCGAGTATTTCCTTGCGCTGCTGATCCAGCTCCGCCTGAGCCAAAGCAGCATCTGCACTCGGAGTTACTGGGGTTGCCAGCTTCTCGATTACGTCCTGAAGAGGACTCGGCGCCACCAGCACACGCAATGTACCGGCCTGCACCGTGCAGTTCTCTGGCCTCTCCAGCGGCGGGCGTGCCATCCGGGTGGACGTAGTGCTGACCTCGGCCTCACCGGCTGTGGCTACTCCGGCACCGGTGACCGGAGCAGTCATCATGACCTCTGCACAGCTAGCGGGCGAGCGGTACGCCGGCCGCGAGCTGCGCAGACTGCGGGAGGATCCGCAGCAACCTACACCCTTTCGGGAAACCGGCAAGGGACCTCGGTGGCGACGTAGACAGTGAACAAGCCGAACTCGATGAGGCAGCCGTTCCGGGGCAGCGGCCTGCTGCCGAAACAGCCTGCATTGTCGACGACGACGTTGAGCGTGCCGAACCTGTGGACAAGGCCACTGAGCACGCGCTCGCCCGACGCGATGAAGGAGCCCGTCCGGATGAACACACCAGCCAGCGCCGCTGCTGGCCCCACGGTGGGCGCCAACTGTCGTGGTGGTACACAAACAGATGCCATAGGTAGGCTTATCTTGGGGCCGATGGACGCTGGAGGTACCGGGGAGGGTAGGTGCGTGTAGAGACGCACACGGGAAGACACAAACACACACACACACACGGTTTTACCCAGGTTCGGGGCTCTCGTGAGGAGATAAAACCCCTACTCCTGCTTGTCTGATCTATATATGAGGGATTACAGAAGAGCTACAAGCTGCTCCTCGAGCTGTATGAGAAGAACAATGAGCTTAGGGCTCAGTACCGAGTCTCGGAGTGGCTCTCTGGCTCTCTGTTGGCTCTTGAGGGAAAAGTCTAAGGTGAGGCAGAGGTTCGTTCCAACGTCCTTGTAAGAGGAGCCCTTGGTGCCCCTTATATAGGGAAACCCAGGGCACAGAGTTAGGGCTGATGTTAGAGCTGGCGTAGGCAGCACTATGGCCACGCCTGGGCCTCTGACTGCTTCCGTCATGCCTGCGTGGCATGTCCAATCCATCAACTCCTGTTGAAAGTGCATGGTTGATCCCATACATGGTTTTGGTAATTAATGACAATCTCTATGGACTAATATTTGCTTTGAGCTCTATGTGTAGGTTGTCCTTTAGCTTGTGTCAAGATCATTTGTTGATCAAGGCCAAGCTTGTCTCCATGTGTTGGAGTCAAGGTGCTTTGCTTGATCTCCATGTGTTGGAGTCAAGCTCAAGGGAAGAAAAGATTTGTGTTGATCAAGGCTAAGTGCGGGTTGATCGACACTCAAGTCCAAGTGAAGATATGCCGAAGAGTGCTTTCCCCATCTTGGTGTATGGGGGAGCGTCATATGATTCTTCACCAAGCGAAGCGCAATCAAGAAGATGGTTCGCCTTGAGGAGATGAAGATCGTCTCCATCGACCTCAAGTGGATTAATGCGCAAGGCAAAGGTATGATCTTGGTAGGGTTTCTATTTTACCGGTCTCATGTTGTTTAGTGAGAGACCGGGTTATAGGATAGATACCGTACTATCAAGAGGGGCTCTCGACCGAGTATCATGATCGTATCGTTCGTGGAGAGCTCAAACCTTTGCATCCATGCAATCATCTTTATTGGTCTTATTTGGCTTTTATCCATGTGAGAATTTAGAGCTTGTGTTCATCTCCATACCAAGCTCTAGTTCATCAAAAACGGATCTCATGAATATCTTCTTGCGTTTTTGATATCGGAGGTTTTTACCGGTTTGTCTCTTCTACGAGAGGTCAAACTCTCTCCTTATGATTTCCTCCTCACATGATAGACTATGATGTGTATATGCATGATCTTGTAGGGCTTGTGATTATCTTCGAAACAAGCCCAAGATCATTGAAAACGGAGTCTTGATGAAAAGCTTGTGAGTTTTCGGTGTTGGAGATTTTGCCGGTTCATCCGCTTGGAAAGGTCTCACCATTCCATCCCTCGCACAATCTCCTTTGCTTGTTTTCATATTTTCAGTTTTTGTAGGGTAAGCTCTTGTCGTCCTCTTTCCAACAAAATTGGATTCACTCGATTCGGACTTCATTTGCAAAAGTTATGGCAGTTCTGGTTTCTCTGTTTGGATCTACCCCGGAGAGGGTCCGGAGTCTCCGGTCACACGGAGTCTCCGCCCCCAAGGACCCGGAGTCTCCGGCCTGTGTTTTTTGCTGCCATTTGTGTCTGTGTGGTGCGCCTCTGGATAGGGGTCCGGAGCTACCCCGGAGGGTGGCCGGAGTCCGGCCTGGCCGGAGTCTCCGGCCCCAAGGACCGGAATCTCCGGCCTCCCCGATGACCCAGCAGGCCGGAGTCTCCGGTCACTTACTCCGGAGTCTCGGCGTGGACTGGCTCCAACGGCTAGTTTTTGGGGGAGGCTATAAAAAGCCTCCTTCCCCCCCAAAACCTGGTTGCTGCTCTTGCTCACTTGTTCTTGCTCTTTCCCTTTGCTCTAATCCTTGTGAGCTTGATTCCTCTCTTCCCCTCCAATGATTCTTGCCCAAATTTAGGGTTCCAAGAGAGGAGATCTAGATCTACCTTTCCACCAATCAAAATCCCCTCTAAGTGAGGGCAACTTGTGGATCTAGATTTTGGGGTTGCTNCTGCTTCGGTCCTCCCCGCGTGGCATGTCCAATCCATCAACTCCTATGCACTGCTCCCTGGTACTGCTTCGGCCAGCAGCATGGAGGACTGACTGCCCATCCCATGACCACCGAGTCAAGGGTTAGGCAGCGTGTCCCATCGTGCCAGTGGCAGGACGCCTGCTCCGTGATTGTAGGGACAAGACATGAACCTTGACCAGGTGCCGAGGTAGAGCTTCATTCCTCCCAATCCGGCATAGGCATGCCAGATACCTCATGACTCGGTTTCTCCCTTCCTGCACACAAGAAGAGCAAAGAAGATTCCGACATATAATCTATATGATCCGACATCTGTGTATGTCGGCTGTCCTTGACCCGGTCAACTCCGGGTTCAGCCATATGGTATGTCGGTTTGGGCTGACCCGGTCAACTCTGGGTCCACACATACTTCGCCATCTTGACCCTATTCGGGGGCTGCCCCCCGACACTGTTGATATCTACTAGCATGCTTAGGAGTTGTTTGTCGTGTCCTTATACAATTCTGATGCTTAGCTGGTTTAGATTAATTAATTGAAGACATGCTATGTGGGTAAAATAAGGATAATAAAGATAAGTCACCGGCGGGAGGCCAGCTATGGTGATTTGTTCCACTAATGTCGCCCTAGGACCTCTCGTTCTTTTCCGCTTATCCAAGACTGAGCGCACTACCCACACGTGGGAAGACTTATGGAACCCCCCTCTACTTAGTACCGGAACTGCTACATTGTTTAGGGAGCCACAACTAGTGTGGGTATTTATTTTGACATACGCATATGCATGATACTTGGAGATGAGAGGTTACAACTTGGGGGCCGCATATAGGTTTTCTGCCTGGTCGTTTGTCGAATGTGGAAGGAGGGCAATTGCATGAGTGTTCCTCCCGCAACTTTTGGGCCCTCAACGGAGCTTCGGCCGGACTCCCTACGTGGATTAGTCTCAGATGGGTGGCTCCCTATTCAATGCTATAGTGAAGGGAAGAGTCGTGTTGTGAGATCCTTTGCCTTTGTGGCTTGTGGGTTGATCGAACGAGTATGGTTACTATGGTGCACCCATGCAGGGTTTAATCTTTTCGAAAAGCCATGTCCGCGGTTATGGACGACTTGGATAATGTTCTGGCTAAAAAGTTCATAGACATCACCGTATTCTTAAATAGTAATTTTGCGTAGTAAATAGCCCTACTCGAATAATAATTTGAGTAAAACTGTTCAATGTGTGAGTACCCCGGACTTCTTCCTCGTGGGTTTATGATACGAGGGAGTCATACTAGGGCGGGTTTTGTTTGGTGATTAGAATAGATTAGCCGAGTAAGCACTCTCTTTCCTTATTCTAATTAGAAGGAAGTTGTAGCGTATTTTCTGTAGTTGATAGAGTTGCTGCTGCTAGTCCACCATACAACCTTTTCTCTCCCCAATGCATGTGCATAGTACCTTATTTTGTCCTCTGCGTAAGACTTGCTGAGTACCTCCCGTACTCATACCAATCGGGTTCCTGGTGCCTGCTACACCGATGCAGGTGGGACAGAAGAATACGACGATCCAGCTGGAGGATACTTCGTGGAGTTCGACGCCGACTACGACAAGTAGATAGAGATCCTAGTTGGTAGCCTGAGACCACGTGGATGTGTTCCTGTTTCTTACTCCGAACACTAGGCCTTTAATGTAGTCTGTACTCAGACCTTATGCTTCCGGTAATTTGGGACATGTGTCCAATGTGATGTAATAAATTATATTTGAACTATCATCTTGTTCCTCTTTTGTGTCATAGATGTTTATGTTGTGATATTCATTTTGTAAATCCGGGTTCGTGTGCCATGTGTGTATGCCTGAAGCGCACGAACTTGGTGGGTCCACCGGCAGAAAGAAAGTTCCGCTAAGTGGGTCTTACACACTTGCACCAAGATCACAAAATGCAACTATCTCATTGACATCTAAGTTAATTTTAATAGTTTGTTCAAATATATATTCTAATTTAGCTGGCAACTTCTCAGATAATTTAGCATATTCAACTTCTAATTCTCGTACTTTATAAGCAACTTGATTAATAAAAAAATTGTGAGCTGCCTCGTTACCTCCTTCAATTGATGGATCTTTCATGATTACCATTTTCACGAGGTTTTCCACATTATAGTCTGGTGTTGGAGCATTGCTATAATCCAGTTCTTCAGTCATGTCATCATCTTTAGTACTTCTCATCATCTTCAAGTCTACTACTAGATTAGGCTCCGATTTTCCTACAAATTTGCTAGAATCAAAGTTTGACTCTCATCAATCTTGAAAATTTATAACTCCACAGTCTTGGTTCTTTCTTGCAGTCCCTGCAAATCATTTTTCATTGTACTAACTGATGCATGTAAAATGCATACATGAACTTTGCATTATAATACTCATATTTCAATCATTTTGCATCATATAAGGGTTATATCATTGTTTTATAATGATTTTGGGAAGATTTCACAATTTTCCTATTTTTTCTGGAATTAACCCTGCACTGGCAGAAAACCCTATTTTCTATATTTTGATGTTTCAGGGACCCAAACAACGTCCAAATGACCTGAAAATTTACGAGCATCGGTTTTGGAAGGAACAAAGCGTAGGAGCGAAGGAAGTGAACAAACGTAGGCCCGAGGGCCAGAAGAGGGTGGACCACGCGGCCAGATTCCTTGGCCGTGTAGGACCCACCATCTAGGGCCTCGAGGCTCCGTTGTCGTTGATCTTTTCTCCAGAACCTTCGTCTTGACCTAAAACCGACTATAAAAATAGTCCCCGACGCCCTTCGGAGAGGAGGCGGCCGAAAACACAGAAACACCAAAACAGAGATCTGGAGCTGCAGATTGGAGGGGGAAAACTCCGGCAGAGCGCTGCCGGCGTGGTCTCCATCTCCCCCAACGACATCTCCACCGTCTCCATGATGAAGAGGGGGTAGTCCACCCCTGGACTATGGGTTTGTGGAAGTAACTTATGTATCTCTCCTCTCTCTTGAGATTGACTAATTAGCACCGTATGAGCTACCGAACATGATTGCGGTCATCTATGTAATTCCTATGTGGTGGATTTCTTTATGAGTTAATATATGTTTGAGATTGCAATTGTTTTGTTTCAGTTATGAAAGTAGATGCATATTATGTACCCCGTTCTTGTCTACTTGTTTTGATCAAGCATGTTTATGAGAGCGTGTGTGGGGGAACGTGTGCATTAGTTGGAGTAATGAGGGGGTGGCTAGTGCGGTGAAAGTGAGAGAAGTTCCGCGATCCACTTGGGTATTTTTACCTTACTTTGTTGCCTCACTAGGGATAAAGAAAAATACCATGCTACCGGAGGTGTGGGTGTGACCATTGCCACTTCTCCATGACTAGATCTAACATGTTCTTATTTTAACTTCATGTCATAAGAGTTAAAGCTATACTCTGATTTATCTTAATTACTGAGGTGCTAAGATTTAGTTGAAATCTTGGTGGAGTATAAGAGAGATTAATAAAGAAAAGATCTCTATGTTAGGATGTGATGCCCATATAATTAGTAACTTGTCATGAAACCTTTTTGTTGCAATCTTATATGTCAATTTTAGTGTTTCATTATCTACCACTTTATTAAAGAGAGAGTGCATTTGTGAAACCATGAACCCCGGTCCATTTTTAATCATAAGAAACACCTTTCCAACAACTTATAAGCATTTTCCATTTTCTGCCCTTTAAAAATCCGAAATACAAAAATACTTTTATATCTTGCATTCACAATACAAAACCCAAAAATATCATCCATCATTGTTTCCACCATCCATGCATATTTATTTATCATCATTGCATATTTATTTCTTGTTTTGCATTTGTTATATTTTCATATCATTCTCACACCTTGTGCTTGACAACCACTTGGTGAGGTTGAGGGCACAAAACAATTTACTTTGTTTTGCAGGTTTTCAAGAGAAGGATAAGAAGATAAATCTTTCACTACTGATTCCCCGAGAGTTCGATATTAAACCCTCGAGTCACCCCTCGTGGGGAAACTATCTTTACTATACTATACACTCTGCACTTAGAGTCTCAACCTAACCATATTCTTTTGACGCAGGTAACTACGTCAAAGTCCATCACTAACTTTCTGGGTTAGTTGACCAAGTATATTATCTTGATTCTCAACCATTTTATAAAAAGTAGTGTTTTGCTCAGTTTGAGAGTGAATAAAAGATTTGAGGGTATCCCAAGTGATGGGTGATTGCCACTGCTTGCTCCATTATAATTACTATTAATTGTTGCTCCATTGTTGCTTCGTGCTCCTGCATGGTTATATGGCTTTGAATAATTTGGTCCAAAGTTAGGGCCTCTCCATCTAGTATTAAAAGTATTACGAGCTATGAAATCTATTTCTTCAATTTGAGCATTGGTGACGACATTTACCTGAGCTTCATTCTTACCTTTAAGAACAACAATTAATTCATCTACCTTTGTCATAAGCTCTTCGTTGTCGGTTTCAGTTATGGCATCCACCTTCTTGGTATTGGTTCTTTTAATATGTGTCGGAGATATCATACGCGGATACCCCGAAGACAGTGACAAGGCAACCTCCACCAAGCTTCTAGGGCACCAGCCTGCTGCCTATATAAAGCGGGGCAGCAGGCTGGGTTCCTACAGAGGAGGGAGCCCTAGGGTTTGACACCCTCCCGATCTGGATCTAAAAAGCTCTCTCTCTTCTCCACCAACCATCGTAACACCTCCATGATCCTCGCCGTCAAAGTTCTTCTGCACCTCCGGCCCCATCTCCACGCGCCCGCTCAGCCGCATCTCGTCCGCCCCCGGCATGCGCGTCCGTGTCCATACCTCCGACCGCACCCGCGCCTTTGCTGCCTCGACCACATTCATGCGTGTATGCCTGCGCTCGAACTCCTCCTCTGCCCACGTCTCCTCCGTGTGCCCGAGCTCCGCACCTGTCGCCAAGCTCTCCTCCGCGCCTGCCTCTCCTTCGCCTCCAGGCCCGCGCCTCCGCGCGCCCGAGCTCCGCACCCGTCGCGAAGCTCTCCTCCGCGCTTCGTCACGCCCGCCTCTGGCCGGCTCCGCACTGGCCGGCTTCGCCCCGGCCGGCTGCACGTCCTCCACTTCTGGTCGAGTCCGCTCGAGCCCTGTCAACGCACTATCGGCCTCATACCCGACACCTCCGATCACCTGCGCCCCACGCGTGCCGCACCCGGCCAGCTGCCTTCGGCTCTTCATCACGCCGACTCCCTCACGCGCCCGCCTCTGGCCGGCTTCGCCCCGGCTGGCTGCACATCCTCTGCCTCCGGCCTCGCTTGCTCCGCGCGCCCTAGCCGTGCCCACGTCCATTGTCGTGGGGTTGTCACGGCAAGTCCTTCCTTTGGGAAGGTGAGTTCTGGGGCCATTGATGATCAAAGTACGTAGGAGAGGTTAATCTCGCCTAGGGACACAGATTTACCCAGGTTCGGCCCCTCTTGATTAGAGGTCCCATACCACCTGTTGATCCTCCTCTGACTCCTCCTTCAGGTGGCGGTCCGTTGGTACCGTTGCCGCCGGGTCCCTCTAGTGGTGGTGGTGGTGGTGGTTTTGCTCCTCCTCCTGTGCCGCCTCCTGCAGCTGATGAGCTCCCTAGCCCAGATCCTGCGCCTGGACCATTGGGTGTGTTGAACAAAGCAGTAGGGTTGACAATGACTCCGCCACGCAGGCGACTCCTCGCCTTGCGATGTTGAATTGAGGTGAGTTCTTCCTGGCGACTCCTTACAACCTGGGCCTCAGTCTGGACTCGGGCCCGCTCTTCTCCTAATCTGCGGTTTGCCTCGTTGATTTCTGCTAGTTGCCTCTCCATTGCAGCACGCGCGCTGGCTAACTCGGCCGCCCGTTCTGCTGCATTGCTTGCGTTGATTTCCTTTGTCAGTAGACTTGGATCAAACTGATTTCCGCCGTTTCCAGACATGTAGACTCCGACGACACGGGCGCGTACTGGCGACTCCGCGTAATCCTCCTCCTCAATTCCATACCCAAGTCGATCCTCGAATAAGGGCAAGATAGACTCTGAATCGGCGTCGTAATCTGGCTCCATACGTGGCTCTGCCAGCGACTCCTCTTCATGGTTGACAGCAAGTTGTTCCTCTGACTCGGCGACGATGCCGACTTCTGATGTGCCGACCGACTCCTCGTCGTCGGACTCAACAATAACTGTTGGCTCTGATACTGATTCCGCCGAGTTAGCGTGAAGACCCGATGCGCAAACCATGCCGACGAAAACGTTGATCCCTCCAAAGACAAACTGATAACCCTCGTCGACTTCCTCCATCTCTGAAGTCCATCCGGAGTCATCGATCTCGGTTTCTCCATGCTCATCAGTGTAGACTCGCCCGATGGTGAGTTTCTCCATGGCCCGGCGAGCGGCTCCCTGTGGCACCCCCCTCTGACACATGTCGCCAGAGAGGTGGTCGCCCCGTGCGCCAGCCCAGGATAACTGGACGCACGTTACGACAATGCAACATAGCGGAAATATCATTACACAATCAGGCCCAAAGGGCTACAAATGGTTTACAAGGCCATCAAGGCATGACAAAATGTCAAGCCAAGCAGGGCTCAGAACAGAGTTTAACTGGCAGCGGAAGACGACTATGGCAACGGCTTGGAGCGGCTCCACTCCACAGGCATCTGGCTGGGCTACTGATCCTAGCACGCTCTTGCTCCAAATCCTCGCTAAGGTGGAAGATGAATCCTCGCCAAAATCTGGCCACAATCACAAGGCCCGTGAGTACATTATTATGCACTCAGCAAGTATTTCCCCTCACTACCAACAATCCAACAATCATGCAGCAAGATATACATTTGAAAAAAAAATTCTACACATGGCAAGAGTCTACTCTAGGTACATGGCATAAAAGTAGCATGGCATTGACAATCAAACATGTCATAAGCAAGCAACAGGGGTATCACCAGTACAGAGTCCAAGCCAGGAGGGGTTGGATCGTGCACCGGCAATCATACAACGAGCTTACCTGTGACGAGTAGACGGGTGTACCAGTTGGTACCAAATAGTATAACTACTCCTGTCGACCTAATCAGGCTTCCAAGCCTCTAGCCAACTCTGGTTATCAATCCAGCCAACTCTGGCTATCTCCCGGGGCATGCACGGTTGATGTTGGCTCTGGCCTAACTATAGGCTTCCAACGCATCACACCGCCATCCCATTCACTCCACAAATAACATTCCCTGCAGCATCTTATTGTTCATTTAGTGAATTCAGGTTGTTCACTTTCTTTCAAACAATACTTACGTTTAACCTCCGGACTCGACAAAGGACACATAGTGTGACCGACACTGAACTGTTCCATAACCTAGGAACAAGGCTAGCTGCTAGATGACATACTCTCGAGAGGTTGCAGTGACCACCCATCTAGATGCACCTTACTCAGCCGGCACTTTAGGACATCATCCTTAAGTCAAACTCAGCAAGATACACATACATAACCGTTCACGCTACCCAGACACTCCCTGTATAGCTACCAGCATAACTCTATGCCTTATGACGAAGTGAATCCGGCACGTCCCCAACGGATGAGCAACGCCTAGCTCCGGAACCTTCACAAGACTAGCCCCGACCACCACTATGCAGTATCCGACTAGACTTGCCAAGAGGGTAGCATCAAAGGAGGCTTGATAGGTTACATAGGTTACGGCCTTTCCATTTGGGGCGACAGTGGTAGTGCGTTCGATGTTCAGATTGATGGCACTATGGACTGACCCTATCGAAGTTTGGGAGGGGTGTTTCATTTAATCAAGTTTCATCATTCATATATCTAAGCAACAAAGGATTAGTCCAACACAACAACCACAATAACATAATAATATATCATCAAACAACAAAACATTAGCAACACAACATTTCAAGCAATAGATAGTTTGCATCAACCGGGCGACTATGGCGGAGATGCCTCCGGCCGGTGCCAGCCTCAGGTTGACAAAGAAAATAAAACAACACATTCAACCGGGCGAGGGCGGAGATGTCTCCGGCCAGTAGCAGCCACGGGTTGAGTAAGAAAATAAAATAAAACGATTGGTTAGCGTCAACCGGGCGACTATCGTGGCGAGTCCGCCAACAAGCGTCACCACTGATCAACTGGTTGATTAGCGTCGACCGGGCGACTATCGTGGCGAGTCCGCCAACAAGCGTCATCACAGATCAACTGGTGGATTATAACATAGGGTTTCAAACAGATGACTGTGGCGGTTCCTCCAGCCGGTGTCATCATAGATCAAATACAAGTTGGTGAGGCATGTAGCCTCCAAACAATGAACTGAAAAGCATTCATAAGAAAGAAAGCATCCATTCCACTCGAGGGCTATCTCGACGTGGTGTCAGCAATCTTGGCAAAAAGAACCAAATGAAGAGTCAGCTCCCAAGCGTCGCAGTCCGGGTGGTCTATGCCAACCATATTTGACGGAGGGACAAGAAGCAAATAACTCTTTTGGCAAATGCCCCCAACCCCGAGGATCACGGGCCGACAATTGTCTGCACCTAGCCTCGGCGTTGAAGAAGAACCAAACAATCAACGCATGTTTTTGTTATTTAGTTGTCAAAGCCACGCAAGTGCGAGGCGCACAGATAATTCATACATCAATCTAATGCATACACGGATGATGAATAAAACATGGCAGGAGTAATATCATCAGTCTTATATTAAATAAGGATAACAAGCAGTTATGCATAAACAGACAAGCATATAATACTGTGCAAGACAATAAACAAACAGCAAACGATGTTGCGGGACGGCTCATAGCAAGGGGTTAGCTTGCCTTCGAAGACGGGATCCACCGGGCTTGGAGAGGTTGGGTTGGTTCCGCGGCGTAGGGCAGCGATAGCCGCTTTTATCCGGACTCCGGATTGCACTCACACAAGGGCACCCAATATCACTATTTTGGGACAAGTTGGAATCAGTACCACTGGTTATAGTTCGTCGAGATACAAATTTAGAAATTTGAATCGGCTAAAACGGAGCTACGGTTCGGAAACTACGGGCCTCCGAAGTTGCTTACCAGGGAAAAGAAAAACCTGCGCGGGAGAAAAAAAAAGCAGCGTGGGCTGCTCCCATCGCGGGGTGGGCCGTCGCTGGGCCGGTCGCACGCCAGCGTGCTGCTGCGCCTGGACGGTCGCTGGCAGGCCGGGGCTGGGCCGCGGACCGCGGCAGCCGGCTGGGCTGGCCCAACACGTTTCGCTGAAAAAAAAAACAAAAGGAGGACCAGAGGGGATCGATCCCCTGGTCGCCGTCCTTCCCTGCACGGGAGTGAGCAGGAGCTGGCCGGGGGTGGCCAGAGGCTCGCCGGGAGGGTCGGCCGGCGGCGGGTACGGCCGGAGGCGGAGCACCGCGACCAGGGGGAGAGGGATAGGGCGCGGGGAGGGGCTGGAGGCTCGGGTCCGTGCTCGACATGGTCACGGCGACCATGGCCGAGCTCGGCTCGGTTCTCTCCGCTGGAAGAAACGTGGGAAGGCTCGGGGGGGGGGAGAGGGAGAGGTGCGAGTTCCAGAGGAGGTTCTGGGCTTCCTTAAATAGCCAGGGAGGAGGAGAGGTAGGTGCGAGGCCGCTCGGCCATCAATGGTGCACTGCCTGCGCGGCCACGACGTGTCAATGGCTTGTGGCGGCGGTGTAGAAGCGGCGCGTCGTCGAGCGCCGTCCATAGCCAGTGGAGCAGGTCGAACCCGGGAACCCGCACGTTGAGCTCGTGCTCGAGAGCGGCAGGAAGGAGGGAGCGGACACGCGGCCGGGCGGCGCCTAACTCCGGCCAGAAATTGATGGGAGAGGATAAGGGCGGGTTCGGTCCGAGCTAGAGGAGCAGGAGGGGGTGCGGCTGCAGCTGGTTTGGTCCGGAACGGAGGAACAGCGAGGAGGGTCGGAGGAACAGCTGCTGGGCTTGGCTATGCCGGTGGTGACCATGCCACAGGCAATGCCGACATCGGCATCAAGATGGTTCTCTCCTCCCAGGGCGCCAAAGCAAACAACTAACCGTGTCACATTGCGCCAAATTTAATTTCCAACAACTTTTCCGAACAAAGTTTTTGCAAATTTGCAAGTTGGGGCGACCAATTTTTTTGAAAAACAGAACTGCAGAAGGTGCTCGATGAAATGTTAGGGGCCTTGCCCATCTCAGAAAAATCCCAAAAATTCAGTCATGGGTGGCTTTAGTAACAGGAGGGTGTCTATGGAGTTTGAGCTCATATGGGTACTGGGAGATTGGGTTTTGGCAAGGTGCCCAAAAATGGGCATAATGGCATGGTCATGGCAATTCATTTTCCACCCTTCACCTTGGGGTGATCTTCTGGATCTGAGTGTCTAGGGTCCATGTGGTCAAGGTGACCAAGTCTCATGGTCATAGGTTTTGTCTAAATATAGGTTTGCTTGAAGATCTTAAAAAGGTATGAAAATGGCCTTACAAAGGAAGTACCTCAAAAGTTGCTCAAATGAAGTTGGGCCAATGGAGTGAAATGATCAGGAGGTCAAATCATGCACCTCACCAAAATGGCAGAATTTTTGGGTGAGTGGAATGTGTCCAGATGATTTCTGAATTGGAAATGGCATTTTAGAAAATATCGCCCAACTTGGAAATATCGCATTGAAGAATGCAATATTTTTGCATGGAATGTCTTTATATGGATATGGGAGTCTCTGGTATTTTTGGTGGAATTTTTCCAGCTCTGGAAACAGGCCTTTCTTAGGTAGGTGGAGTAAAAGGTTTTTAGGGGTTCGATAATCAGGGCTAGGGTTTTCGAGAGAAAACCTAAGCACAAAAATTATCACGGGTGCTGGAGTGGTTCGTGGATCACCGGGAAAAATTTTGAGAGAGCAATTCCAAAGTCAAATCATCCTCAAAAGTTTTGGAGGAACACTTAGAAAAAAAAATTCAGGTGTCGGAAAACACCACAAAAATTAGGGATGAAATCCTGGGGTGTTACAGACCTTCCCCCCTTAAAAGAATCTCGTCCCGAGATTCGGAGACTAATAGAGATTCCCGGGGTTATACAAGATATTTCTTGTATGGTTTAATCTACCCCTATATTTAAAATATTAAAACCTTTTCTACAAAATATTAGAGCTTAACACTCCAAAACGATTAACACTCAGCACGATATTTCTAGAACAAACATTCTCAAGGTGTGATACTTTTGTCCCACTTAATGCATTCTAAGGATGGCATGGCAGTGGCTCACACAATCACTCAACATAGGTTCTTTACTATGGTTAAATAACAAAAATTAAACCTATGGTTTTTAGTTCAACCCACACAAGCATGGCAAGATTAAACAAGATCCACACACAAATCATCATTGGATAACCTGGATTTAACTTGGCCACAACATCACCTAATTTTGCAAAACAAAATGCTAGGGGTATGCTAAACATGCCCCTTCTCTACACCTTTTTTTTGAAAAGCTGTATATACCTTTTCAAGTACACACAGGTTTAGAAAAAGAGAACATGGTTTCTTTTCAAAAGAAAGCATCCGTTCTGCCAATAATTGACTAACAAACGCTGAGGGGGTAGGGCCATCCCCAAAATTATTTTGGCAAAATTTTCCCTATGAACAGAGGAGAGGCGAGGGACTGGTCTGCTGAGAAAAGGATAGAGGCACACAGAGGGTCATCTCCTTATTCGCAGACATGTGGGTCCCGGGTCCACCTGTCAGTCTCCTTCTTCCTTTCAATCTTCTTCTTCCTCGCAGCATCTTCCCTCGTACCTGGCTGACTCTGAGTGCGCGAAGCACTCCTCTATGGCACTGCTGCGCGTGCGGTCCATCGGCGCAGCGGCCATCACGGCTTTGGGTGCCTTGATGATCTCGCGTCAACTTGGTCGAGCATTGCGCGCGGTTCCTCTCTTTTCCCGCGCGAGGCTAAGCTGGGGCGGCATCCGAGTTCGCGACTATAAATTGCGGCCGCTGTGATTCTCTTCTTTATCGCAACCATGAACTTCTTTTCCCAATTTCTTTGTGATTTCACTCGCGGTCCGGAGCGAGCTGGCTTCCTCGAGCACCTGTTCTGCGTGTTGTGGCTTGGGCTGACCATCGGGGGGCTGCTGGTGATTCTGCTCACGGCGGCGGTCTGGTTAGCCTGTCACCTGCACGATTGGTGGTATGGTGTTGTCGGGGGTGCTGCGGCGGCGGTGGACGAGTTTCTGGTGGCTCCGGTGAGAGACTGGCGGGCGCTCCCGATGGCTGCTGCGGCTGCTCCTCTGGTGGGGGATGAGCTGGGAGCTCGAGCTGTCCGCCGTCGTCGCGCAGCTCGCGACACGGCCACGGGTGAGCCTGGCTCATCTTCAGGTGGCGCCACTGAGCACGAGAAGGAGTAGGATTTTCCCTGGGGTGCTCTCCTGTATCTGCACTGAGGTAGTGGTAGTGTTGTATGTTGGAGTAGAACTTGTATCCTCTGTTTCTGAAATTTCCCTTGTGTACTGAACTCTGTTGATGCATCAAGCTTGTCTTCACTGCTGATTTAGATCCAGACTTGCATTCCTGAGATCTTCCCTGAGCTGTCACAGATCTGTTCTTGCAGCAGAGAGAATTGCAGAGGCACTATCACACAGATAGTAGAACTTGCTATTCGGGGAAAATATCATTTTAGAAAGTAGTGCTTCATTTTATGGCCCGAAAAACTTGAAGCAACATGGGACAATCATTTCAATCACGCCAGATAACAAGTACACAACGGCTACTAAACACTCGACACGACACCAACACACATACAAGCAAGCATAGCAATTACAAACATTATCACAAACTTTCAGCTACATCTCATAAGCGCCACTCTGGCTAAACTAAACAGATCTTACTTCGCTTGACGGCCCTTCACAGATGGTGGAGTGCGGCCGAGCCGAAGAGTGGTGTCCACGTCCCCTTCTTCCGCAAGGTCGGAGGATACAGGAACACCTTCGAGGATCGGAACCTGCTCGGGAACTCGTCGGGATGGGCCGGGATCTGGAAGCGGAGGTCTGCTACTTCGGGCTAGCCTGCGGGAGAGTGTAGGTGTGCTTTCCCCTAGGTATTGGTGTAGGCGGGCACGGCTGAGGTTCCTCCTTGTAGAGACGAGCTCCTCCATCAAGAGGTTGTTGAGGTTCGTCATTGCGATGGCGTAAGCAACTTGGTTGATTAGTGCTGGGTCAGGCTCCTCCGTGACGTCAGCTTGGATCATCTCTCCACGGGGTTGTGGTCTGGCCGGAAGGTAGTAGAACTCCCGAGCTTCGGCTAGCAAGGGTTCGGAGGACCGAAGACGAACGAGGCATTCCCAGGCTGCTACCTGGATGGCTAGCCCCAGAGTGGGCATGCGGCCTCCTTGGATTAAGTAGGGCTGATTTGTGCCCCCGGGGACACGGGCTGATCCTCACATCGGCCCGGAATTCATCTTCGGACGACGAGAGTGAGCTCTGGAACACCACATACACTGGGCGAACGGAGCTACCAAGGATATGGTTGACGGCCCTCCAGAGAAGCAATCGAAAGCTCGAATGCTCCTCGGCAGTGGTTTCCAAGATGGCATTAAGGGTCGCCATCGGATTTTCTTGGGGTCACTAGCTTTTCTCGGGGGGGATAAGGATGCGAGGTTCCTCTATGGGATTCTACTTTAAAGGAGTTGGGTTGCCAGAGAGCTGGCGAGGGTGGGTTATAAAGCAACTAGGACTGGGTCTCGGGTTCACTGGGTAAGGTCGGCTTCTTCTCATGGAAGAAACCGGCTCGTCTTGTTGGGGAAGATTGGGACAGGTCCTACTGCACCATACTGTCGACCGACATGAGCCGTGCCGGTTTGGCGGAGATGGGTTAAATCCATCGGGTCATTGTCGGGCAAAAGTAGGGCGGGGTTTTCCGTGCTAGGGTAGTCTACAGCCAGCCTGGTGCTCTGATACCATGCTCTGTGGCACCCCCCTCTGACACATGTCGCCAGAGAGGTGGTCGCCCCGTGCGCCAGCCCAGGATATCTGGACGCACGTTACGACAATGCAACATAGCGGAAATATCATTACACAATCAGGCCCAAAGGGCTACAAATGGTTTACAAGGCCATCAAGGCATGACAAAATGTCAAGCCAAGCAGGGCTCAGAACAGAGTTTAACTGGCAGCGGAAGACGACTATGGCAACGGCTTGGAGCGGCTCCACTCCACAGGCATCTGGCTGGGCTCCTGATCCTAGCACGCTCTTGCTCCAAATCCTCGCTAAGGTGGAAGATGAATCCTCGCCAAAATCTGGCCACAATCACAAGGCCCGTGAGTACATTATTATGCACTCAGCAAGTATTTCCCCTCACTACCAACAATCCAACAATCATGCAGCAAGATATACATTTGAAATAAAATTCTACACATGGCAAGAGTCTACTCTAGGTACATGGCATAAAAGTAGCATGGCATTGACAATCAAACATGTCATAAGCAAGCAACAGGGGTATCACCAGTACAGAGTCCAAGCCAGGAGGGGTTGGATCGTGCACCGGCAATCATACAACGAGCTTACCTGTGACGAGTAGACGGGTGTACCAGTTGGTACCAAGTAGTATAGCTACTCCTGTCGACCTAATCAGGCTTCCAAGCCTCTAGCCAACTCTGGTTATCAATCCAGCCAACTCTGGCTATCTCCCGGGGCATGCACGGTTGATGTTGGCTCTGGCCTAACTATAGGCTTCCAACGCATCACACCGCCATCCCATTCACTCCACAAATAACATTCCCTGCAGCATCTTATTGTTCATTTAGTGAATTCAGGTTGTTCACTTTCTTTCAAACAATACTTACGTTTAACCTCCGGACTCGACAAAGGACACATAGTGTGACCGACACTGAACTGTTCCATAACCTAGGAACAAGGCTAGCTGCTAGATGACATACTCTCGAGAGGTTGCAGTGACCACCCATCTAGATGCACCTTACTCAGCCGGCACTTTAGGACATCATCCTTAAGTCAAACTCAGCAAGATACACATACATAACCGTTCACGCTACCCAGACACTCCCTGTATAGCTACCAGCATAACTCTATGCCTTATGACGAAGTGAATCCGGCACGTCCCCAACGGATGAGCAACGCCTAGCTCCGGAACCTTCACAAGACTAGCCCCGACCACCACTATGCAGTATCCGACTAGACTTGCCAAGAGGGTAGCATCAAAGGAGGCTTGATAGGTTACATAGGTTACGGCCTTTCCATTTGGGGCGACAGTGGTAGTGCGTTCGATGTTCAGATTGATGGCACTATGGACTGACCCTATCGAAGTTTGGGAGGGGTGTTTCATTTAATCAAGTTTCATCATTCATATATCTAAGCAACAAAGGATTAGTCCAACACAACAACCACAATAACATAATAATATGTCATCAAACAACAAAACATTAGCAACACAACATTTCAAGCAATAGATAGTTTGCATCAACCGGGCGACTGTGGCGGAGATGCCTCCGGCCGGTGCCAGCCTCAGGTTGACAAAGAAAATAAAACAACACATTCAACCGGGCGAGGGCGGAGATGTCTCCGGCCAGTAGCAGCCACGGGTTGAGTAAGAAAATAAAATAAAACGATTGGTTAGCGTCAACCGGGCGACTATCGTGGCGAGTCCGCCAACAAGCGTCACCACTGATCAACTGGTTGATTAGCGTCGACCGGGCGACTATCGTGGCGAGTCCGCCAACAAGCGTCATCACAGATCAACTGGTGGATTATAACATAGGGTTTCAAACAGATGACTGTGGCGGTTCCTCCAGCCGGTGTCATCATAGATCAAATACAAGGTTGGTGAGGCATGTAGCCTCCAAACAATGAACCGAAAAGCATTCATAAGAAAGAAAGCATCCATTCCACTCGAGGGCTATCTCGACGTGGTGTCAGCAATCTTGGCAAAAAGAACCAAATGAAGAGTCAGCTCCCAAGCGTCGCAGTCCGGGTGGTCTATGCCAACCATATTTGACGGAGGGACAAGAAGCAAATAACTCTTTTGGCAAATGCCCCCAACCCCGAGGATCACGGGCCGACAATTGTCTGCACCTAGCCTCGGCGTTGAAGAAGAACCAAACAATCAACGCATGTTTTTGTTATTTAGTTGTCAAAGCCACGCAAGTGCGAGGCGCACAGATAATTCATACATCAATCTAATGCATACACGGATGATGAATAAAACATGGCAGGAGTAATATCATCAGTCTTATATTAAATAAGGATAACAAGCAGTCATGCATAAATAAACAGACAAGCATATAATACTGTGCAAGACAATAAACAAACAGCAAACGATGTTGCGGGACGGCTCATAGCAAGGGGTTAGCTTGCCTTCGAAGACGGGATCCACCGGGCTTGGAGAGGTTGGGTTGGTTCCGCGGCGTAGGGCAGCGATAGCCGCTTTTATCCGGACTCCGGATTGCACTCACACAAGGGCACCCAATATCACTATTTTGGGACAAGTTGGAATCAGTACCACTGGTTATAGTTCGTCGAGATACAAATTTAGAAATTTGAATCGGCTAAAACGGAGCTACGGTTCGGAAACTACGGGCCTCCGAAGTTGCTTACCAGGGAAAAAGAAAACCTGCGCGGGAGAAAAAAAAACAGCATGGGCTGCTCCCATCGCGGGGTGGGCCGTCGCTGGGCTGGTCGCACGCCAGCGTGCTGCTGCGCCTGGACGGTCGCTGGCAGGCCGGGGCTGGGCCGCGGACCGCGGCAGCCGGCTGGGCTGGCCCAAAACGTTTCGCTGAAAAAAAAAAACAAAAAGAGGACCAGAGGGGATCGATCCCCTGGTCGCCGTCCTTCCCTGCACGGGAGTGAGCAGGAGCTGGCCGGGGATGGCCAGAGGCTCGCCGGGAGGGTCGGCCGGCGGCGGGTACGGCCGGAGGCGGAGCACCGCGACCAGGGGGAGAGGGATAGGGCGCGGGGAGGGGCTGGAGGCTCGGGTCCGTGCTCGACATGGTCACGGCGACCATGGCCGAGCTCGGCTCGGTTCTCTCCGCTGGAAGAAACGTGGGAAGGCTCGGGGGGGGGAGAGGGAGAGGTGCGAGTTCCAGAGGAGGTTCTGGGCTTCCTTAAATAGCCAGGGAGGAGGAGAGGTAGGTGCGAGGCCGCTCGGCCATCAATGGTGCACTGCCTGCGCGGCCACGACGTGTCAACGGCTTGTGGCGGCGGTGTAGAAGCGGCGCGTCGTCGAGCGCCGTCCATAGCCAGTGGAGCAGGTCGAACCCGGGAACCCGCACGTTGAGCTCGTGCTCGAGGGCGGCAGGAAGGAGGGAGCGGACACGCGGCCGGGCGGCGCCTAACTCCGGCCAGAAATTGATGGGAGAGGATAAGGGCGGGTTCGGTCCGAGCTAGAGGAGCAGGAGGGGGTGCGGCTGCAGCTGGTTTGGTCCGGAACGGAGGAACAGCGAGGAGGGTCGGAGGAACAGCTGCTGGGCTTGGCTATGCCGGTGGTGACCATGCCACAGGCAATGCCGACATCGGCATCAAGATGGTTCTCTCATCCCAGGGCGCCAAAGCAAAAACTAACCGTGTCACATTGCGCCAAATTTAATTTCCAACAACTTTTCCGAACAAAGTTTTTGCAAATTTGCAAGTTGGGGCGACCAATTTTTTTTGAAAAACAGAACTGCAGAAGGTGCTCGATGAAATGTTAGGGGCCTTTCCCATCTCAGAAAAATCCCAAAAATTCAGTCATGGGTGGCTTTAGTAACAGGAGGGTGTCTATGGAGTTTGAGCTCATATGGGTACTGGGAGATTGGGTTTTGGCAAGGTGCCCAAAAATGGGCATAATGGCATGGTCATGGCAATTCATTTTCCACCCTTCACCTTGGGGTGATCTTCTGGATCTGAGTGTCTAGGGTCCATGTGGTCAAGGTGACCAAGTCTCATGGTCATAGGTTTTGTCTAAATATAGGTTTGCTTGAAGATCTTAAAAAGGTATGAAAATGGCCTTACAAAGGAAGTACCTCAAAAGTTGCTCAAATGAAGTTGGGCCAATGGAGTGAAATGATCAGGAGGTCAAATCATGCACCTCACCAAAATGGCAGAATTTTTGGGTGAGTGGAATGTGTCCAGATGATTTCTGAATTGGAAATGGCATTTTAGAAAATATCGCCCAACTTGGAAATATCGCATTGAAGTATGCAATATTTTTGCATGGAATGTCTTTATATGGATATGGGAGTCTCTGGTATTTTTGGTGGAATTTTTCCAGCTCTGGAAACAGACCTTTCTTAGGTAGGTGGAGTAAAAGGTTTTTAGGGGTTCGATAATCAGGGCTAGGGTTTTCGAGAGAAAACCTAAGCACAAAAATCATCACGGGTGCTGGAGTGGTTCGTGGATCACCGGGAAAAATTTTGAGAGAGCAATTCCAAAGTCAAATCATCCTCAAAAGTTTTGGAGGAACACTTAGAAAAAAAATTCAGGTGTCGGAAAACACCACAAAAATTAGGGATGAAATCCTGGGGTGTTACAAGTACAAAATGGTTCCCAAACTCATTGGGTCCCATAGTTGTTAGATAAAATACAATATATAGGACATACTCCACATAAATATGTGCATATAGATATGAAATTGAATTTCATGCACATCTTAGCCGATTTAGGATTCGATGGAGTATACCCTATATTGTGGATCAAGAAAGATAAGCATGCTAAAATAATATAAATTAGTAACCGAGCATGCAAAGGCTTTCTAGAACCGAACGAGACATAACTTGGACGAAAACACCAAGTAAACCAAGAAGGGAGCACACCAAAGTGTGACACAAAAAGGTTGTCCAAATTATATCAAAATCCAAATCAACACATGATTGAGGAAAAATCAAATCAACAAATGCTTGATTCCAAAACACATCAACACATGACGTGTGATATCAAAAGGAAACAAATCAACACAACAAATGATCGATAAGACACCAATTGAAAATAAGATACCACTAGGAGAAAAGATACCAAGAAAAGGATAATACTTGACCGGAATCAAGTAAAGTAAGATAAAGCAATAAGGTATCAAAACTCCCACAATAAATATCAAGTGAAACGAATATCTATTGAGGAGATATTAAATTCCAATTAATACCAATTGAAGGTACCAAAGCATAAGATAAAGAATCAAATGCCAATTGAAAGGATCAAATATTGATAGATAGGATAGTGTTCTAAATAAAAAGGAATTCCCCCCCAAGATTCATGCATTATCTTAGATATTTGCATTTGAATACAAAATGCACACACAAGGGATCATTACTCTCCATATTTTATTTACAACACTAAACACTACCAATTGAAAATTAGGATCCATGCAAGAGGCAAGGAAGGCAATAAATAAGGCAATTTAACGCAAGAGCCAAGGTGAAGATGATCTACAAAATCCACCACAATTACTAGTATCACTTGTCATGGACAAGGAGTATATAGAGATATTTCTCGGTGGTATATAGGAATGATGTTCAAGACCAACTTCACAATAAACAAGCATATGGCAAGAGATAAGAAATAAAACATAAGAAATGAGAAATATGGTGTTTTATTTCGAAAAAGGTTTGTTGGTAGTTTCAACTATTCGAACCAACCGGCAAAGCCATGGTTAGAATAATATGAAATAAATGGTTTCTCCAAAAATATATAGGAATGCATATTAGAGAAAAACCACACCAAGCAAACTCACACAAACAAGAGCCAAAGGATAACCAAAATAAAATTTGGAACTTGTTCGAGCCACATGCCACATAGGAATAAAATAATTTATAATATCAACTCTAAGTGGAAAACCTCAAATGTTCACATTTTTATGAGATTGTAATATGCACATAGCTTATTACTCCCCCATAATGTGATAATTCATTTTAACTAAGCAAGAGGCAAATAAAACCAACTAGAGAAATTAATGGACATTGTAGAATTTGAATTTCTCATGAATATGACATACAACATAGTAACTAGATAATATTGAAATATCAATGCTAGGTGGTGTGCCTCATGTACACACATTTTTGGGTTTGTGAGGTGCACAAAGAACATCACTCCCCCAAAATGGGATAGTCCATTGATATCTCAAACAGCCAAATGAAATCCACACAAGATTCAATAAAGCTCAACACACAAGTTACACATACATGATACACAACTAACATACACAACCTTGAATAACAAGATAAGTAAGAAAGAAGCATATCACACGGAAATTCACTTTGGCACCCGGGTGCACCAGCACCCGGTTTGCTTTTTGATTTTTCAAAATTTGAAAATGCTTCGGAAAAATTTGGAAAAAAATTGGACACAAACATACGCAAGTGTCGAACACTCGTGAAAAATTTCGACATAAAATACCAATTTTTATGCTCTGTGCAAAAAAGACAAATTTTTGACAAAAAACATACTTTTTTAGATCTCAGTTTTTGTCAGAAATTTGTCTTTTTTGCACAGAGCAGAAAAATTGGTATTTTCTGCCCAATTTTTTTTCAGATTTTTTTGAAGTGTTTTCATATTTTTCAAATTTCGAAAACAAAACCGGGTGCAGGTGCACCCGGGCACCAAAACGCCATCCTCCATATCACATACAAACACATGCTAGGAACAAAACTAACACATGCTAGGGAGCAAGCAACTTTCAATGAATATGTGAATTAAATACAAGTTACCGCAAGGAGGAGCATTAGGTATGAGGTAGATATGTGAAAATCTAATTGACTTGGCTTGATGAATTATAACCATGAAGATCCCTTAATTCTTCAAATGATAGCCAAGTCACCAATGTCCTCCACCAACACCTATTGATCAAGTTTGACCTTGTTGGTCCCCAACCAAGTTGGGTCCTAAGAGGTTAGTCACAATAGGCTTGGGAACCCAAATGGTTCTTTTCTTGACACCACTTTGAGTCCCCACATATTTGGCAAACACATTGCCAATTCTATCCTTCCCAAGAGAATAAGCATCATCAACTAGAATAGGGTTGGATACGGTACCATTAGTGCATGAGGAAGCAAAGTGACCCTTGCCATGGCAAAGGTAGCAACATCGACTCTTCTTCTTCTTCTTAGGCTCCTCAACTTGAGGAGCATTGACTTGAGTCTTCTTAGGAGGTGGCCTTTGTTCAACTCGTGGTTGACCATGAGATTGAACAAGAGGCCGCTTCCCTAGTTGCTTCTCACTAAGAAGCTTCTTCTTCATTGGGCAATCCCGAACATGGTGCCCTTCAATCTTGCACTTGAAGCAAATGATGTTGGCCGGATTCTTGACTTGAACTTGGCCCTTCTTCTTCTTCTTCTTCTTCTTCTTCTTCTTCTTCTTGATGTTAGAGTTGAATCCAAGTCCACTCTTGTCATTAGGGGATTGTTGCACACTCAACATGTTGTTAAGTGCACTCCTCCCTTCATTACACTTTTCCAAGTCTTTCTTCAAAGAAGTGACTTGGGCCTTGAGGTCTTTTATTTCCTCTACATGGTTAGTGGCAAAAAAAGCACTAGAGGAAGTCGAAGCTTCATTGTTATGACAACAAGGCAAAGAAAGTAATTCATCACATGATGTACCAACATTTTTAGTGGATGAACTACTAGGATTAGCACATGGCAATATAGCATTTTTGGTTAAGGTTGTGCTATCATCCACATGAGGCTCACAAGATGTTACCTTGGTAGTGAGGGCCTCATGAGCTAACTTTAGACTAGCATAGGATGCTAGAAGATCATCATTAGAGTTAGATAGCTTTTCATGACTTTCTTCCAACTTCCTATACTTGCTAGTTAGCAACTCAAGTTGAGTCCTTAGCTCAACATTCTCCTTCAAAGTAGATGCTTCACAAGAAGTGGAGTTAGTAGCACAAGCATCATTAGCATTAGAAATGGAATAAGACACCATGGCAAGCTCATTATTCAATCTAGCATTTTCCATTTTAAACACTTTATATTTTGCATGAGCATGGTCACGTTCCTTAATGATTTTAGCAATTATATCATTATGAGACTCCTCGATAGATTCTAGTTTCTCCTCTAGAGAAGCCCGAGTCTCTTGCTCTTCCTCAAGAGCATCTTCTAACGATGCCTTCTCCATAGCATCATCTCTTTCGATCTTACCCTTTTCTTCAAGGCTTGCTTCCAAGGCCTCAATAGTTTCCCCGCACTCAACAAGGGCGCTCATGATTTCATAGAGGTTATCACAAGCATTTTTATTCTTTGAAAGAGCCTTAAGAATCATTAGACCTTTATCATGAAGGAGAGCATCATCATTTTTCTCATAATCTTTTTCATCTTTATTATCATTATTATTATCATGATCACTACAAGAAGATTTAGCCATAAGGCAATGAGTGATGGATGAACAAAAACAATTAATTTTTGAACTACTCAAGTTCACATCTTGTTGCATAGCAAATTGGGTTTCCTCTACATTATTATCTATGCAAGAGTTAGAGGGAGCACAAGCATTTTTATCATGGCAACAAGATAAATCAAGCATATCATAAAGAGATTTATCCAAGCAATTTTTAGATGATATGCAAGGACTATCAACACTAGCATATAAATCATTTATAGTGCTATGTGTGTTTAGGTCCAAAGATGAAGCATTGCAACAAGATAGAGATAAATGATCAGCATCATCACCTGTTTCATATTCATTGTCCTCATTAATAAGCATAACTTTCTTGTTTGGACAATCTCTCTTGAAATGGCCTTTTCCTCCACAAGTATGGCAAATCATATCTCTATTTCGGGCTGTAGATGCATTAGAATTGCTGGAACTTGCTGCTGGTTGCGGTGACTTCTTTGTATTTGAAGCATTGGAATCAGCCTTGCTAGGTGGTGTACCACGCATAGAGGAGTTTTGGGCTGATGGTGTTGATTTAGAAGGGGCAGAAAACTGACTCCTAGATGTATTTCTAGCTGCAAATTTAGACTCCTCTAGCAATTGTGATTCAGCCTCTCTGGCATGATGCAACAATTCATTCATATCATGATAATTGTAATGTCTCACAACAACTCTGATTTTATATTGCAAACCTGAGAGGAAACGCTGCATAGTTTGTTCTGGCTCCTCTCTCACACGTGCACGTTGTAAGATCAACTCCATCTCTTTAAAGTACTCATCCACGGTCATCGTGCCTTGCCTCAAATTTTGCAACTTGTCATACAGTGATCTAACATAATTAGGTGGTACAAATCTGTCCCTCATGACTTGCTTCATGGTCCTCCAAGTAATGATTTCTGGAACACCATCGTGTGCTCGTTGTCTCACAATATTGTCCCACCACTGTAGTGCATAACCCTCAAACTCAGTAGAGGCAAGTTTAATTTTCTTATCCTCAGTATAGTTATGCAAGCGCCACAACTTCTCAATTTTAAGTTCCCACCTGAGATACTCTTCAACATCATTAGTATCAAAACTGAATTGTGGAATAGAAAATTTGATTCTGCCCAAACCATCATCCTCTCGATGATTTTCAGGAGCATTAGCAAGAGGTACACGCCTTGCTTGATGCATATGACCCCCACGGCCATGAATTGGTGCAAAGCCTCTCCCCGGGCCAATTTGATAATTGGCATCTTCATGCGCCTCATGACCAGCATTATGCACACTATCATCGTCCCCGGGATTGGGGAGCCTTTGATTCACCAAAGTTGTCAAATCAGCCAGTTGTTGTGTCACGGTTGTCACCACCATTTGCAAAGTATTGAGTTGAGTTTGTTGGGCTTCGGATGATGTAACCAGACCACCAATGGAAATATCAACATGCTGTAGTTCCTCAGTAAGCTGTCCACTAAAGTCCTCAAGTTTGGTTGTCAACTCTCCATTAACCGTGTCAAGCTTCTGTGTTAAAGAATCCCGCAATGCCTCATATTCAGCCGACTTCACCACTTCATCAGCACCCTTCTTTTGCTGCACAAGAGCATCACTAGAATCATCCATGATTAATAGGTTAGTGAAAAAGTAAACAAATATATGTGGTGTTCTCTCTCAACTCACTCGAAAGCAGCAAAGACAGGTGTATCTCACCGTTCCAAAGTGAATAAAAAGACTTACTCACCAAGTAGCAGGACTAATGTGACTTGATGTGAAAGAGAGAATATCAAGGTGTACAACCAGCACAAAGACAAACAGGGTATTTGGTGGAGCTTGGTGGGGATACCTAACAACACCAACGTACACAACCTATTTGCTGTTTGTGATGATACAAAAAAAAACACACCTAGGAAAACTCACACAAAGGATGGAGACAAATGTGGCAATGCAAATATATGGATGGAAATTTTGCAATGCACTCGAAAGACACTAGCAATTGCTCAATGTAAAGCAGGCATAAGATTGCTCAAATTAGTAGTGCAAAAGTAGTGTAAAACAACTCCAAAAACTGCAGTAGCTATGATCAACTTACAGGCCTCTTCTTTCTCCTTTTTTTTTTGATACTCTCTTTGATGTTTCCACTCTTTTGGATATAGCAATATTCCTCACGGTTACTGTAGCTAATTTTTTTTTCACAGAAACACAAAACCGGGCAACCAATCTAGTGAGCAGCCTGCGAGCAAATAAAAGAGCTAGTCTTATGGGTAAGCTCCTAATTGTATGTGTGGAAAGGCTGTGGCTAAGTCTCACAAGGATCAGATTTGAAACCCTAAAGAAAATTGCAAAGGAAAACTGAAAAAAACACTAAAAGACTTACCGGAAGATCACGGTAGAAAAAACTGCACGTTTTTGTGTCGCGGCAGGAAAACGGATTGATTCCGAGCCGGCGCGGCAGGAAGTGATCGCGGCAGGGAAAAGTGACAAAAATTGTGCCGCGGCAGGACTACTACTTCAACTCGGATTGCAACCTTGAGATCAACTCGGTACTGATTTTTTTGTGTGGATATCTTTTGATATGGACTCGAACCAGAAACTAGACCAGGACTCAACTCGGAATTGGAAACGAGACGTAACTCGAAACTAAACACAACTCGGGTAGGAAATTTGTTTTTTGTGGGATTTTCGGTATAGACTCAACTCGAAAAAACAGAAACTCGATCAACTAAGAACCCTAACCCTGAACACGAAACTAAAAACAGAAAAAAAGGAACACAAACACCAACACAAGCAGCAACTAGGAGATGCAAATTGGGCTGATCTATGGCTATGGCAATATCTAGAACTAATATTTTTGTAGGCTTTTTTCTGGATAGGAATAAAATCACTCAAACTAAAGGGATGAAACGATCTCACTGAGTAAACCTGTGAATCTGATACCAAGATGATAAGGGTTGGCCCAATCTTCTCAGTGAGATGATGATGTAGAGGATGGATTGATGAATCGATAACTCGTGTGATACTGATGAACTCTCCCGGCTGATCCCTATTGCCAATGCAACAGATTGCAACCCCAAGGATATTCTCAACTCCACACGCTTGCACAAGTAGCCACCGACTACAAGTGGTCCTGTACCTCCTTATTCCCAATGGAACAGCAGATAACACGCAGAATTTGCAAGCAGTAACAATACTTCAAGATGAATGCTTAGCAGTTCAATCTAGAAATCTAGGGTTTTAGTTTATCGTAGTCTAACCCTCCAATGCGCAGCAAGGGAGTATATAAAGGGGAAGGGGTGCGGCCCAAGGGCTGGGGCGCACCATGACTAGTCTGACTCGGGTTGGGGTGCAACCCAAACTGATACAAACCGACCCAATTGGGTTCGGCCTAAAAGGAACACGCAGGTCCAAGTCCTACCCCTAGTAGGACTCCTCTCTTGGCGCAGCAACAAAGTGTGGTGCGCCTCCAACTTGTCTCTCCACTTGTGCTCCTGCCTCCCTCTCCTCCCTCAAGCACTTGTTGTGTTTGTTCTGGATTTTATTCTCCATGGAATTCTGCTTGTTCTTCATGTGATCATCCATGTCCTCCACGCCTTGCTGCTCCTCTCCTCCATGAACGCTTGTGTTATCAATAATCCTGATCATACATAAATGCATAGATTTAGGTAGTATAAAATTCTCAGAATCACAAACACCATATTCTAATAGGAGTGAGTTCACCTGCTGTTCTAATAACTTGGTTCTTGATCTTGTCATTGGTCCAATCCTCAATTCATTTGGTTTGTCTTGAACAGCAACATCTTCAATTGGAGAAAGTGTATAAGAGCTAGGGATGTCCTCATCATACTCCCCCCCTTGAAAAGGCATCGTCCTCGACGCAGCAAGGTCATCTCCAAAGTATGGTGTCAAATCAGCAACATTGAAGGAATTACTAACACCAAACTCATGACTAGGAAGATCAATTGAATAGGCATTATCGTTGATCCTTGCAAGCACTTTATATGGACCAGCTCCTCGTGGCATCAACTTGGACTTGCGCAATGTGGGAAATGTTGGGAATATGCCCTAGAGGCAATAATAAAATGGTTTATTAGCATATTCATGTTTTTGATAATAGTTTATTCTCCATGCTATAATTGTATTAACCGGAAACATAATACATGTGTGGAATATAAACACCAGGTGTCCCTAGTAAGCCTCTACCGGACTAGTTCGTTAGTCAAGAGATGGTTAGAGTTTCCTTACCATGGACTTGTTATAGTCACTTGATAACAGAGTCATATCATTAGGAGCAATGATGTGATGGACAAGACCCAAATAATAAAGAGTTGCAATTGATCGTGTCACACAGTTTCATTGCCAACGCTTTTAGTATATGCCAAGTATAGTTTCGTTAGACCATGAGATTATGTCACTCCCATTTACCGGAGGAATGCTTTGTGGACATCAAACGTCACTTCGTAACTGGGTGATTATAAAGGTGGCTTTCAGGTATCTCCGATGGTACTTGTTGGGTGCCATGAATCAAGATTGGGATTTGTCCTTCCTTGTGACGGAAAAGATATCTCTGGGCCCTCTCGGTAATATAGCATCAAGAAAGGTTGCAACCATGTGATTAAGTGTTAATCACGGAGATCCTATATTATGGACGAGTAAAGAGAATTTGCCAGGTAACGAGATGAAACTAGATATGGGGATATCGACGATCGAATCTCGGGCAAATTAAATATCGGTGAGACAAAGGGAATCATATATGAGATTAAGAATCTCCGGCATCGTGGTTCAATCGATAAAGAACTTCGTTGAATATGTAGGAGTCAATATGGGCATCCCGGTCCCGCTATTGATTATTGATATGATCATGTCTGCATGTTCTCGAACCCGTAGGGTCACACACTTAACGCTCCAATGTAGCTAGGTTTAGCGATGAGATAATTGATGGTATGAACGAATGGTGATTCGGAGTCTCGGATAGGATCCCGGACATCACGAGGAGTTCCGGAGTGGTCCGGAGAATAAGATTCATATAAGGAAAGTGTTTCCGGAGGTATCGGAAAAGTTCCGGAATATTTCAGCGGGGTACCGGAAGGTTCCGGAAGGTTCTAGAAGAGTCTAGAAGTGGAGCCCATATCGTATGGACCCACATGGGCCAAAGGGGGTGCAGCAACCATGTGGGGTGCGCACCACCCTAAAGCCCACATGGGCCTAGCCGGCCAAGCAAAGGGCTAAGGGGCCCAAGAAGGGGGCGCCCCAACTTGGGGGCCAAGGCAAGGGGCCGGCCAGCCCTTGCCCAAACCCTAGCCGCCCCCTATATATAGAGGAGAGGGGAGGGGGTGCGGCACACCTTTGGCTGCCCTAGCCGCACCCCTCCCTTGGTGCCCTAGCCGCCACCTCCTTTACCTCTCCCTTGGCGCCACCCCTCCCCGAAGGGCTGCCGCCATCTCCTCCACCATAGATGCTGCACCACCCCTAGCCGTAGGGCTGCTGCACCATGCCCTCCTCTCCCTCTCCTCTTGCTTGGCTTGGCGAAGCCATGCTCGTGGAGATCATCATCATCAACGCCACCACAACCGTCATGGTGCCGAGATCCATCTAGCCATCTCCACCTTGCTTGCGGGATCAAGAAGGAGGAGATCTACATCGAGCCGTATGTGTGGATACCGCGGAGGTGCTGCCCGTCGGGCACTTCATCGGATTGGATCGCGTGGAAATACATCTCCTCGCGACTAGATGAGTCTAGTTGCGGGGATCGACTAGCCAACCCCTGCACCGACAAAACGCGTTTGTTGATCTTCAAGGGTAAGAGATTGGATCTCATCTTCGCTACCTCCATCTAGTAGGTCTAGATCCTTGGGGTTTATTCCGCTTGCTGCGTAGGAAAATTTTTGTTTTCTATGCTGCGACCCCATCAGGAAACCTATCCTTGCGAAAATGAACCCACACCATATCTCCGGGCTGGAATATTACCTCCTTGCGCGTCTTGTTAACACGATCAGCAACATATCTTCCTTTCTTCTCAATTGCTTGCTTGGTCTTCTCATGCATCTTCCTCACAAAATCTGCACGCTTTGATGCCTCCATGTTTACTCTCTCTTGTAGTGGAAGCGGCAGCAAATCAAGTGGAGTAATTGGCTTGAACCCATACACCACTTCAAACGGACATAATTGAGTAGTTGAATGCACCGCCCTGTTATAAGCAAACTCCACATGCGGTAAACAATCCTCCCACTCCCGTAAGTTCTTCTTGATCATGGCTCGCAATAGTGTTGATAGTGTGCGATTCACCACCTCCGTTTGCCCATCAGTTTGGGGGTGACATGTAGTACTAAACAGCAGCTTTGTTCCCAGCTTCCCCCATAGTGTCTTCCAAAAATAGCTCATAAACTTCACGTCACGATCAGAAACAATTGTCCTTGGTACTCCATGTAAGCGTACAATGTCCCTGAAAAACAGATTAGCTATATGCGACGCATCGTCGCTCTTGTGGCATGCAATAAAATGTGACATTTTAGAGAATCTATCCACTACAACAAATATAGAATCATGTCCTCTTTTTGTTCTTGGTAAGCCTAGCAAAAAATCCATACTAATATCCTCCCATGGAGTAGTAGGTGCAGGAAGAGGAGTATACAAACCATGAGGCTTTAATTTTGATTTAGCCTTGTTGCAAGTGATGCAACGCCTCACAAACCTGTCCACATCTCTCCTCATGCGTGGCCAATAGAAGTGATTAGCCAACATGAGCAATGTCTTCTCACGCCCAAAGTGTCCCATTAATCCACCACTATGTGATTCCTGCAATAATAACAAGCGCACGGACGACTCGGGCACACATAATTTGTTAGCTCTAAACCAATATCCATCATGTATATGAAATTTATCCCATGCTTTCACAGCAGAACTTTTAGCATATGGAACCGAAAAATCATGATCTTGAGCATACAAATCACGCAAACTCTCCAAACCAGGAACTTGCACATCTAATTGTGTCAATAACATGCTTTTCCTAGAGAGAGCATCAGCAACTACATTATCTTTGCCTTTCTTGTACTTAATTATGTAGGGAAAAGATTCAATGAATTCAACCCACTTAGCATGACGTTTATTAAGACTAGATTGGCTCTTCAAAAATTTCAAAGCTTCATGATCAGAATGTATGATAAATTCTTTTGGCCACAAATAATGTTTCCAAACCTCAAGAACTCTAACGAGTGCATACAATTCTTTATCATAAACAGAATAATTCAATTGGGCTCCATTCAATTTTTCAGAAAAATAAGCCACGGGTTTGTTCTCTTGCATTAACACACCTCCTATTCCAATACCACTAGCATCACACTCAATTTCGAATTGCTTATGGAAATCAGGAAGTATCAACAATGGGGCTGAAATCAAACGTTTTTTAATCTCATCAAAAACAATATCTTGTGTCACACCCCATTCAAATAGAACACCTTTCTTAGTAAGATCATTCAAAGGTGCAGCAAGAGTACTAAAATCTTTCACAAATCTTCTATAAAAACCAGCTAACCCAAGAAAACTTCTTACTTGACTAATATTCATGGGAATAGGCCAATTTTTAATAGCTTCAATTTTAGATTCATCTACTTCAATTCCATGCTTAGAAACAACATATCCCAGAAATATGACCTTATCTTTGCAAAATGTGCACTTAGCAAGATTACCATAGAGTTTGTTGTCACGTAACACATGCAAAACTTGTCGAATATGATCAACATGCTCAATATCATTGCGGCTGTAAATTAGTATGTCATCAAAATACACAACCATAAATTTGCCAATAAAATTTCGCAAAACATGGTTCATTAATCTCATGAAAGTACTAGGTGCATTAGTTAAACCAAAAGGCATTACTAACCACTCATATAAACCAAATTTTGTTTTGAACGCTGTTTTCCACTCATCCCCCTCTTTCATCCTAATTTGATGATAACCACTACGCAAATCAATTTTAGAGAAAACAGCAGCACCACTTAATTCATCTAACATGTCTTCCAATCGTGGAATGGGATGACGATAACAAATAGTGATGTTGTTAATTGCTCTACAATCTACGCACATGCGCCAAGTACCATCTTTCTTAGGAACTAAAATAACAGGCACAGCACAAGGGCTCAAGCTAATGCGAATATAACCTTTGTCAAGAAGCTCTTGCACTTGTTTCTGAATCTCTTTTGTCTCTTGGGGATTTGTCCTGTAGGGAGCTCGGTTGGGCAATGTTGCTCCAGGTATCAAATCAATTTGATGCTCTATCCCTCGCAATGGTGGCAAACCAGGAGGTACGTCATCCGGAAACACATCATCAAATTCCTGCAACACAGTAGAAACACCAATAGAGAGAGGGGTCATGTCATTAGAAACCAAAATTTCTCCCTTGTGCATAAGCACGATAGGAAGCAAACTAGGATCCTCACTAAATTCTTTCAAGTCCTCTTTGGTAGCTAACATGCATAATAGGCTCACTCCCTCACAATTATTTTTACCACTCGGTTTAGTGTTGCTAGTTTCACTCACAGAAATATTATTCTCTCGTCTATCTACTTTCTCACTCTCTTTTTCAAGATTTACTTCTGTTTTTTGACGAGACTCATTTAGAATTTGCTGTGGTGTCATAGGCCTCAACATTATGTCCTTCCCATGCCAATTGAGCTGATATGTATTTGCTCTTCCATGATGTATAACATTCCTGTCAAATTGCCATGGTCTTCCCAACAACATGTGGCAAACAGTCATAGGCACCACATCACACTCAATGGTATCTTTGTATGGTCCAATCTGAAATTCCACTTTCACCATATGGCTCACCTTCATCTCTCCCTTGTCACTTAACCATTGGATATAATAAGGATGAGGATGTGGAATATACTTCAATTTCAGTTTTGCACATAAATCTCTACTTGCCAAATTTCTGCAACTCCCTCCATCAATAATAACCTTGCAAGCCATTTGAGGACCAACAACAGCTTTGGTTTGAAATAAATTGCATCTTTGATTTTCAGGACTGGGAGTAACACTCAAAGTTTGTGTGCAAACAATAGTAGGATAATGTGTAACATATGCATCAATAGGACCATCATCATCATCACACACATCATCATCATTAGGATCAGCATCATCACCTGTTTCATATTCATTGTCCTCATTAATAAGCATAACTTTCTTGTTTGGACAATCTCTCTTGAAATGGCCTTTTCCTCCACAAGTATGGCAATTCATATCTCTATTTCGGGCTGTAGATGCATTAGAATTGCTGGAACTTGCTGCTGGTTGCGGTGACTTCTTTGTATTTGAAGCATTGGAATCAGCCTTGCTAGGTGGTGTACCACGCATAGAGGAGTTTTGGGCTGATGGTGTTGATGTAGAAGGGGCAGAAAACCGACTCCTAGATGTATTTCTAGCTGCAAATTTAGACTCCTCTAGCAATTGTGATTCAGCCTCTCTGGCATGATGCAACAATTCATTCATATCATGATAATTGTAATGTCTCACAACACCTCTTATTTTATATTGCAAACCTGAGAGGAAACGCTGCATAGTTTGTTCTGGCTCCTCTCTCACACGTGCACGTTGTAAGATCAACTCCATCTCTTTAAAGTACTCATCCACGGTCATCGTGCCTTGCCTCAAATTTTGCAACTTGTCATACAGTGATCTAACATAATTAGGTGGTACAAATCTGTCCCTCATGACTTGCTTCATGGTCCTCCAAGTAATGATTTCTGGAACACCATCGTGTGCTCGTTGTCTCACAATATTGTCCCACCACTGTAGTGCATAACCCTCAAACTCAGAAGAGGCAAGTTTAATTTTCTTATCCTTTGTCCCGGTTGGTTTGGGCCATTGGTCCCGGTTCCCCAACCGGGACTATCCAATCGGGACGAATGCTCGTCCCGGTTGGGACACCAACCGGGACGAATGGGGGGGGGCACGTGGCCCGGCCACAGGCAGCAGGGGCGGAGGCTTTCGTCCCGGTTCGTAATACGAACCGGGACTATTGTCCCGTCAGATTTTACTTTTTCCAAAAATTTCAGAAAATTGTTTAAATTTATAAAATAAATAATGCTTATTCTATAATTCATAAAAATATGAATAAAATACCAAAATGTTCAGAAAAATAAGACCTATTTGATTATGAAAAATGCATGCATGTTTAAAAAACTTAAATTAAATATTTCTTAGAACTACAAAAATGGCACTACTAGTTAAATAAGAGGAACCACTATTACACATCATCGCCTCGAATATATATATTACACACGTCTCATTCGTCGTCCTACATATATACATCTCTTTTACACTCTCCCTATTTAATTTCAACCTTACAGTAGTATTCTCCTTTTGGATCTAGGACCTCTGCAAGTAAGAATCCGGCAAATTCCTCTTGAATTGCTCGTATGCGATCGTGTGGTAGAAGGCCATCCCGCAACCGTTCGATCTAATTAAAAAAGGGTCAATATATATGAATGAAAGTAAACAGAATTGATGGCAATAAACTAAAATTATGAATATTGCATACGCACTTTAAGTTGTTCTAAGATTCTGCCCTTCTCACAGCACGTCTGACGAATGAACTCGCAGACGTAGTATCCACATAAATGATTCCCGCTTCCCTGGCTCAAGCACTTTACGGGAACAGAGTTCGATCAAAAAATGGTAATGGTATTGAACTAGAATCAAAGAGATGCGCGGATCTAGATAGTAGTACTTACATTTATTGGTTTAAATGTAAGCTCCTCCGCCCATTCACCCCTAGCCCTGGCGGTGAATCGTTTCCAAGCCCTGCCCGGCAAAGAAAATGAATAAAGGAGTTATATATTAATTACTTGCTATCAGTAAATGAACGGAAAGTTGCCGATAATGCCATAATGATTGAAATTACCTCTGGAGGCATTCCTGCATGTCCGCCCACTTCTCAAGGGGTTTATGTAAGGAGTCCATGACTTGTACTACTCCTTTGTCAGGCATAATGATTAGCAGAATAAAGTGAAAGCTGCGCACGCATAAGTCATCAATTATACACTTAACATCGAGAAATTAAGCGAAATAAAATGTGTAGAAGACAGTAACACTTACTTGAAGTTGTAAGGAAATAATATTTCTCTTTTGATTTCGTTGAACCGTAACGCATTTACCAAGTTATTCTCGGTTTCGTCATAAAAATCAAGGAGACTTTTTTCATGAACGGTATTTGGATCAACGAACCCAATGTCATAGATTTGTCCTCTTTTGCATTCGAGAATCTTCATTCTGCATAATTAATATAGTGATGAGTAAGATTATAAATGCAATGAACGAGTTGAGCTAGGTAGAGACTTAACTACAGAAATAATACTTACAGACAATAGGCGCTGATGATAGCTTTGTCAAGGGCTGCTTGTTGGTATAACTGAAATAATTCACAAAATTCAATCATTACCGCGTCATCTCCATTCCCGTAATGCTCGTTCTTATATCCCACGTAGATCCAATTTTCCCCTTTCTTTGAGGCTGCCATGTACCAACTATGCAATCTTCGCATTTTTGTCGGTAGATCTTTGACTGACTGAGATTTGACGAGAGGATGCCCGTGCCGGTATTTGTATTTTGGAACTATTTGTTCGTGGAATTGTAATTGGTCTAAGTACTCAGCAATAGACAAGCCGTGAGCAGCGGCTACTTCTCCGTACGTTGCAACAAACTCATGATCGATGCCGACCGCAGGTTTGCTCGACCCCACCTTGGTATCGGAAAACACTTTGAGCGGGGGGCACGATTGTTTTTGCTGTTCTCCTAGCTGGGCAACTGTCTTCCGGCTTGCACTAATACTCTTCGACCGCTGTTTATTTGCCCGAACCGACTTGAGAATAGAGCGGTCATAGTCTGGTGTCAGCTTTGGCGGGGGTTGGGCCAAATTTTTCAGCATTTTCACGACAGCGGCATGTTCTTCTGGGGTGTCGGGGAACTCTGGCGCTTTCGCCTTCTTTGCCTTCAAGTTAGCAAACCACTTATCCGTTTCCCCTTTTGCGATCGCCTTATTTTCCTCCACCGTATAGTCATAAGGTCTCTTGGCAAGATTCTTATGAGGTACTTTTGGGAGGGGTGACCTTGAACGTTTCGGTGATCGGTTTTTATCAAACCCCAGAGTACCCACACGTGGCACCAGAGAAGACTTACGCGGCGGCGGAGGCGACTGACGCGGCGGCGAAGACGGCTGCTCTGGAGACTGGTGAGGCGGCGGAGACGGCGCCTGAGGCGGCGGCGGTGGAGAGTGGTGAGGCGGCGGAGATGGCGCCTGAGGTGGTGGAGAGTGGTGAGGCGGCGGAGGCGGTGGAGAGTGGTGAGGCGGCGGCGGTGGAGAGTGGTGAGGCGGCGGAGGCAGCCAGTTTGGAAGCACGATGAATTCCTTTGGCCATAGAATAGTCCCTTTCTTGGCTTCTCCAAGTTCAACCACCTCCCCATCTTCACCTGCAGGGTGTTCCAGATTCAACTCCTCAAATCCTTTACTAACTTCATCGACCCCGACAATAGCGTAGCCATGAGGAACCGGGGAGCAATGGAAAGTTGGTGTAGGTCCAATTGGTACGGCATAGCCGACCGCCACCTTCATGGTTATGTTGAACACTTTCACATGTAGCTCACAAGGTGTGCTCTCCGTGATATCATCCACTGGGTAGCGATGAAGAGCATCCGTCGTCAGTGCATCATCATCACGTGCCGGGACCATGCTCGAAGCCACGCTGCTTTTCCGATATGATGGGTCGGTAGCATCGACTGCAGCTTCTACAACGTGCTGCTGAGATAGGCCGGCAGTGCCTTGCTGGCTAAGTTCGTTAATTTGATCCTGCTGCCGCTTCATTTGATCCTGCTGCCGCTTAATTGTTTCTTCTATATTACGCAGCCGGTCTGCAGCAGCGATTGCTTCCCTTGCCTCCCTTTCCTTTCTCCTCTGATGACTTTTATCGGGAAATATTTTCCTTTCCACGGGAAACCCATGTTTCCACGGCTTGGAGCCTTTGGTGCCTCGTGTTCGTCCATCATGTTCTTTATTCCCAAGGGCGCGTGAAAGCTCGTCAACCTCTCTATCGGGACGGAACCGTCCCTCTTCAACATCCTTGTATGCTTTCCTAATTTCTTCGATGGGTAGTAGGGGATTATCCTTGTGTCTTCTGGTATATATGCACTTTCCTTCTGCGTCCAATGTGACCCCATGCCTGTAAAACCAATTTCTTGTCCGTTCGGTCCATCCTTCTTTTATAGGCTCTGGAACGATCCCTTTAGCCAGCAGGTCGGCCTCAAGTTTGTCCCACTTAGGCATGGAACAGGCGTAGCCAGCAGCCCCCATAGTATGGTGGTACTTCTTTTTAGTAGCATTTGCCTTGTTTACTGCAGACTTTAACTGAGCTTCCTCTGATTTCTTGTAATTCACAAAATCTTCCCAGTAGTCTCTTATCTTCTCATACCCGTGATCGAAATCCGGAGTTTTATCTTTCAAGATATAGTCGGTGACCAATCTTTTCTTAAATTTGTTGAATAGCTCGGCCATCTTCTTAAGAGCCCACGCCTTGACTTTATCTACTAGAGCTTTTTTTCGGGCATCCATCTCCTCCTCATCTGGCTCCCCCTCCTCTGGATCCACCTCTGGCAACGGCAATGTGAAATTAACCATGACCTTTTGAAAAAGGCGTCTTTTGCCTTCGAGGCCGATATAGCTAACTTTAGGATCCCTTGGCTTATTCCATTCTCGGATGGTGATCGGGACGTAGTCCCTAACAATAACACCGCATTGCTTCACAAATTTTTGTCTAACATCAATTGGAGCAATGGGTTCGCCGTCTGCAGCGACTTCTTCGATCCTGTAGCGGACATTGTCCTGCAACTTTTTGGTTGGGCCTCGTTTCGTCCTCACAGAGGATTTGCTCGATCCGGATGGCTAAAAGAAGAAAGACCGTTAATATGTGTATATGGACAACAGAGGCTAAATTAATTAATATAAATATATATGCACCTCGTCGGAGTTTGTAATAATCAATGTTGCACCGGAGCTGCCGGCTTCTGCCTTGTCGGCTTCTCCCTCATCGGAGATGCCAAGTTCGGCCTCTTTCCAGGCGTTGAGAGACTCATCCCCCTCACCGGAGTCGTTCAGAAAGTGACTTGTTTCATCATCGCCGCAGATTATATCCTCGAGGATATTTTCCTGAATTTCATCTCTACCGTGTGGTTCCATAGTTTCTGCAAAATAGGATAGTTATTTTCGGAGCCGTCTCTGCCGTGTCGTTCAGAAAACTTGTAGTAATAATATGAAGCCTAAAATCAAAAATAAATATTTATTTATACAAATATGAAGCCTAAAATCATAAATAAATATTCATTTATACAAATATGAAGCCTAAAATCATAAATAAATATGAAGCCTAAGCATAGGGAACGTGGTTTTACATCTGAAGCCTCATATGTCAAAGCCATTAGTCAGCAAAAAGAGTGCCTACAAGAACGAAGTAGAAATAAATGCATTGTTCTTGCATTTACCCTTGGTTCTGTAGACAGTCTTCTTGCAAGCATAATGGACTATTCTAATCATCGGCTTGCATTAAGAATAGCCAAGAAGACAACATTATTTCTTTCGGCTCATAAAAAACAGCAAAATCAGCTACCACTAAATCATTCCAAATTGACTTAGCAAATTTTCTAATAACATTTCTAATAAATTTCTAACACTAAATTTCCTAACACTAAATTTCTAACACTAAATTCTAACACTAAATTACCTACCACTAAATTTCCTACACTACAAAAACAACACAAAAATGTACCTAAACTACACACCTAATTTATACTACTAACTAATTTAAATTACTAACTAATTTAAACTACTAACTAATTTAAATTACTAACTAAAACTAACTAACTATGGAGTAACAAATAGTTCTTAACAACAATATTGCAACTAATTATGGAGTATTAATTTTGATTTCTAACTTTGCTAACACAATCATCAAATAATATTGCTTTGCTAAATTTCCAAACTTTGTTAAAGAAATTAACTTTGCTAAATTTGCTAACTCTTCTAAATTTACTACACTAATTAGTAATTTTTAAAACTAACTAACTAACTAAAATTACTAATGCACTAACTAACAAAAATTACTAACTAATAATTTAAATTACTAACTAACTAAAACTAACTAACTAACTAAAATTACTAATGCACTAACTAACAAAATTACTAACTAATAATTTATATTACTAACTAACTAACTAACTAACTAACTAAAAATGAACTAACTAACTGAATTAAAAAAACTAACTAAATTAAAAAAAACTAACTAACAGAGGTGCTCACCGGAGGCCGGAGGAGGAGGGCTCGGCGGAGGAGAGGCTCAGCGGATGAGGGCTCGGCGGAGGAGGGCGGCGGATGAGGGCTCGGCGGAGGAGGGCGGCGCAGGTTGCAGGCGACGAGTGGAGGTCGGCGGCGGCGGGCGCGTGGAGGTGGAGGGCGGTACAGTTGGCCGGTGACGAGGAGGGATCGGCGGGGGAGGGCGGCGCAGGTTGCGGGCGGTGCAGGGGGAGTCCGACGGCGCGTGGAGGCCGGCGACGAGTGGAGGCCGCCGGCAGCGGGCGCGTGGAGGCCGGCGGCGGATTTGGGCAGCCTGACGGCGTCGGGTCGGTTCGCGCGCTGGTCCTTAGCGAAAATGAGAAGCAGTTGGGGGAGAAGAAGAGGCGGCCAGATTTAAAAGGCAAAGACCTTTCGTCCCGGTTGGTGCCACCAACCGGGACGAAAGGGTCTTTAGGTCCGGTTGGTGGCACCAACCGGGACCAAAGGCCTAACCTTTCGTCCCGGTTGGTGGCACCAACCGGGACGAAAGGTCCGGCACCGAAAAGGCGCGCGAAAATACCCTTTGGTCCCGGTTCGTGGCATGAACCGGGACCAATGCCCTGAAAATTCAATTTTATTTCAAACTTTTCAGTTCTGAATGTTGTTCCCGCCTTTTTTATTCTTATTAAGGTGTTTGAATATGAATTTCAAATTGTTTCGAATTTGAAAAGACTTTCAACTTGAAAAGTGTTTAAATTTGAATAAATAATTCAAAACCATTTTCTGTTTTCTATAATAATTATTCTATCTATACAAACTATTAACCATTTTGTCATTTTTTTAAGATTAGAGGTGAATTCATTTAAGTAAATTTTTTGGAATGTGAACTTAATTAATTCATTGAACTTATAAATTCAATATCTTTTGATCTGTTTATCAGAAAAATGCAAATAATATATCAAATTGTTGATAAAAATGTAATCTATCTATTTATTTAATTTATATCTATTGAATTAATTTATATCTATTGAATTAATTCATATCTATTGATTTAATTCATATGTCACTAAACAGTACATAATGGCAACAGTGGATCCTTCAGGTAATCGACCGGATACGGTACAGAATGACAATAGTGGATCCCAAATATTTTGCATACATATGCATGAATATCACATACATATCCGGAAGTCGATAGTTTAGGTCGCAAGTTTTCAAAAGCAAGTAGTAACCTAAACTATGATCACATAAAAGAGAACTGCAATGGTGATCACATACTCTGAAACTAACTTCGACGGTGTATTTGATACGGTACAGAATGACAATAGTGGATCAGTTGTCCTAACAATCTTAGTCATACTCCTGCCTAGGCCTATAATACTCGTACTCGTAGTCGCCGTCATCGTCGTCGTCGCTGTCATCGTACTCATACGGCGCTCGTGGCTCGAACCTCGACGGGTGAGCACCCCCGGACTGCATGTTAGGGTAGCGTAGGCGGGGGTTATCGCCAGCCATGATGTAGTTCATAACGCCCTGGAGAGTCCGGCCAGCCCACCACAGCTGACGGCCAGCCTCGTTGAAGTCCGAAGGAGGAGGGCCATCCCCCTCGTACCTGGCGAGCGCCCTCTCACGCCGATTGATGAAGAAGGCTTCCCAAGTCGGGCGGTAGTCGGGATGCCATCCCGGATCCATCCGCTGCTCCGGTGTGAGCTCGAGGTAGTAGTGGTTCGTGATGGCCGCCCGGCGCGCCACACCTTGAGGGACAGGAGGGACCGGCACGCCTCCGGCGCTCAGCCTCCAGCCGGTGGGGACGCGGTAGCCGGGCGGGCAGGGGTAGTTCGAGGCGGAAAGCTCCTCCGCCTGACGGTAGGTTAGTACGGTGGAAGCCATGGAAGAGTGATGAGGTTGCATATATGAGTTTAGATGTGATATATATAGTGAGAAATTGCGGGAAGACGAAGGCGGAAAGCGGTGGAATAAGCACACGGATCGTGTGTTTCCTTCGAGCGCTTGTGAGCCGTTGGATCAGAGTTGTGTTTCTTTCGAGTGCTTGTGAGCTGTTGGATCGTGTGCACACGGATCGTGTGTTTCTTTCAAGCGCTTGTGAGCTGTTGGATCAGGGCCTTTAGTACTGGTTCGTGTTACCAACCGGGACTAAAGAAGCACACGGATCGTGTGTTTCTTTCAAGCGCTTGTGAGCCGTTGGATCAGGGGTGTGTTTCTTTAGAGCGCTTGTGAGCCGTTGGATCAGAAGCACACGAATCGTGTGTTTCTTTCAAGCGCTTGTGAGCTGTTGGATCAGGGCCTTTGGTCCCGGTTCGTGTTACCAACCGGGACTAAAGAAGCACACGGATCGTGTGTTTCTTTCAAGCGCTTGTGAGCCGTTGGATCAGTGGTGTGTTTCTTTAGAGCGCTTGTGAGCCGTTGGATCAGAAGCACACGGATCGTGTGTTTCCTTCGAGCGCTTGTGAGCTGTTGGATCAGGGCCTTTGGTCCCGGTTCGTGTTACCAACCGGGACTAAAGAAGCACACGGATCGTGTGTTTCTTTCAAGCGCTTGTGAGCCGTTGGATCAGGGGTGTGTTTCTTTAGAGCGCTTGTGAGCTGTTGGATCAGAAGCACACGCCTATAAATAGCGACGTCCCTGCAGCGAAACGGCACACAACGAGCGTCTACCTTTGCCACCGAACCCAATGGTTGGATTTAGCCTACCCGCTGGCATGTTCCCTAACACAAGCCCTCGGGTAGGTTGAATCCAACCACTGGATTAGGGTGACACAATGATGAATTGCCGAGGAGGTGGGAGTGGTGGTGGTGGAAGTGGTAGCCATGCCCCTCGGTCGGATCCAAGCAGCTCCAAGGCTCTCTGATGATCTACAACATTCCCAACACTTTTTGGGATGGTCGTTAGATCATCAGAGATGTTTTGGGGCTGTTTGGATCGAAGGTCGATTTGCTGCTCACGACGACACGAGACGGATGCGCAAGCTTCCGGATGGGCAAAACCAGTGTTGGATCAGCCACATGACCCTATATGCAAATCATTCGGATTCCCGTCATACAGCCCAACGGTGCATTTGATATGCAGGCACTCACGAGCCACCGTTGGGCTGTATGACGGGGAAACCGTGTGGATTTGATAAAAGGTTTAATACATTAATTATTAAAGGGCTTGTGAGCCGTTGGATCAGAGTGTGTTTCTTTCGAGTCCTTGTGAAGCTGTTGGATCTCAAGCAGAAGATAAGGCACACATATCAACGCTCCTTTTTTTCCCGGTTCCAGCTACCAACCGGGACTAAAGATGAAGATTTCCCCTGATCTTTTAGCTATAAATACCAACCGGGACTAAAGACCGAATACAAATTACATAAAAGGTTTAATGCATTTGGGAACACTCGATCATACATATATTAATTGTGTAATGCATTTGACAACACTCATACATAAAAAGTTTTTGAGAACACTCATGCATTTGACATGATCTCTATGATCGCTTCTTCGGCCGTAACCATGGAGTTTCTTCATTATGTAACGGGATGCTTGGGTCAGTTTTCACTGTGAATGGCGGAATTTCATCAAACTTATTATAGTCTGCTGACATGTCTGTCTTGTCCTCGACTCCCACGATGTTTCTTTTTCCTGAAAGAACTATGTGACGCTTTGGCTCATCGTGTGCTGTATTTGTTTCCTTATCTTTTCTTTTTTCGGTCTGGAGCTCATGTCCTTCACATAGAAAACCTGAGCCACATCATTGGCTAGGACGAATGGTTCGTCTCTGTACGCAATATTCTTGAGATCCACTGTTGTCATTCCGTACAGCTGGTCTACCTTTACCCCTTCTCCATTCATGTTGACCCAACTGCACCGAAACAAAGGGACCTTAAAAGTAGGTCCATAGTCAAGTTCCCATATCTCCTCTATGTAACCATAGTATGTGTCCTTTTGTCCATTCTCGTCTGTTGCATCAAAGCGAACACCACTGTTTTGGTTGGTACTCTTTTTATCTTGGGCAATCGTGTAAAATGTATTCCCATTTATCTCGTACCCTTGGAAAGTCAATACAGTCGAAGATGGTGACGCGGCCAATAAGTAGAGTTGATCTCCAACATCGGTGTCATTCATGAGATGTAATCGCAACCAACTGCCGAAAGTCTCCATGTGTTTTTGTTTAATCCAGGAGTCAGGCTTCCCTGGGTTTTTCGAGCATACACTATTCTTGTGTACCTCGATATACGGAGCCACGAAGGTGGAACTTTGTAGAACTGTGTAGTGTGCTTGAGTGAAAGAATGCCCGTCCCTACATATCATTGCTTTCTTTCCTAGCGTGCCTTTTCCACTAAGTCTCCCCTCATGCCGCGATTCAGGAAGACCAATCGACTTAATGTCAGGAATAAAGTCAACACAAAACTCAATGACCTCCTCTGTTCCATAGCCTTTGGATATGCTTCCTTCTGGCCTAGCACGGTTATGAACATATTTCTTCAAGACTCCCATGAACCTCTCGAAAGGGAACATATTGTGTAGAAATACAGGACCGAGAATTGCAATCTCGTCGACTAGGTGAACCAGGAGATGCGTCATAATATTGAAAAATGATGGGGGGAACACCAACTCAAAACTAACAAGACATTGGGCCACATCCTTCTGTAACCTTGTCAGACTTTCTGGATCGATTACCTTCTGAGATATTGCATTGAGAAATGCACATAACTTCACAATGGGTACTCGAACATTTTCCGATAGAAGCCTCCTCAATGCAATCAGAACCAACTGCGTCATAATCACGTGGCAATCATGAGACTTCAGGTTTTGGAATTTTTTATCTTCCATATTTATTATTCCCTTTATATTTGACGAGAAGCCAGCCGGGACCTTGATACTGCTCAGGCACTCAAAAAATATTTCCTTCTCTGCTTTCGTAAGAGCGTAGCTGCTTAAGTAATGACGCCCTTTATCTGTATGCTTGTTGTTTGGGTCTTTCATACGCTGCTGGTCCTCCCTTGCTTCCGGTGTATCTTTTGTCTTCCCATACACGCCGAGGAAGCCTAGCAGGTTTACGCAAATATTCTTTGTCACGTGCATCACGTCGATTGAAGACCGGACCTCTAGGACTTTCCAATAGGGTAGCTCCCAAAATATAGATTTCTTCTTCCACATGGGCGCGTGTCCGGTAGCGACGTCTTTCGGAACAGAATGACCGCCAGGACCCTTTCCAAAGATTACTTCTATGTCCTTGACCATACCAAATATAACATCACCATCAGGGAGCTTAGGCTTCTTCTGGTGATCTGCCTCACCATTGAAATTGACGACACCCCAGGTACACGACCTTCTTACATTTTTCCAAATATGTACCTTTAGTCTTATCTAAACAGTGCGTGCATGCGTTGTATCCCTTGTTTGACTGTCCTGAAATGTTACTAAGAGCAGGCCAATCATTGATGGTTACGAACAGCAACGCTCGTAGGTCAAATTCCATCTGTTTGTGCTCATCCCACACACGTACACCTGGTATGGCCCACAACTGCAAAAGTTCATCAACTAATGGCCTTAGGTACACATCAATGTCGTTGCCGGGTTGCTTCGGGCCTTGGATGAGAACTGGCATCATAATGAACTTCCGCTTCATGCACAACCAAGGAGGAAGGTTATAGATACATAGAGTCACGGGCCAGGTGCTGTGACTGCAGCTCTGCTCCCCAAAAGGATTCATGCCATCTGTACTTAGACCAAACCATAAGTTCCTTGCTTCACCTGCAAAGTCCGGGAACTCTCTCTCGATTTTTCTCCATTGAGACCCATCGGCGGGGTGTCTCAACTTCCCGTCTTTCTTACACTCTTCTTTGTGCCATCGCAACAACATGGCATGCTCTTTGTTTCTGAACAGACGTTTCAACCGTGGTATTATAGGAGCATACCACATAACCTTAGCAGGAATCTTCTTCCTGACGGGCTCGTCATCGCCCTCAACATCACCAGGATCATCTTGTCTGATCTTGTATTGCAGTGCATTGCATACCGGACATGCATCCAAATTCTCATACTCCTCACTGCGGTAAAGAATGCAGTCATTGATGCATGCATGTATCTTCTGCACATCTAATCCTAGAGGGCAGATAGCCTTCTTTGCTTCGTACGTAGTCTCGGGCAGTTCGTTATCCTTTGGAAGCTTCGGCTTCATTATTTTCAGTAACTTTTCAAATCCCTTGTCAGATAAACCAGTCTCTGCCTTCCATTTCAGCAATTCCAGTGTGGTACCGAGCTTTGTGCTGCCATCTTCGCAATTTGGGTACAACAACTTTTTGTGATCCTCTAGCATGGCCTCCAACTTCAGCTTCTCCTTTTCTGTATCGCATTCTCGTTGTACATCGGAAATGACCCGACCAAGACCATCAGCATGCTCATCTGGCGTCCGTTGTTCTTCACCACCTTCTTCTTCATTGTCTTCCATCGCAGTATCACCGTATTCTTCAGAGAACATACGATAGTTCTCATCATCATTTTCTTCTTCATCGTCTTCCATCATAACCCCTCTTTCTCCGTGCTTGGTCCAACAATTATAGCTGGGCATGAAACCTCTCCGAAGCAGGTGGCCTTGAATGGTTCTCGACGAAGAGTGCTCCTTAACGTTCCGACAGTCCACACATGGACAAGGTATAAAACCATCATATTTGTTTGCCTCAGCCACATGGATAAATTTATGCAGGCCTGTAATAAAATTAGAATTGCGTCGGTCGCCGTACATCCATCGCTGCTGTTCATCCATCTGCATATCATATAATTAAGTTTATCAAATACAATTAGAATAACATATTGAATACTGAAATGACCACCGTACATCGACACATCCAATATTTCTGTATCAATTATAGATGAGAAGGATAAAGTTGCTAACCTCGGTCGAGGATATCATTTTGTGTGAACTTAAGTGTGGCTCGGGCATTTCATCGAACACATCTTGTGCGTGGCAAAGGAAATAAAAACTAGCACCCACTTCCCACCAATCCGAGCAAAAAAAATAACAGAGTAGAGAAGAAGACGGGGGTGGGGTTATGTTATATAGGCAGGGGAGGGGCATTCGTCCCGGTTCGTGGCACGAACCGGGACCAAAGCTCGGGCATTCGTCTCGGTTCGTGGCACCAACCGGGACCAAAGCCTCCGCGAAGCTTTGGTCCCGGTTCGTGCCACGAACCGGGACGAATGCCCCCAACCGAATCGGGACTAATGCTCCACGGGCCCCTGGTAGCTCGAACCGGGACCAATGCCAGGCATTGGTCCCGGTTTATCAGTCAACCGGGCCGAATGCAAATTCGGCAGCGTCCGAAAGGGTGTTTTCTACTAGTGATAGTTATGCAAGCGCCACAACTTCTCAATTTTAAGTTCCCACCTGAGATACTCTTCAACATCATTAGTATCAAAACTGAATTGTGGAATAGAAAATTTGATTCTGCCCAAACCATCATCCTCTCGATGATTTTCAGGAGCATTAGCAAGAGGTACACGCCTTGCTTGATGCATATGACCCCCACGGCCATGAATTGGTGCAAAGCCTCTCCCCGGGCCAATTTGATAATTGGCATCTTCATGCGCCTCATGACCAGCATTATGCACACTATCATCGTCCCCGGGATTGGGGAGCCTTTGATTCACCAAAGTTGTCAAATCAGCCAGTTGTTGTGTCACGGTTGTCACCGCCATTTGCAAAGTATTGAGTTGAGTTTGTTGGGCTTCGGACGATGTAACCAGACCACCAATGGAAATATCAACATGCTGTAGTTCCTCAGTAAGCTGTCCACTAAAGTCCTCAAGTTTGGTTGTCAACTCTCCATTAACCGTGTCAAGCTTCTGTGTTAAAGAATCCCGCAATGCCTCATATTTAGCCCACTTCACCACTTCATCAGCACCCTTCTTTTGCTGCACAAGAGCATCACTAGAATCATCCATGATTAATAGGTTAGTGAAAAAGTAAACAAATATATGTGGTGTTCTCTCTCAACTCACTCGAAAGCAGCAAAGACAGGTGTATCTCACCGTTCCAAAGTGAATAGAAAGACTTACTCACCAAGTAGCAGGACTAATGTGACTTGATGTGAAAGAGAGAATATCAAGGTGTACAACCAGCACAAAGACAAACAGGGTATTTGGTGGAGCTTGGTGGGGATACCTAGCAACACCAACGTACACAACCTATTTGCTGTTTGTGATGATACAAAAAAAAACACACCTAGGAAAACTCACACAAAGGATGGAGACAAATGTGGCAATGCAAATATATGGATGGAAATTTTGCAATGCACTCGAAAGACACTAGCAATTGCTCAATGTAAAGCAGGCACAAGATTGCTCAAATTAGTAGTGCAAAAGTAGTGTAAAACAACTCCAAAAACTGCAGTAGCTATGATCAACTTACAGGCCTCTTCTTTCTCCTTTTTTTTTGATACTCTCTTTGATGTTTCCACTCTTTTGGATATAGCAATATTCCTCACGGTTACTGTAGCAATTTTTTTTCACAGAAACACAAATCCGGGCAACCAATCTAGTGAGCAGCCTGCGAGCAAATAAAAGATCTAGTCTTATGGGTAAGCTCCTAATTGTATGTGTGGAAAGGCTGTGGCTAAGTCTCACAAGGATCAGATTTGAAACCCTAAAGAAAATTGCAAAGGAAAACTGAAAAAAACACTAAAAGACTTACCGGAAGATCACGGTAGAAAAAACTGCACGTTTTTGTGTCGCGGCAGGAAAACGGATTGATTCCGAGCCGGCGCGGCAGGAAGTGATCGCGGCAGGGAAAAGTGACAAAAATTGTGCCGCGGCAGGACTACTACTTCAACTCGGATTGCAACCTTGAGATCAACTCGGTACTGATTTTTTTGTGTGGATATTCGTTATAGACTCAACTCGAAAAAACAGAAACTCGATCAACTAAGAACCCTAACCCTAAACACGAAACTAAAAACAGAAAAAAAAGGAACACAAACACCAACACAAGCAGCAACTAGGAGATGCAAATTGGGCTGATCTATGGCTATGGCAATATCTAGAACTAATATTTTTGTAGGCTTTTTCTGGATAGGAATAAAATCACTCAAACTAAAGGGATGAAACGATCTCACCGAGTAAACCTGTGAATCTGATACCAAGATGATAAGGGTTGGCCCAATCTTCTCAGTGAGATGATGATGTAGAGGATGGATTGATGAATCGATAACTCGTGTGATACTGATGAACTCTCCCCGCTGATCCCTATTGCCAATGCAACAGATTGCAACCCCAAGGATATTCTCAACTCCACACGCTTGCACAAGTAGCCACCGACTACAAGTGGTCCTGTACCTCCTTATTCCCAATGGAACAGCAGATAACACGCAGAATTTGCAAGCAGTAACAATACTTCAAGATGAATGCTTAGCAGTTCAATCTAGAAATCTAGGGTTTTAGTTTATCGTAGTCTAACCCTCCAATGCGCAGCAAGGGAGTATATAAAGGGGAAGGGGTGCGGCCCAAGGGCTGGGGCGCACCATGACTAGTCTGACTCGGGTTGGGGTGCAACCCAAACTGATACAAACCGACCCAATTGGGTTCGGCCTAAAAGGAACACGCAGGTCCAAGTCCTACCCCTAGTAGGACTCCTCTCTTGGCGCAGCAACAAAGTGTGGTGCGCCTCCAACTTGTCTCTCCACTTGTGCTCCTGCCTCCCTCTCCTCCCTCAAGCACTTGTTGTGTTTGTTCTGGATTTTATTCTCCATGGAATTCTGCTTGTTCTTCATGTGATCATCCATGTCCTCCACGCCTTGCTGCTCCTCTCCTCCATGAACGCTTGTGTTATCAATAATCCTGATCATACATAAATGCATAGATTTAGGTAGTATAAAATTCTCAGAATCACAAACACCATATTCTAATAGGAGTGAGTTCACCTGCTGTTCTAATAACTTGGTTCTTGATCTTGTCATTGGTCCAATCCTCAATTCATTTGGTTTGTCTTGAACAGCAACATCTTCAATTGGAGAAAGTGTATAAGAGCTAGGGATGTCCTCATCACGAAGGCTATCACAAAGTAAAGTCCATAAGTAAAAGCTCGGGTATAGAAATAACCGAGGCACGCGGAGACGAGGATGTATTCCCGAGTTCCTCCTTGTTAAGAGAGTACGTCTCGTTGGAGGGGTGTGAGCTCGCCACAAAAGGCCTACTCAAGATGCCACAAAGGCCTCACCTTATTCTCCGATGAACCGCACCCAAGGGTTTGGTCCACCTTCCACTATCGGAATCCTTCGAGGCGGAATCCGGAGCCTTTACACCACTAAGCTTGGGACGCGCATACACAACCGAATTGGAGGCTCCCAAGAATCACCACAACACTGTCTAGGGTCCAATGACCCAAGAGTAACAAGCTCCCAACCTTCAATCCCACGAAACACCGTGGGGAGCACAACCCGATGCAACAAATGCAAAAGGCAAGAACACACCAAGTGGTCAAATTCTTCTCCCCAAAATCCAACCAAAGCAACTAATGCTATGGAGGGATTTAGGAGGAAGAACAAAGGAGAAACACCAAGAACTCCAAAATCTAGATCCAACGAGTTCCCCTCACTTAGAGAAGATTTTGTCTGGCGAAGTAGTGGATCTAGATCTCCTCCCTTGTTTCCCTAAATTTGGGCAAGCATCATCAGAGGGATTAGGAGGAATCGAGCTCTCAAAATGTATAGCAATGGAGGAGAGAGAGCAAGAAAAAAGACGGGAAAAAATTGGGGAAGAACCCTTTTTATAGGTGGCCACAAAATGTGGCCGTTGGGGGCTAAAAATGGGCAGCAGGCAGCCCGGCCTGGGGCCGGCCTGCACCCGGCCAGGTCGGCCGGGAAACTTCCCAGTGACCGAAGCAGCCAAGCCAGCGACCGAAGCAGCGAAACAGGGCAGCCGGCCTGCCCCCGGCCTTGGGCTGGCCAGTCGCGCGAGTTGGGCTGGGAGGCAGCCCGGCCTGGGGCCGGCCTGCACCCGGCCAGGCCGGCCGGGAAACTTCCCAGCAACCGAAGCAGCCAAGCCAGCGACCGAAGCAGCGAAACAGGGCAGCCGGCCTGCCCCCGGCCTTGGGCCGGCCAGTCGCGCGAGTTGGGCCGGGAGGCAGCCCGAGCCGGCCGGCCTGCCCCCGGCCTGGGCCGGCTAGGCAGCACGCGGGTGAGCCGGGACAATGCCCGAGCCTTCCGGCCTCGCACCGGCCCGGGGCCGGCCAGGCCGGGCCGGCACCTTTTTTTTTCTTTTTCTGATTGATTTTCTGTTTAATAAAAACTCCGAGATAAAACCGCAATAACTTTCACCCACGAACTCTGTTTTCGATAATCCTGGACTCGTTGGAATCATCACAACGAGCACAACAAGAATATATAGAGAAACATCATAGTCCAAGAAAATATTATAAAAACAAATGGGAAAGGTAAAAGCACCTTTTCGCAAACCGAAAAAGCCGTATATTTTGCAATTTAAGTCCGAATGGAGTAAAACCAATTTTGTTGAAAAGAGGACGACAAAAACAACCTTTAAAAATGGAAAACAAGCAATGTATATTTTGCAAAGAAATGGAAGAGATAAATCTTCCGCACGGATGAACCGGCAAAATCTCCAATACCGAAACCGCAATAGAAGACGCATATGAAAACCGTTTTCGGTGAACTTAGCCTTGTCATGATGAGCACGACAAGCACCAAGACCACACCACGATAAGAGACAAATAAGAACCAATAAAGATGACTTTATGGATGCAAAGATTTGTGCTCTCTACGATGATACGATCACGCTATTCGGTCGAGAGCCCCTCTTGATAGTACGGCTATCTATCCTATAACCCGGTCTCTCAACTAACAACATGAGACCGGTAAAATAGAAACCCTATCAAGATAATACCTTTGCCTTGCGCCTTAATCCACTTGAGGTCGATGAAGACGATCTTCATCTCCTCAAGACAAACCACCTTTCTTGATTGCGCTTCGCTTGGTGAAGATTCACATGTTGCTCCCCCATAACCCAAGATGGGAGAAGCACCTCTTCGGCATATTTTCACTTGGACTTGAGTGTTGATCAACTCGCACTTAGCCTTGATCAACACATACTTTTCTTCCCTTAGCCTTGACTCCAACAAATGGAGATCAAGCAACGCAAATGGACACACCTACAAGTATAGCTCAATACAAACATTAATCCATAGAGATTGTCATTAATTAACAAAACCATGCATGGGGGCAACCATGCACTTTCACACAGTGGCCATGTATCATGTATGCATCTCAGGCATCGTTAGCAGTTCAAGTTCCTCAGTGGTCAGTTTCTCTTTTCCAGACCAGTTTCTCTTCTCCAGATCGTTCTTTTTTTAGAAGAAAGGGGAAGGGGAGAGGTAGGCTGGCTTGTAGATGGCACCTGCCGGGTTCGGGGCCGGGTTTGCCACACCCATACCCGCTTCCGCCACCTCTCCCCGCCACCGCCACCCGCCTCCATACCCGCCGGCGGGTCCCAATCTCTACCAGACCTGCCACTCGTCGGGTACCCGCGACCCGCCGGGTACCCTTTTCCGCTGCTCCCTGTCCATCGCCGGGAGATGCAGAGCCGCCAGCACCAGCAGATGCTCGGGAGGAGCGGCACAGGAGAGGCGGGGCGGCGCACGGAGGCGCAGGATACCAGGAGCGGCGATGCAGGGTGCAGGCGGCGGCCCGCAGGACTCAGGCGACGGTGGTGCGCTGCGGCGCAGGCGGCGGCGGAGCACGCAGGTGCAGGCGGCAGCAACGCACACAGGCACAGGCAGCGATGAAGGGCGCATGCGGGGCGGCGCACGGAGGCGCAGGAGGTAGGATCTGCGTGGCGGCGGGATCAGCGTGTCGGCGCTGCGCTGCAGGAGCTCGGGGTCGGTGCACGGCGAGGTGGAGAGGAGCTCGGGGTCGGGGTCGAGAGGAGCTCGGCGTGGCGAGGATCGCGGGGGCGGTGGTGGCGCAGCACGTAGGGCGCAGGCGGTGGCGTTGGGGCTGGGTAGGGGAGGAAAAGATGCGCGTGGCTTCGGCCGTAGGGTTCCTCCTCACTCGTATGTACAATGACAGGTGGGACTGGGAACTCAGTGACAGTTGGGGTGGGGTGCGGCCGGGTGGGGAATGAGAATAAAAGGGTTAGAGAATTAGGGATCTAGGGTTTCTACGTAGACAATGACAAACGGGGTCCCCCTATCATGTCGGGTCTGCGGGTTAAAGGGTACGGGTTTGACACCCCCATACCCGCCTCCGCCAGACCCGGTGGGTTTTGTTTCCCCCCGCTTTGCAGCCCCGTCGGTATTTTTCTGTGCCAGACCCTCCCCATTTGATGCGGGTACCCGTCGGGTTTGCGGGTTTCGGGTACCCATTGCCATCCATAGGCTGGCTAGTGGGCTTTCTTTGGTTTGAGTTGAAGGAGCACTGGCGTTCCTATAAATTTGCACTTTACCCTTGTTTTTATGCCATGTACGACGAGAATGATGAGAGGATCAAAGGATCATACAAGCGATGGATGTATTCAATCAAAAGGGAACTAAACTATCTTGATTAAGGTGAACTGCTCTCAGATTCTGCTACTATGTTTAACATGAACTTAAGATTCTACCACTATTTTTAACATAGACTCAGATTATGTAACTAGTTATAATAATAGGAGCAATCTTACTTGCTATTTGAACATGTTTGATCTTGTGTGGTTCCCACTTGTTATTTTTGCTGCCATGAATATATGTATATTCGTCTTAATACTTCCACCCTTGAATACAATCTTGAACTTTTTGTAGAGGTCAGAACTTGCGCAACACCAATATATGCTCTAGACGTGTGCAAAATTTGTGAGAGATAATGATCTTGTGTAGCTCGCCTTTGAAGTTTCATTGTATATCTGCAGCTTGGATGCTGAAACTAAATTTTGATATGCAACTATTCACCTAACATGCCTTGTTTTCTCTACTGATAAAATCCCTTTCCACTGTGGTACAATGTTTAAAATAAATTTCTTCTGCACATCTCCGATCTGCTATTTTATTTAACTTGTGTTAATTATAGGCCACATCAGACTCTGAAGTTGGATTTGAACATGTTGAGATGCCTCTAATCAACATGAAACTGCATCAGTAAGTTTATCTGCCGAGTCTTATGTTGGTAATCAGTCAATTACATGAAAATGCGTAGAAATATTATTAGTTATTAACTAGTACTTTTAATACACAAGGAGACTTGCACTACTAGACTCTGAAATATCAGTCAATGGCAGAAAATTTCTCCATTAACAAATAATTTCCTGCATCTCGCTCAGATTTAATTGCCTGGTGTTGTGGTGTAAAAGTAGAACTTTGTGCCGTGATTTTTTTGGTCAAAAACTAAGTTGAGTGATCATAGTATTTGTCTTGATTACAACAATATATTTTGTTTGTATAATTGTGTGCGTCGTCTAACTTATGATTATTTTTGTTTGTTGTTCCATTTATGATCCTTGCTTCCATATTTCTAACAACTAATTTTGTATTCTCTTAGGAATGTGAAGCAATGTTGGAGATAGTCGCAATGATGAGAACCCTATCTCCAGTGATGAGCATGTTATGACCGTCCAACCAAGCGAAGTTCGTTGTTTTTGGAGCAATTGACTTATGTAAATGTTTATGTTCATTTTTGTTTTCATGAATCATTAAAGTTTAATGTGATTTGAATTGCAACTTTTGTCCGGTTTGTGGTACACTATGAGACTGCTATATATGATTCCTTGTTTGTCATTTGGCTCGCTCTTGTGGACTGAGATCCCGTGCCCCGCTCAAGGCAGGGCACGCTGTGCTTGAGGCCCACGATCCACCGTCCGTTCCCCATCCGACGGTCACAGCAGGTCCAAATTTAGATCTCAAAATTAAAACTTCTCAGAAAAAATCGAAAAAATTCCCACGAGTTCTATATGTTCCGTTGTGTGTTCACAAATTTTTAGGATTTCTTTGGATAAATGGTTTACCATTAACTAAATTTTCTGTGTTTTCAACTTAAAAAGCTATTAAATCATAAACCGGTGATCCAAAAAAATCTACAATTTACCACAATACACAACGTGACATATAGAACTCGTGGGAAGTTTTTCGATTTTTTCTGAGAAGTTTTAATTTTGAGATCTAAATTTGGACCTGCTCTGACCATCGGATGGGGAGCGGATGGTGGATGTGAGGCCTCAGGGCACAGCGTGCCCTGCCTTGAGCGGGGCATGGGATCTCAGTCCCGCTCTTGTAAGTGTTGAATTACATAGTGTGCCACACTTGTCGTATACACCCTTCCCTATGACCCCTAAATACCGGTGGTGAGGCCAAATGCCTTTGGCCGTAAAATCCCATCAGCAACTATACAACTCGATGGTATTTATGGAGCAGTCAGCAATAATAATGTGTGACCATCAGCGTCAATTATTGGGACGTCAGTTATTCTGCATTTTTTACGGTGCCATGTGCCCTCTCGGATATAATAATATTTGACAAGACATATAAACCGTTGACAATTGTTAATGCCGACGGGGGGAAAACAACTGTCGGTACATCCATAACCGACAGGGAACGGTTAGTTAAAACCGTCAGGGCATGATGAGGCAGCTGTTGACCATGAAATAGCCGAGCACCCACCGTCGGGTTTTCACCGTCAGCAAAGATAATATCCGAATGCACCGTCGGGTATAAGCGTAATGGCCGACCGAGCATCACCGACAGTGGATAGCCGACGGTACACCGTCGGATATAGTTTTAACTGACGGTAAACTTAAATATCCGACGGGAATTCGACCCTCGGCTATATGGTGATATCTAGTGATCTTTTTAGTTGGTATCACTTCTACTCTTTCAACTCCGATAGTGAAACTGAATTTTTTCGAAGGGAAGTTACATGGAAAGAACTACAACGAACATGAATTTGCAAATTTGTTTTAAACTAACGACAGGAAGATATGACATGACTGTCTACGGCCGGTCTCCGACCGAGCCCGGACGTACGCCGACAGTAGCTGCAATGCTCGGTAAAAAAATGTGTAACACTTACACGCGTCGACAATGCAGTCTATGGGTTTCTGGGCTCCTCCCCCTTCCTCGGGCCACTCCGCACTCTGCGCCGGAACGTACGAGCCCAAGCCCCAAGACGCCCACGACGTGCCATCCCCCAGGGCCCTTGCCGGACACGTGCCGCCACGTCGAGGTGGCCGGCGTGCGTTCGCGTCGCCACCACACGTTCCGCCACCATATATGCCTCTCGCCGGACCGGCCATGCTCTGCTATAAAATGGCAACGCATAGCTTTACCTCCCACCACCATCAAAACACAAGCAGCTGCATCACAACACAAAGCGTACGTTCGAACTCGAGTGATCAGTTTCGGTTAGTCTGAGGAAGCACAGCAATGGCGTCCGGCCAGGAGGAGAAGGGGAGGTCGGAGCTGGACAGCCTGGCCCGCGAGGGGCAGACCGTCGTCCCCGGCGGCACCGGCGGGAAGACTTACGAGGCGCAGGAGAAGCTCGCCGAAGGGCGCAGCCGCGGCGGCCAGACACGGAAGGAGCAGATCGGGGAGGAAGGGTACAGCGAGATGGGGCGCAAGGGCGGGCTGAGCACCAACGACCAGTCCGGCGGCGAGCACGCCGCCAGGGAGGGCATCGACATCGACGAGTCCAAGTTCAAGACCAAAGTCTTCTTAGATCAGATCGATCGAGTGTCACGTACTTCCTCGGTTCCTCCGTTCCACAGTATAAGCCTTTTTTAAAACCTAGTCTAGCTTGCTAAAAAGGATTATATTGTGGAACAGAGGTAGTAGCTAGCTAGCAAGCTCACTGCTGTTAGTAGCTGTTTAGTTTACCTTACTAGTGTGTCCACGTTCTACTGAATAATGTAGGTCAGCGCCTGACTTGAGCACGCATGTAGGCTATCATATGCGTGCTTTAGGTGTCCTTTGTAGTGGCTAGTTTGTGGCTCGAGATCAGCTTGCTGCTCAGTAATGTAGAGCGTCGTTGTTGAATCAGCATTTCCGGCAATCTGGGTGTTCGTTCTTAAATTGTTTTCTACTCCAGCTAGCACTACCCGAGCGACGAGCGACCGTACTGAAGAAATGTGTACTGCAAATGTGAAGCAGCGAACGAGTGCATTTCAGGCCCCAAGCCGCCCGCTTGAGAATCAGGTTTATCGTCTTAAACTGCCGTTTAGCAGCAGAAATAGCTGTGGTTAATTAGCTTAGTTGTGGTCTAAGCTTCAGAGAATACAAATGCGTCTGCCGTGTCATGATTCTCCTTCTGCGTCGCGGATAGAGATGCCTGCATTTGAATGACGAGTACAGTAATGCCCGGAATTATCACGAGTATAATGTTGTCCTCCATTTATGGTCATCAAGTATATGAGATAATTGACTGAAAATCACGCACTACACGGCAACAACGCAGCTGGTTGAGATCAGGCTGAAAATTCTAGATCGGCCAAGTTGGGGATTAACCACGCGTCATAGTATTTCTCATTGAAGTACAAGCAAAACACATACAAGTATATATGGACAGTTTAATATTTATACTATGTGTATATATTCCACACATGTCCTATTGCACGGCTCTTATATTTTCTTTGTGAACCTTATTCTCCTCGATCAGGTGGATCGTGTCCATGAATTTTTCTCTCTTACTCTCATCCGTACTACCCCTATGACCGTAGTCTCCCAGGCCGGTGTGTGGCTTCTCCGGCCGTCCGGCGTGGCTAGATTACGGTAATTGCCTATGTATCGTCGTTGTAAAACGTGGCTAGATATTACGGTGATTGCCTATGTATCGTGGTTGTAAAACATCTGGAGCCTGTTTGTGGTTTACTGGTTAGCACGCTACGAATGAATGTGGATGGTGTGAGTTCGAATCCCCAAGTATCATTTTTTTCTTAATTAATTCGTAGGTATCTAAACATAGTACATATACGGATGTATATATACATGTCTAAATGGGTTGTATGGGTTTCAGTACAAAGCGATCTCAGCTTTCCCCGATCTTCACCGGATGGTGTCGGCGAGGCGGCGGCGGCGACCCCATCAGATATGTCTCTCCTTCTGCTATGTCCCCATTGCTATGGCATTGTCTCCGACGTCATGATGGAGCAGGGAGGTTGGATCGTCTAGAATATGCGCAAACGGTTGTCGGGGCAGGTGACAACTGTAAGATGGTGTATTCTATGCTGGATTTATGGTTAGAGGCTGACAGTTTTGGTTCCCTCTTTCGACGTCGTAGTCGTGCGGAGGTGTCAGTTCTGAAATTCGATGGCATGTCCGGAGTCGTGCTGCCTCGGTCTGATTCTTTCAACGGCAATGTTTGTCCTTTGGCAAACTACTTAGGAGGTTCGAAAAGCTGCTGATCAGCGATGGAGCCGCGTCGAGCTCGGGTGAAGAGGTGATCTGTCTCGCTTCTCTTTGGTGGCTGCTACGGTGGTGCCGAAAGCGAGAGTTAGGCATTGGTTTGTCACATAGGTTTATCCTATCTTTTCAGTTCTGTAAGATCGGTTTGTACGTGCCTTGTAATTTGATCTTTATTTATAAATAAGACATGTATTACCATGCAAAAAAGTACATGCATATATATGATTTGATACTTTGTTAGTGACCATCATGATCTTACTTACGAAGGGGTACAGAGCGATCTCATCCATTGTTGTGTTTGAGTTCGAAGGAGAGTGTGTACCGAAGCAGAAGTGAGAAACCATTAATACGAGTATACGACTTATCCATTCTTTTGTTGACAACAACGACCTATTCAGTTAGTTAACACCCTCCCTCGACTAAAAACTGATTTGTTCGTTGAGACCGTGCCAAAAATCTAAACACCCTCCATAGATTTTTTTTGGATATATATGCCCTAGAGGCAATTAATAAAGAGTTTTATTATCATATTCACTAATGTTCATAATAAGTTTCTATCATGCTGCAACTTTATTAAGAGGAAACATTAATACACGTGTGATATTGAGATTAACCAAGTCCCTAGTAGAGTCAACTAGTCCATTGGTCAACGGATGATCAAGGTTTCCTGATCATGGACATTTATGTGAATTGACAATGGAGTCGTGTCACTAGAGAGTGATATGATGGACATCCACCCCAAGTAAAGTTAACGCAGTAAAGATGAGTCACGCATGCGATAACACAAAAAATGTAGTAATCGTTCCTCAGACCGTGAGATCATATTTAATCAGTAGACTGGAGGGTAGCTTTGACTGCATCAATAACCGTCACACCGTAACAGGGTGATCATAAAGGTGTCTCTCAGGCTACCTGAAGTAGTGCGTTGAGGCGTATGATCAAGAGCGGGATTTGCGCATCCGCGTGACGGACAGATACCTCTGGACCCACTCGGTGAGATTACATCAGAAGCCTTGCAAGCATGTGACTAGATTACTGGGATGTAATATCATGGAGACGAGTAAATAAGTTTTGTCGGGTAGTGAGATGGGATCTCGGACAAAACGAGTATCGTGCGGCAAAAGGGAGTGACATACGACGTTAAGGTTCAAGCGAAAAGTTATATCGTGGAACGCATAGGGGCCATCATCGATTTTCAGATCCCGATGTTGGTCGATTGATCTTGTGAGGGGTCTCGATCATGTCTGGAGTGACCCCGAACCGTAGGGTGACACGCTTAAGGGTAGACGGTGCTTAGAAATATTTTCGACACCGAAGAAATAAGAGAGACGAACTCCGGAATAGTTTCCGTGATTTTTTCGTGATGATCAGAGGGGTTCCGAAGATGTATCGGAATAAGAGAGAGGTATCTGATGGAGATCGGAGAGCAACGAAAAAGTTTTCGGTGCGAAAGAAATTAAATAATATGTATTTAATATTAATTAAAGTAATTAATAATTAAATAATATTTATTTAACTAAAATATAGGCAGCCCCTTTATTGGGCCTCACCCAAAGGGAGGCCCAAGAGGGGGGGGGGGGGGGGGGGCGCACCCCTTGGAGGAGGGGCCGACCGCACCCCTTAGTGGGCTGCCCCACATGGGGCCCAAGGGGTGGCCGGCTGCCCCCTTGGCCGGCGCACCATGTGGGGTTTAGTCCCACATGGCTAAGCCAAGGGGGTTGGCCCTCCCCCTCTCCCTTTATAAAGAGGTGCTCCTACCTGAGAAACAAAATGTGGGTGCGTCAGGATCCACTATCTCCACTGCTCTTTAATTTTATGGGAGAGGCTCTCTCGACAATGTTAACCGCAGCGGGGCAACCGGTCATATCCATGTAGTGGTTCCACACTTAATTATAGGAGGTATCTCGCATCTTTAATACACGGATGATACGCTCATTCTGATCCAAAACCAGGATGTCCAGGTCACAAAACTGAAATGTATTTCGAGGATATGTCGGGTCTGTTTGCCTAGCCAACCTCCCGCTGTTTGCGATGCATCTTTTCCTTCTCAAAGAGGGGGTTCACGCCAATTCAATACGCATTGGGGCCACTTTTATTGGTAAGGCTCCGATCCTAAATCGTAAATACCACCTTGTTAATTGCTGAGCGGTGTGTATTTCTAGGAGCGGGGAGGGCTGGGCATCATAAACTCGAAAAAATGTACATTTTCCTCATGTTGAAGTGGGTTAGTAAGATATACCAAATGGATGAACCGATTTGGGCTAGCATTATCCGGGCAAGATACTTTGCCAATAACGATATCTTTGCCAGCTCGTTCCAAGGGGTCTCGCTTGAAAAACTCTGAATAAAAATGAAGCATGTGTTTAAACTAGGTGCCAAACATGTGGTTAAAACAGGATGCGAACCATGTTCTGGCTCGACTGGTGGCAAGGGGACGCCCCTCTTAAGGACCAGTTTCCTCTGGTATTTGCGAATTGCGATAACAAGTCCATCTCTATGGTTTTGGTGGTTGAAGGCCATATTCGCCTACGTCGCACTTTGAATCAAGTTGGGGTTATGCAATGGGAGGAGTTGAATTCAATTATTGACCAGGTAAAATTATCTGCTAAGCACGATACGGTAACGTGGACTCTCGATCCATCATGCTGTTACTCGGTTAGTTTGATGTATGCTAAGCTGTCACAAGGCGCGACACGTCACACCTGAAAGATCTCTGGGCAACAAAGACTACCCTTAAAATAAAGATTTTCGTGTGGTAATTGGCACTGGACCGTTCTCCCTCTAGAACGAAAGTGGCTATCAGACATGTCCCCTCGAACGCTGAGAGCGCTTCGCACAATTTTTTTCACATGTTCCTTAGCAAAATTTGCATGGAGTTTGCTAGGTGCCCTATTAACTTTGCGCAAATTTTTTTGCTGTACTCGATAGTTTCCCGGGGCAATACTGTAGGGTTGTTTGGATTTTATTTATTGCACAATGTTGGGCTTGTGGCCTACTCCCGCGACATTATATTACTTAGCGCTTTAGCCTCGGTACGGCACCACAAAGCCGCCTCCTTTTTTTTTAAAAGTTCACCGGGGGAGGCTCCCCACGTAAATATATTAAATCAATAATATTACATGGTTCATGCACAACGCGAAGACAGGTACTGAAGCCGCAGATCGGCGTTGTCCCCAAGCCCGGGCTTTCTGCATCGGTTAATCCACAGAATGAGGTCGGAGATAGTGTTAGAGATGGTTACATTGGGCAAATGGTTGAGTCCCAAATTTCCATAGAAGGGAGAGAGAAACGGAGGGCCACACATCGACTGGCAGCCCATGGGGCGGCGGAGTGGCCCACAAGTCGGTGAAGCATATGAAGTTTGGCTGAATCTCCAGCTTGGCCCAGCCCGCCGAGCTTCAAAACAGGTGAAGAAGAGGTGCTCCCTGTCCTCAACAGGGTGGTTGCATCTGGGGAAGGCTGCAGAAGGGACGATCATTTTGTTGTGGAGGTTCTCCCTTGTGTTCAGTCGGTCAAAGTGGAGCAACCAACCAAAAACCTTGATTTTTTGAGGGACGAAGGAGTCCCGGATGACGGCAAGATCACCATACTGGAGCTAGTCAGACAGTGCATCGTAGGCTCCTTTGGAAGAGAACTTATGTTGGTTAAGGAGACGCCGATCATCAGGGCCTCGGAGAGGGTCATGTCCTGCAACAAGAGAAGTAACGACTGTAGCTCGTGGCTAGCAGCCGAGGTAAGCATGCTTCGGAGGTTAGCCACAATCCCATCCCGTTTCACTGAACTGACAAGATCAAATTGTTTAGGTGCTGTGAGAAAATCGCTGGAAAGGCAGTTGCAAGAGGCTTAGAAAGGATCCATCTGTCTAGCCAGAAGTAGGTGCTAGTGCCATTTCCAATGGAGCAGCTAAAATTTGGCGGAGGAGGTGGATGTTCTTCTTAATTATAGTGGCAAGGAATGTGTTGATGGAGGTGTGGTGGAGAGGGTAGGCGGAGTGTTGGGTGATCCATTTTTTCCACGACAATTCATTAGAGTGCAAAAACTTGTAAGCAAATTTGAGCAAAAGACATATATTCCGCGTTACTAGATTCTTAACCCCTAATCCACCTGTAGCCTTAGGCACATAGACTCTGTCCCAATCAACTAAACATTGTGCTCCCGAGCAGTGATCGCCAACAGTCCAGAAGAAGGAACGCCTTTTTATTTATTGAATTTGGCGATATTTTGCTTATCTATGGGGAAGAAGGACATGAGGTGTGTGGGAAGGCTGTCCAGAACCGATGTCATGAGTGCCAATCTACCACCCGGTTGAGCAGATTGGCTTGCCAACCAACCATTAAGGTATTTTTCTGCTTTGGAGAACAGATGGACAAGATTAGAGGAGACAACTTTGTGCGTGGATAGAGGTAAGCCAAGGTAGGTTTGGGGGAAGGCGGAGATGGTAGTTCCTAAGGTTTGCGCCATCTGGAGAGCTAGATTTGGTCGACGTGGATAGGTATGAAAGTTGTCTTATATTGTAGTTGATGGAGAGGCCGGTGGTTGCAGTGAACTCGTCGAGAATTTTTCACAGCTGAGGGAGGAGGTCGGCTACGCCATCAAAGAGGATCACCTTGGCGAAGGCCATTCTTACAATCGATCCACGGTCCAGGCCATCCCATTAGGAGTATAGCGGTTTACCTGTAGAGAGGATCTCCTTAACCCACGCACACCAGGTTGGGGGGGGAAGCCTCGCTGTTTAAGAATGATGAGGAGAGATTCCCAGTTTACTGAGTCAAAATCTTTGCAAAAATCCAGTTTGATAACTATGGAGGGAGCTTTCCTTTTATGGCAACAATGAAGGATATCTACAGCGTATACGAAGTTTTTCGAGATTGATCTACCGAAGATAAAGCTGCTTTGGTCTTGGCTAACAAGGCAATGGATAAGGGGTGTAATCCGGTTAGTGAGGACTTTAGCAATAGCTTTAATTGAGCAGTTCTGGAGGGATATAGGTCTGAAGGCGTCAAGGGTGCGTGCAGTTTTAGATTTAGGGAGAAGGACGATGTGTGCATGATTGATGGCATCGGTATCAGTGTGGAGGGAGTGGAAGTTGTTGAAGAGCGTAAAAACTTTGGCTTTGACGATGTGCCAGTATTCTTCTATAGAAGGCTAGGCCAAAGCCGTCAGGCTCTGGACTGGCCTGCATGGATGCCATGAAAGGCATCAACTATTTCTTTTTTCTGAGAAGGGGGATTTTTTATGAGAAGGTGGCGTCGAGATGTCGAATAGTAGGAATGGGGTTAGGGTAGATTTGGTTGAGATCGAAATTCCAAGAGATCGTGGGAGTAGTTCCAAGCAGAGATTTCAAGAATTGAGTCAGGGCTAGCGATTTCTGATAGTGATTAGTGAGTTCATCACCATTTACCTGTAGGATCGAGATTTTATTCCTTCTCAAACTGTTAGATGCGTATGCGTGAAAATGTTTTGTGTTTTCATCAGCTTCAATAGCCGCACGAACTTTCCCCCCTTTGTTTCTAGCCGGCCACCTTCTCTGTAATTTATTTGTGCAGGAGGGAGATGATGATTTTGCGCAAGATTAGTTCAGGGGGAGATAGAGGCCCAAGTTCTTCAATTAGTTCCGGGATTGAGATGACGATTTTACAATTTGTTTCCCTAATATTAAAGCCGCATCCTCTTTGATCTTCTTCACGATCATCATTGTGGTAGAAGATTTGTTTCGGAAGATGCGAACATTTCGTTCCAACCTAATTTCCCACCAAACGAGCGTGGCAAGAAACGCCAAAGCCTTTCGAGGGTTTCCCTTCTTATGAATCACCTCGGTCTACCAATCTTTTACGTCATAGATCGCATGCCAACTTGACAGGCCGAGGTTGTGAAGCCCCAACCATGTCTTATCCTTATGGTGAAATTGGTTTTGAATAGGAGGTACGCGGTTGTTTTTTACACTTGGTTGCACAATTTGCAAAGACCATAATTTTACCAATCTCTCGGATCAAGTCTATACGCCCGTCCATACCTAATTTTTAAGGATCAACCAAGCAAATATTTACATTTTAGAGGTGCCCCGGGCGCCACACGAAGAAGGGCATCGACGAGGTGTGTGTCTTGGAGGACTGGTGTTGATCCTTCTGTTGCGGGTGCTGTTTCCCTGTTTTGTTTGATTTCTTTTGGCTAAACTGTATGGCACAACAGTTCTAATCATACTTTAAATCTGAACCTAGCTTGTTGAGCTTTTACTAATTTATAAAGTCGGAAACCCTGTGTCTTTTCTCGTTATTTTTTATTTGTACAACTTCAGGCCTGATGCAAGCGAACTACGAGCATAGAAATTCTATGGTGAAGATCCAGCCAGTATAGAACAAATTAAATTGGGAATCATACTAATCCAACGCTAGCTATCTCGGTCCATGCCTGGTCTCCGACCGGCCGCCGATGAACACGAGCACGGGAATGGCAGCTAGTACTACGGTCCTATCCTACGTGTGCCGAGTGCCGACCGGAGGACAGCGCCGGACAACGCAGGTGCCCTAGGACCTATCGCTCCTAGCTCATTCCAGTCACAACCTCGGATAACCATGGCCGTGCCCATGCCCACGTACTCTCCGGCGTGTCGGTCGTCCAGCACCTCGTCCGCCGCGTGTCAATGCGTCATGGACAGAGGGAGGCGGTGCTCGCGTCCGCGTCGGCGCACACGCGCCGTCTCCTCGCCGCCCGACCCGGCGGCTATATAAAGGCGCCGCTACCTCCTCCCTCCCTCACCAGCATCAGGCAATCACACTGTAAACTACGCCCTCGAATCTCATAGGAATTTCATTGATTCACAGGAATTTTGGTGTCAGGCTCGTTCCTCCCCTCCACCCCCGAGCCAGTTCATACATTCCACGGCACTGCCGTTCTTTCTTCTGTTCCAAGTCGCCGGTTCCTCACCAGCCTAGCGCTACCTAAAATACCAGGAAGAAACGATGGTTACAAGGCCTCAGCGGACCCATTCATGGCCTGCAAGCCGAGCTGGAAGTTGGGCTTTCCTCCTGGCGCGGCCCACGGTGGCGTACTCCTGCTTCCCTTCCAGTTCTGGTTCAGGAGTCGAGTCTGTTGCTGGATGAGCTACAGGAACGGTGTGGTCGGAGTCGTGGTCGCTGACACACACACACCGTAGAAGCAGTCACACACAGAGCACAGCACACGCGTACGTCGGTTTTCAGTTGAAGTTGAGAGCGATGGGGTCCGGGCAGCAGGAGAGGAAGGAGCTGGACAGCAAGGCCCGCGAGGGGCAGACCGTCGTCCCCGGCGGCACCGGCGGGGAAGTCACTCGAGGCGCAGGAGAAGCTCGACGAAGGTACGTATATGCGTGCATAATGCAGAGATATATATGGAGTAGTGTGTTGTATTGTACATTACTGAATACTAAACTTAGCGTCGCCATTTCTGCAGGGCGCAGCCGTGGGGGACACACACGGAAGGAGCAGCTCGGGGAGGAAGGGTACAGCGAGATGGGGCGCAAGGGCGGCCTGAGCAGCGAGTCCGGCGGCGAGCGCGCCGACAGGGAGGGCATCGACATCGACGAGTCCAAGTTCAAGACCAAGTCCTAGATGAAAGATGATGGGTCTCCGTGTCCGTGGCTTAGCTACGGGAGCAAGCAAGACGACTCCTTATGTTGGTTGTTAGTTTTACCTTGCCGAATAATGTAGGTCAGATCCTGACATCTGCACGCATGTAGGCGATCATACTATATGTATGATCATGCGTGTGCTTCCTATAGCTGTAGCTCGTAAGTAGAGATGGTCTGTCGTCGAGTGTCGGAGTCAGGTAACCAGCTGGTGTTCCGAGTGTTGTTGCGCAGGTGGTTGAGCCGCCGCGCCTATAGCCAACACTGTACCCAAGTTTGTTGTATCCTTGCATCTTCAGTAATGTAGTCATCGTTGTTGCAAAAGTCCAGACGTATGGTAGTGCAAGTGTTCAGTTGTAGACCTTGGCTCTTATTATTGACGTACCTGCTCGTTTCAACGAAAACACCCGAACCAATGAGAGCTCGACCTCCAGTGCTACTCTACCAAAATGTTGAACAAGTATGAGCAAAACAAATGGTGGATCTCATCGATCACTAGCTGCGAACGAGTGCGGACTCACCCAGTACTCTGCTTATTCACATCGTATAGCATACTACTATTCCTACAAACTTGCGTAAGTGAGATAAGAAAAGTTACCTTCGAACATTTGAATCAGCAACTGGACAGTCTCTCCGTGATATCCAGGTCTTTGAAGCATGCATGAAGGAGCAAGCGAGCCATATCAAATATGAGGAACAGAATGGTAAAACAAGAAGAGTTTTGTAAGTCAAGGGAAGAAACCCTAGAAGATCATATTAGCGATTTGGAACCTAGTCAAAACAGATTGGAATATGTCCAACCTGCATTTGAAGGTTGTGCATTTATTTGGTGGATTATGCACACAAAGTTTATGCACTACTTGTGAGACTAACTGGATCGGATATGATTTGGTGTTAGACTAACTGGATCGACGCCATTAATTGATTACGACCACAAAAGCGATACACTCGCTAAATTTATGCACCATTAATTGATTACGACCAATTGGACAATTTATATGGAAAAGTGCACAAAAACTCCCCTTTGGGGAAAATAATCCTCCCAAGCTGGCTCTTGATGGAAAAATATGATTAACTCATTTGTGAGGCTCCTCACTAAAAACTCTCCCTAATCTTGACACTCTGGTTTTTGTTCTCTGATCTTGACTTCCTGCAGTAAGTGCCTTGTCTAGGTCTAGAATTGACTGGTATCGACTTGTCGAATTTACCCAAATATGATATGGACCACCCAACCATGTTAGCAATCTTGTGGAACCATCTTATGTAATATATCCCGGCTACCTTGTGGACTACACTATTCACTCAAATCTATGGCATAGACATGGACTCATTGAATAGACTTACCTTCATTTGTATAATAGTCCATTCACACTTGAATTCGATCCTCTTGCTGAGCTACTTAGACGGTCCAATTGAGACATACTGACAATCACTCGCCTATCTTATTTCTGCAACTTCACCCATGCATGGTGATATACCTCATCTGCTCACGGTCGTGACACGCTTCAATTGCCACAAATACTCACACAATGAGGACTCACTGACATGACATCGACTCCATGTGCTCACTAGCACGAAAATGGATCCTTAACTCATCCAACTCCGCCGATAACGATCTTGATGAAATCTTTGGTATCGTACCATGACACCCCTGCTCCCACCAACAATCGCCCATCCATTGTCTTGTCGATGACAGCCTGCCGTTCCTCGATTACAGCCCACCCAAAAACCATATATAATGTAAGCCATCTCAACAATACTCTGATCGATGAACCATGTCATTGCGGGTATATACCCTATGTAGACTCTTTATCTGAGGATGAGGTTTTGGCTCCTGGGTACAAATGCACCCGGTATATAAAAACAATTTAAAACATGTCTTGAAATATAAAAAATTGTAAAAAATGTCCGCACATAGATCTTGACATCATATATGTTCACGAAGTCTTCGTGAAAAACCGACTTTTTTGGGTCTATATAAAAAGATTAAATTTGTTACTAAAATAAATCTTTTCACGGGACATATTTTTTACACAGGTCGCAAAAATACCAGAACTAAAAAAAAATGACTTTTTAAACATATAAAATATGAAGTATTTCATATTTTATATGTATGGCAAAGTGTTCACAAAAAAGAGATATCATGTACGAAGATTCATGAGTTTCAAGCCAAACGACTAAGATCATGACCATAAACATGGCATAGTTTGTTAAAATCTTCGCATATTATACACCAATTTGTATCTTGAAATGGGGAACATTGTTACCGAAGAAACTTTACAGAAAAAATATTTTTTATTTTTTGAATGTCAAAAATAGGATTTTTCATGAAACACATACCAAAAAGATGTTGCAAAATTGGACCACACCAATCTATACCTCTTATCTATAGTATCTAAATAGGAGCAACCCACTAAAAGTATTTTCCTCAACTTGCAAGCATGCCACCTCATCAAGCATTCCTAGGCAATCCCAGCCCACCACCTAAGCAAAAAAAAAAAAAAACTTCCTTCACCTTAGCTGACCCCATTCCAATGACCACGTCACTAGAAAAAACATCATATTTTTTCTCATGATTTTCCTTCGATAACCTATCGCTTTCTCTTCCCACGCGCTGCCTGAGATGCGCTTCCGGGTAACGTCTGCACCACCTGGCCCGCCTCCTCCACTTCCTCTTCTTCCACCGGTCCACATATATTTAGTCCCCGGCTCCCCTCAGCTGCCTCTCCACCTTTCAGTCCACGTCTCCACCAAAAATAACAAGGTGAGGATCAAAGAAAGGTGAGTATCTGTGGCCGTTAGGGGTGGCTGCCATGCTCTACATGCGTGATCCTCCTTCTCTCCCCCCTGAAATTGCATTTTATTCTTCTCACTGATATGATTGGGGATTTCAGGTACCAGATACTACCTGCAGATACCAGATACTACCTGCAGATTGTGGTTTAACAAGAAGCTCAATAAGGTATCGGGATCTCAGTTCTCAAGTAACGGTGCATTGAATATCAAGAATCTGGAGCTACTTGGGACAACCGGGAGCTGATTCCTGTCAATTTCCTTCTTTCTTCATATTTTTTAACGCTTTGATTTGATCTGTATCAGTGTCTTAGTGATGTGGGCTAGGGAACTGATTCGTTACATCTTGCCATTGTAGATTCACTCAAGAAACGATTAGATGTTGCTAGACATGCAAGTAACGAGACCCAAGTGATTAATTATTCCTAATGTTATTTGTTAATATAATGATCAGATTTATTCCATCTCCATATTGAATATTCTTGCGTGTAGTTAATGATGGAAGCATGTATAATTTTCTATAGTTTTTGTATTATCCTAATACGTACAAAGATTGGTTATCTATCTACAATGTAAGTATGGTCAGTGTTTCATATGTGCTTACTCCTATGTGCTTACTCCATAGGACAGGTTGTTCACTACAATTTGTAACATCTATGGTCCATATGTTTATTTTTTTTTGTCGTCAAACAATTGTCTACGATGTATCCAACAATTCCGCGGCAACGCGCGGGGCATCATCTAGTAAGACAAAACCTTACTAACATTCATTTATGATGTCTATCTCAACATGCAAGCTATCCACGTCACCTACTATCTTAGCCAACCAATTGTCCATGTCATCTCCACTAACACTTATTAATAATAATATTTCTTCTATGCAACCTATTCATTTTAACTATTATTCAGCCATACAATTGTCCATGCCGCTACTTTCTAGTCGTCAAATACACAACAATTTTACGTCAATTGTATTTAGTCTCTCAACTACTAATATCTATTGAGTCTTGCATATTTTTGTAGACATAATATTTCATCGTCCCATACCCTTTTCACTTACACAATAAATTCTTAAAGTGATACCCACTGCAACACGTGTGGTATTTTCTAGTTAAAAAAAAATAGTGAAGTCCACGGATGATGTTTTAAACAAGACTGAAAACATATTACAAGATTAAAAATAGTGAACATAAATTCTTAAAGTGAATAGTGTAGTCCACAAGGTAGCCGGGATATATTACATAAGATGGACGGTGTGGTCCACGGGTGATGTTTTCCACAAGATTGCTAACATGGCTGGGTGGTCCATATCGTATTTGAGTAAATTCGACAAGTCGATACCAGTAAATTCTAGACCTAGACAAGGCACTTACTGCAGGAAGTCAAGATCAGAGAACAAAAACCAAAGTGTCAAGATTAGGGAGAGTTTTTAGTGAGGAGCCTCACAAATGAGTTAATCATATTTTTCCATCAAGAGCCAGCTTGGGAGGATTATTTTCCCCGAGTTTTTGTGCACTTTTCCATATAAATTGTCCAATTGGTCGTAATCAATTAATTGTGCACTTTTCCATATAAATTGTCCAATTGGTCCCAAAGGGGAGTTTTTGTGCACTTTTCCATAAACTCATTTAATGGTGTTAGGCTAACTGGATCGGATATGATTTGGTCGTATGTATTATTTCTTCTATTCCTTGTATAAAACTGTCCATATTTGCTTGCACTTTTCTATATAGTAACGAGAACCACAAAAGCGATACACTCGCTAAGATAATGGAAACGTCTCCACCAAATGTGTCGTCAGACAAAGTCGATCTATTTGGTCCTAGACAAGCATCCTAGAATGGTTAGTAATGTGCCTAGCTTCAATTCAGTTGACGTAGGGACCCGATACATTTCGATGGAATCTTAACATGAATGGAAAATTCTCCGTGGATTCTATGTACAAAGTTTTAATCCAACCGAATATACAAGTTGATAATAAGTTTATCTGTAAGATGAAGATCCCGGTTAAAACTAAGGTGTTTGCGTGGTATCTCCGTCGAGGGGTAATTCTCACAAAAGATAACCTTGTTAAGCGTAATTGGCAGGGAAGTAAGAAGTGTGTCTTCTGTCATCATGACGAGACTATAAAGCACCTGTTCTTTCAATGTAATTTTTCTAGATCTATATGGCCAGTCATCCAGTTAGGCTCTAACTTTTATCCCCCAAGGAGCATTGCGAATATTTTTGGCAATTGGCTCAACGACATGGATCCTAGGTTTAAGCTTCTTATTAGGGTGGGAGCGATTGATGTTATTTAGCCGCTTTGGTTATGTATAAATGACAAGGTTTTAACATTAAAAATGCTTCTCTTATGCAGGTCATGGACCGGTGGAGGGCTACGATCCATTCATAGTCACCTCTACAGTGTGTGGAGCATCGCGACCTATTTATGGAGGTGTCTTCATGTTTGGAGGCTGCGACATGGGACTCCCAGCATGGATGGCAACATAATCTTCGGATTGGTCCTCTACCTCCTTAGGCGTCTTTACAATTTCTCATTATGGTATATACTTCGTCTTTTTATTTCTATTATGATACTGGTCGGATGATGATGGCTCTGTGCATCCTATTTATACAAAGGCCGGATTTTTTTTTGAACATTAATTTTTTTTATTCAATTAAGAGCATTTCACAGAGAGCAGCGTGTAAGGAAGCACGCTGGATATAGCAAGGATGTTCTTCCCTGGACATTGTCCTGTTCCTGAAGTTAAGCAACGTAAAGCTAAAGATGTGGACTGAATCTTCATAGCTAGTCTTGCTTGGTGATTTGCTTTCACATTCATGCTTCTGTGGATGTGAGAGATCTTGTTGGATTTGAAGGAGGCGCATGCCTGGATCTGTGCTATCAAAGGCATGACGTCCCAAAAGCTTGAAGGAGAAAAAATATCTGTAGCTGCTGCCGCTGAAGCAAGGACCAAACAATCTGTATAGAAGTGAGGGTCCTGGATATGCAGTAGATCTGCTAGTTTGGCTGCAAGGTGCATGCCATATGCCTCTGCCTGAAGTGGAGAAGAAGTCGGAGGAGCCATAGCGGAGATGTGCACCTGCTGACAGTGTTGATTTGCCTGCTTCTGAATGATGACGCCAATTTCTGTCTTTTTTGCTGTCAAGCTCCATGCAGCATCACAAAAGATGACATTTCCTGCAAAAATAACAGTGTTCTGCACCAAGGAATAGGGAGGAGGGGTCTCTAGGTGACTTTTCGATTGTGGTAGGAGTTGATCTTCAGTGGGTGTTATTTCTTCCAAATTGGCTCCCTTAATAATCGCTTTGGCTGCTGCATATACTTGAGTAGGCCGGCTGAACTTCCTGTCAAATAGCTCATTGTTTCTGGCTTTCCAAATACACCAAAGATAAGTATATAAGTTGGGAGTATTAATATGAGGATGTCTAGAGGAAAGCAAGGCTTGAATCATGTTAGGAATAGAGGGGAAGGCTGCAGCTAAAGGTTCAGTTTTAACGTACCAAGGATGAGAAAACGAAGCAGCCTTGGAGAAAGGACATAGAAATAGCAAATGCATTTCATCTTCAATAGCCCCACATATTGAGCAATTTTCTTTAATACGCTTTGCGAATTTGCTAGCTCGCTTACCTGTAGGTAGTGCTCTTCTAAGAAGCCTCCATGTGAAAGTCTGTACTCTCGGCACCATTAGCTTGTCCTGCAAAACCTGATTTAGGAGTTGAATAATCTGTCATGGAACAATTTTGGGGTGTTGCCTCGATGGAAGCTGGAGATTGTTGAAGCAATGTTTGTATGCACTTTTTGGTGAGTGATTGCCTGCAGGGGTTAGTTTGCATACCAAAGTGTATTGGGCAGCTGTATTAATAATGGGTGTTTGTATAATAGCATTAGCAGTCTCAGGAGTAAAAAGAGAGGTAATCAAGTCTACATTCCAAGCTTTGCAATTTGGCACCCAAAGGTCTTTAACTACAATAGGGTATGTAAAGGGGTGTTGTTGTATGATAAGACGATCATAAATGGTTTCCCACCCCGAAAACCATGGAAAACTCCATATTGAGTTGCTACCATCAACAATTTGGCAAGTAGAAGCTGAGATTAAGAGAGGTTTTACCTTGAGAATGGCATCCCAAAAAGCTGACTTTGGCTTGTTTGGCTTTGCCCTCCAAATAGATGTGTCGTGGTGATATTTTGCCTTGAGAATTTGTGCTAGCTGGGTCTGAGGTTCTTTTGCCAATCGCCACGCCGTTGAGAGGATTAACCCTTGAATGACAACCTGCAAGTTTCTAACACCTAGAACACCAATTTTCTTGTCAATGCAAACATCAGCCCATGCTCTAAGGCACAAGCTCTTAGTGGTTTGATCATCTTTAACACCCGTCCACCAGAAATTTCTTATGATTGCAGTCAGTTTCGTGAGAATTTTTTTGAGAACAGAATGTTTGACATATAATAAACAGGTATGGAGGAGAAAACTGATTTAATAAGTGTTAATCTGGCTGCATGAGATAGTATGTTAGCTTTGTAAGCACTAAGCTTAGATCTGAATTTATCATAAACAAAAGCATAAGCTGCAGACCTATCTTTTGCAGGTGGAATGAGAGGATGGCCAAGGTGAACAAAGGTACTATCAATATCAGGAACCAGAAAGATTTGCTTGATGTCTTGTTTCACTGCATGTGAACATTTTTACTAAATAAAATGCCAGATTTGTTCCAATTTGGGATTTGCCCTGAGTTTTGGCAAAACTATTCCAAGATACGAAAGATAGTATTAGCTTCCTGCATGTTAGCTTTGCTGCAAAGTAGCAAGTTGTCTGCGAACATCAAAGAATGTATAGGAGGACAGTTTGGTCTGAGAGAAATACCTGCCAAATTGTTTTTCTGTAGAGCGTCTTGAAGCACCAGTGAGAGCTTGTTAACTGCAAAAACAAAAAGGTACGAGGACAAGGGACAACCTTTTCTTATCCCTCTACTACTTTTGAAATTTGCAAAAGGTTGGCCATTTATGATAACAGAAAAATTAGGCGTAGAAATGCATGCATGGACAAGTTTTACGAAATGGTCGTTAAGGCCTTTACGTTTTAGAGCATCAACAATGAATTGCCACTCTATCCTATCAAAATGTTTGGCAAGATAAATCTTTATCATGAAATCATGGCCATCGAAAGACGAAAGAGAGAACGAGTGGGATATTTCTTGAGCAACAATTATATTATTACTAATACGCCTGCCTTCAATGAAAGCTTGTTGAGAGGGAAGAATATAGGTAGGTAAGTGTTGTTTTTGTAAATAACATCACACAAGCTTATAGGTCTGAAATCAGATGGTAGGTGACAAACAAGCTTTTTTGGAATATGTGCAATATGAGTATCATTGAGGTGAGGAGGAATGATTCCTATGGTGTAAAAATTCCTTACCACATTAGTCAATCTTCTCCTATCCAAATCCAAGCCGAGATTTAAAAAGCTATGTTGAATCCATCTGGACCAGGAGAGGCGTTTTTCTTCATTGATTTTAGCATTTCCCAAATCTCATGCTTGTCAGGGATTGAATTGGTGAAATCTTGTGTATCATGCGGCTGGGTAATACTCAAGTTGTCCCTGTCATTGTTAGTAGAAGAGCGAAAAATATTTCGAAAGTAGCTAACAAACTCTTTAGCAATATCATCAGGATCATACAGGTTGTTGCCCAAACTATCTTTAATAGAAATGATGCGGTTGCGACGTCTATGCCTATGAACAACATTGTGGAAAAACGAAGTATTTCTATCACCTTGAGTAGCGCACCCAGTGTTTTTTGCACGTTGCCGATAATATTCAGTGAGTTTAGTTAGGTTTTGTTCATATTGGGAGATCAGGTTTACCTCAAGGGAATGGTCTTGGATCTGAACCGGCTGCATCTGGATGTTATTGATCTGATCTTGTATGTCATCCAGCTGCTGCTGAATCGGCTTCTTCTTTTTACACCATTTCTTTACTATTCCTGCAAGATTAGTGGTTCTAGCATGGAAAGGTTTATGCACAGAAGATATCCAAGCCGATTTTGCAGTGCATTGATAATCATCCTCCATAGCCCACCAATTTTCAAATTTGAAACTGAGCTTCGGACGACGAAATTGAGATTCAGTGGAAATAAGAATGGGCGCATGATCACTAAGCATAATTGGCAGATTAAAAACATTTGTGTTGGGAAACACAGCACACCATTCAGCATTAACAAGGCATCTATCCAGTATTTCAAACACTCGATTAGAAGAGAAACGCTTGTTCGTCCACATGTAAGCAGGACCACTGAACCCCAAATCAAAAAGACCACATTGCTTGACATAAGCATTGAAAGCACGCTGATTGGTGCTGGCGAAGTTGGGTGGTGCCCCAAGCGAAGGCGGAATTATAGATAGTAGCAGTTTTCCCTCAATTAAAGAACCGAGGTTTATCGAACCAGTAGGACATTGAAATCAACAACGAGGTGAATGTTGAAGATCTCTGGCGCTTAACCTTCAACAGACATGGACTTGCACACACTCAACCAAAATACTTTGCCCCCAACGGCGGAGAGGTTGTCAATCTCTCCGGTCTCGCAGAACACAAAGCGGTTAATTGTATGATGAAATGGAATAAATGCAAAAGTGACCAGAGGAGTAATGATGATTAAAAGCAAGTAAATGAGGTTGTAAACAATGTAAAAAGATGGACCGAGGGCCATGGGTTCACTAGTGGAGTCTCTCAAGCAAATAAAATATGCATGTGATGGGTGAACGAATTACAGCTAGGCAATTGACAAGATCATGACAAGTCCTCTGTTCTCTCCGGACGAAGAGAAGCAGCACACGCCGCAGGATCACTAGGGGGATGAGACCTAACAAAGAATACGATAAGACTCAATACAGTGAGACAGAAGCAAAGGTACTCAAAGGAAAATTTCTTTCTTACTTGTCATTGTCGAGGTTGATTACAGGACTCTTGAAGACGTTCCAGCGGGTAGACACCCGAGGTTTCTTGGACACGGGAGGAGGCGGTTTGTACGCCAAAGGAATTACATTTAGCACTTCTGCATCGCCTGGAACAGCTGATCCAGAAGCAGGAACTGAACTCGAAGTGGTGGTGGAAGCCAAGGGTACGATGGAAGAAGTTTCCTTCCCCGCACCCTCGCTTTCGCAATCAGACTCGTGGCGCCTTTTCCAACGATTTTCCTCAGGAACGTGAGGGGGAGAATTTATCTCGTCCTTATCCTCGGAAGCATCTTCAGTCGGATTTTCGGCGTCTGAGGCAACCTCGGGCTCCTCCACCTCAGCTGAGTTTTTACCCGAAGGGCTTAAAGGATAAGACTGAAGAATAATATGCCCCTGAGTGCAAAGAACTTTCCTTTAGTATCGAGTAAGATGAAGGTAGAGCATCAGAGGGATATAATGAGACCTGAAGATTGGGTTACCTCTAGAAGAGGATGTCCATCGCCGAACGGAGTCGCAATAGTTGGTTCGATGAAGGGATCGTCCCTCTTAAGGTTAGTCACCTGGCGTACTCGTGACTCCAGATCGTCACTTGAAAGTTCTTCGGCTGACGTCCTCGTGGGGTCCTGGAGACCGGAGTACATCCACATAGCGTGAGCCCTAGCTTGGAGAGGTTGGATGCGCTGTTTCAGAAAGGTCGAAATAAGTTGAATCCCTGTCAACTCCCTATCAGGTGCGCTTCGAAGGGCGGCCACTTGAGACAACAGCTGATCAGCTTCAGTTTCTTCCGAAAGAGACAACTCATGCTTCCAGCTCCTTCGTGACTTCACTCGAGCTTGCAGGGAGAATTCAGGCACTCGCGATTCAGCGTCCACGGTGAGATAGAACAATTGTTTCCTCCACCCTTGGACAGACTCGTTCAGCTTCAGGTCAAAGTACATGACATCGTTGCGAGTCTAGATACCGAACCCTCCAGTTGCCAGACTCTGGCGATTAACAGTGTGCTTCTTCACGAAGAATATGCGGCGCCATCGCCCCCAGTGCGGGTACACGCCTAAGAAACACTCGCAGAGAGCGATGAAGCAGGCGATGTGAAGAACACTGTTTGGGGAAGATCATGCAGTTGAATGCCGTACTCGCATAGCAGGCCTTGGACAAAGGGGTGAAGAGGAAACGACATCCCGCGCGTCAAGAAATCCAAGAACATCACGCGCTCGCCGGCACGGGGATTGGGGATTACCTCATTTCCGGCACACCGTACTCTCCCACTATCCGCCGGCGGAAGGCGGCCGTCGGCCTGAAACGCGGCGAGATGTCGCTCGGAGATGCCGGAGGATTCCCAATCCCCCTTCACCCTCTTCGGCGGCCCAGCGTCACTACCGAAGGAACCCTTCTTCCCTTTCACCATGACGAAGAACTGAGGATGAACAAGACCGGCGAAGGGAAGAAGAAGAATCGCAGGAAGAAGAACGAAAAGGAAGAAGTGGAGATGAGAATGGGGGAAATGGAGCTCTCCGCCCTCTTTCGTTTTATCTCTGCCACAGAGAAAAATCTTAGCCATAGATCGTGTGGTTACCTTACTTGGCCCTGCATCAGGCCGACCACGTGTCGCTCCGGAAATCGACCGTCACTCCCACTACGCCGTTGACACGGTTATCGAGGGGGTCGCTCCGGTTTTCGTGCGACGTGCGCTCGGTTCTCAGCTGGCCTGCCGCAACGTTCGGTCAAAGCTCTGATGACTGCGGTCAGTGACACATTCCATCGCGAGCCCAGAGGTAGCGTCATCCATGACGTCATCAAACCTCCAACTCCTATTTTGCACTCCGCACTCAAGGTTATGCATGGCCGGGCCCCAGTCGAGTATGTCCTGGGCAGGCTCCACCCACTTACGGGTTGATGAACGCACTCGACAAGTTGCGTTTCCCAGATTGCCTCCGCGGTGACAGATCTCTGGATGCCACGTTTACGACGTGAAGATAAGACCAAACAGATCCGTTCTGTTGGCCTGAGACTCGCCTTAGACTGCTAGTGCTCAGAAATATCCGTGCCTACGGTGCGAAGAAAATCCTGACGGACGCGTTGGGTACCAAACACTTTGCAAGAATCGAGTCTTGTAAGGCCTCCGCGGCATGGGCTCGATTACGCTTGCCTATCCATGTTCGAGTCTGGAGACTCGAACCTGATGTAGCTTAGCACTGTTTTGCCCGAGTGCAATTAACTGGACCCGATCAGTCGAGCATTCCAGGCATGCTATAGCAATATCCCCATTAGTCAGTATAAGAAAGAGAAAAGTGAGGTTCTGCTCCGATGTGCTTCTGGACTCAGACAAGGATTTCAGGCAGGTCCTATGTCAAACGAATGCAATGTATCGATCAAGTGTGCGAATTAGAGTCTGCACCCGATTCTACGAATCGCCTGAAGACTCGGGGGCTACTGACATGGACATGGGTATCGGGTCCTACCTGTAAGGTACCCGGTATCGAGTACTTGTTTTTATTAGGTGATTTATTTAGGCAAAAAGGCTCGAGGCCCATGTAACTCAATGTATGGGCTCCCTGTTTGGCCCATTAGGTCTAGGGTTACTCCCTGTATTAGGACCCTACTCGGTTACGGACACCCGAAACCCAGCCTACTATAAAAGCTGGGAGGAGCCGCCGGGTAGGGCAAGACACAGATTGCATCGCCACCACCGCCACGTTGTAACCCTCGAGATCCAGCAAGAGAATACAGATCCCATCTTATCGGAGTCCTCAACTTCGGCGAAATTCTGTTCTCCTTGTTAGCCGCCGGTGTCCCCTACGCTATGATGTTCCGCAAAAACCCAAGTCCCTCACAAAGGGGCACTGCCGAGGTGATCCCTCGACAATAAGCATAAAAACTCTACACCGTCTCCCTTGTTGACCAACCAATTCTTTTGATGAAAAGATTAGCACTATGAATTAACAACTATAAAAAACCACACAATTTCAAGCTTTTAACCATATTTCTTTACTAATCAATTCCACCTAAATAACCAGCAAGTTTAAGCATTAAACTTAACATCTCAAAACAATTGATAAGAATCAAGTATCCACACCATGATCTACAAAACTATACAGGCTTTTCATTTTATTCTATCATCACACAAACAGCATTTTGTCGCATTGACAATTCAAGAAATTTTTCAACAACAACTCTCCAACAAGTATAAGCGAAGAACAAGAGAGTTTAACATAACAACTAGCAGCTCTAAACAAGATAAAAGCTAAAAGCGAGAGCTTACTAGAAAACAGACAGTAGCTAAGAATACTCAACAGGATAAAAGCGAAGCAAAGGAGTATTCAAACGAAAAAGCGGAGCGTGTCTCTCTCCCACACAAATAAAGCTAGGATCCAATCAAATATATGACCAGCAAACAAACAAACAAAACTGAAAGTAAAAAGACGCTCCAAGCATAGCACATAATATGTAAAGTGATAAAAACGAAGTTCAACGAAGACGACCTTATGATAGTCGATGAAGATGAGGGGATGCCTTGGGCATCCCCAAGCCTTTACTCTTGATAATTCTTGATATTCAGAGGGGGTGCCATGGGGGCATCCCCAAGCTTGAGCTCTGATCCATCCTCGATTTCTTCATATTCCTCTCCTTTGGAACTTAAAAACTCCCTTCACACAAAACTTCTCATAATTTGATTAGAGGGTTAGTGCTCATAAATTAAAAACGCACATGTGTTCAACTTAGGACAAATTGCAAACCAACTCCATTAGAAATTAGCTACAGTTTACTAAGCCTCAATGTGGTACTCTACCCCTAGAGTATCACATATGACGATGGTAAAGAGACAAATGCAAAATAGAAGCAGAATCTGTCAAAATCTGAACAGTCTGTAAAGATCGAATTTTTCGAAGCACTTGTGCAACTCAAATCAGAAAACTCAAAACTAATGAAAAATAGATAAAAGCATCAGGCTTTCTGTCAAAAATTATCAGAAAAATATAAAATTCTGGCGATGTTAGGATTTTCGTGCAACAGGCGCACAGAATCTGTTTTTGGACAGCAACTCAATACTTCACACTTTCAATGCATTAGAGGCTAAAATTGGAACAACAAACCAAAATAAAAAGATACAATAAAGTTTCTACAAAGTTAATAACTTCATGACTCAAGAAAAACAAAAAGCAAACTGAAAATAAAAGATGGGTTGCCTCCCAACAAGCGCTTTTCTTTAACGCCTTTTAGCTAGGCGCAATGCCAAATATCAAGTTTTTTCGGAGGCCTTTGCAACATCAAGAGCATAGCTCGACCTTATGATTGATTCAAAAGGAAGCTTATTTCTTTTTCTAGGGAAGTGTTCCATCCCTTTTTTAAGGGGGAACTGAAACTTTATATTTCCCCCTCTTTCATATCAATAATAGCACCAACGGTTCTTAAAAACGGTCTTCCCAAAATAATAGGACAAGAAGCATTGCACTCAATATCCATAACAATAAAATCAACGGGAACATAATTATCATTAACAACAACAAGGACATCATAAACTCTACCCAAAGGTTTCTTTTTAGAAGAATCAGCAAGATGAACATTTAAATAACATTCTTCCAAAGGATTTAAATCAAGCATATTATAGAAACTTTTAGGAATAACAGAAACACTTCCACCAAGATCACATAAAGCATTGCAAGCAAAGTCATTTATTTTCATCTTAATAGTGGGTTCCCAACCATCTTCTAGCTTTCTAGGGATAGAGGTTTCAAGCTTTAGTTTTTCTTCCCTAGCCTTGATAAGAGCATCGGTAATGTGTTTGATAAAGGCAAGATTTATTTTACTAGCATCCGGTGTCTTAGCAAGTTTTTGTAGGAACTTAATGACTTCAGTAAGATTGCTGTTCTCAAAATCAATTTCATCATCTTTAAATAAACTAGGAGGATCCTCTTTAGTGGTTTGGATAGTATAAACTTTAACAGTTTTCCTATTCATTTCAACAATTCTAGCTTCTTCAGCCTCTCTAGCCCACCTAGCTTTCAAGAGAGCCATCATCCTTTCATTTTCATTAATTTGAAGAGAGATAGCATTTAAAGATTCAGTATGTTTGTCTTGATTTGGAGTGGTTCTAATTTTCAAAATCTCAACATCATGAGCAAGAACGTCTACTTTAGAGAGTAAACTATCCAGTTTTTCCAACTTCTCTTCAACAGTATTGTTAAAATCTTTTTGCGAAGTCATAAATTCTTTTAAAACATTCACAAGATCAGAGGACACATTCTTATTAGGATTAAAAGAACTACCATAGGAATTACCATAAGCGTTGACATTATTGGGAGGATAAGGCTTATAGTTGTTACTACCAAAATTATTTCGATAAGCATTATTATTGAAGTTGTTTCTATTAAGAAAATTAACATCAACTTGATCCTTTTCTTGGGAAATTAATGAAGCAAGAGGAACATTATTAGGATCAATATTGGACTGATTGGTAGCAAGCATAGACATGATCATATCAACCTTATCACTCAAAGAGGAAATTTCCTCGACAGAATTTATCTTCTTACCACTTGGAGCTCATTCGGTGTGCCATTATGAATAATTTGTCATCATCTCATCCAACAGTTTAGTTGTTGCACCTAATGTTGTGGACATGAAGGTGCCTCCCGCGGCCGAGTCCAAAAGGTTTTCTTGAAGAAAAATTCAAACCTGCATAAAAAGTTTGGATAACCATCCACATAGTTAATCCATGCGTGGGACAATTCTTAACCATAGATTTCATTCTCTCCCAAGCTTGAGCAACATGTTCATTATCAAATTGTCTAAAGTTCATAATGTTACTCCTTAGTTGTATGATTTTAGCAGGTGGATAATATTTTCCAATAAAAGCATCTTTGCATTTAATCCAAGAATCAATGCTATTTTTAGGCAAAGACAATAACCATTCTTTTGCTCTCCCTCTCAAAGAGAAAGGAAAAAGCTTCAGTTTTATGATGTAACTTTCCACCTCTTTATACTTTTGCATATCACATAACTCAACAAAGTTATTTAAATGAGAGGCATCATCATCAGTACTAGCACCAGAAAATTGCTCTTTCATAACAAGATTTAGCAAAGCAGGTTTAATTTCATAAAATTCCACTTTAGAAGCGGGTGGAGCAATTGGAGAGCATATAAAATCATTGTTATTAGTGCTAGTAAAGTCACACAACTTAGTGTTTTCAGTAGAAGACATAATGATAAGATAAAATAACAAGACAGGAATAAAGACTACACTAATTTTTTTGGGTTTTAAAATTTTGAAACAGGAAAATAAACTAAACGAGAAATAAAGCAAGCAAGACAAAAACAAAGTAAAGAGATTGAGAGTATGAGACTCCCCTTGCTGCAGCTCCAAAGTCCCCGGTGACGGTGCCAGAAAACTGCTTGATTGGTGCTAGCGAAGTTGGGTGGTGCCCCAAGCGAAGGCGGAATTGTAGATAGTAGCAGTTTTCCCTCAATTAAAGAACCGAGGTTTATCGAACTAGTAGGACTTTGAAATCAACAACGAGGTGAATTTTGAAGATCTCTGGCGCTTAACCTTCAACAGACGTGGACCTGCACACACTCAACCAAAATACTTTGCCCCCAACGGCGGAGAGGTTGTCAATCTCTCTGGCCTCGCAGAACACAAAGCGGTTAATTGTATGATGAAATGAAATAAATGCGAAAGTGACCAGAGGAGTAATTATGATTAAAAGCAAGTAAATGAGGTTGTAAACAATGTAAAAAGATGGACCAGGGGCCATGGGTTCACTAGTGGAGTCTCTCAAGCAAATAAAATATGCATGCGATGGGTGAACGAATTACAGCTAGGCAATTGACAAGATCATGACACAAACCCAATTTATCTAAGAAAAAAAGAACATGATAATATTTATGGAGACATCACGACAAGGAACAAAGACCGTTGAGTCCAACTACGTCTTTGTCTAATAAGTCCACCGTGGGATCGCTATCCAGCCTGTCACCCAACGGTATTAAGTTGCAAGCAACAGACAAATGCATTAAGTAAAGCTCATGATGTAAGAAATACTAATATCAAATGAGACACTAGCACCGCTGTTTTACCCTTAGTAGCAACAACACACCCTCGCCCTTAGACGTTTCTGTCACTCGTGTCCAGGAACAAAAGGGGGCATGAACCCACTATCTAGCATAACTACCCTCTCTTGGAGATACACACAATCACTTGGCCAAAGTAACTACGCACATCGGAGAGCATGCAAGAACATAAATAACTCATATAAAAATCATGCACAATCTGAACATAACTTCATAATCCATCGGATCCCAGCAAACACATCACATAGAATTACAATAATTGATCTTGATCATGTTAGGCAGCTCACAAGATCATAAGACATGAAGCACAAGGTGAGAGACTACCAACTAGCTACTGCCATGGACCCGTAGTCCAAGGTGAGACTACTCACACATCATCCCAGAGGAAGGCATGGCGATGAAGATCCCTCCGGGATCGATCTCCCCTCCGGCAGAGTGCCGGGGTCAGCTTCAGATGGGACCCCGAACTAGGGTTCGAGATGATGGCGCGTCGGGGTCGAGTTTCTGGAAAATAATGGCTGCCCCGATGTTTTTAGGGTTAAAGGCAATTTATAGGCGTCGGAGGGCCGCGAGGTGAGACCCCACGGGCAGGGGCGGGCCCCACCCACGGGTCCACCTTGACCCGCGGCAGGTGGCCGCACCTACCCTGTGGGTCTCCCCTCTGGCTCCCCTTCTGTCTGGTACTTCGTCTTGGCGTATAAAAAATCCTCAAAAATTTCCAGAGCGTTCCGAGAATATTTCCAGAAGTAAATTTCTGAAACAAAAAGACAGCAAAAACAAGGAACTGGCACTGGGCATCTTGTCAACAGGTTAGTCCGACAAAATGCTTGAAAATGATATAAATGACAGTAAAAACATGTGACAATATCACAAAACTAGCATGGATCACTCAAAAATTATAGATACGTCGGAGACGTATCACACGCATACGATACTTATTTACATTCACAGAGGTAGTGTCCAAACCACACATGATATTGTTAAGATCACCAAAACAAACCACTGGCTTTCCAATTATCAGATACAAAATTAGAAACAAGATCCCAAATCAGCCTAGTGTCGCGATGGTGGGGATCTCCATAAACACACGCCAGAGCAAACTTCATATTAGTAGATATATGAACAACTATAGCTAAAATCACATAATGGTTGGAGAATTTGACCGAGACTTGAACTTCATCTGACCAAAGCATCCATAACCCACCCGTGAGACCATTAGATGGTACTACAATACTACCTGCAGCGTTAAACGAGTGTTAAGTTGAGGGGCATTATACCTAGATGTTCTAGTCTCGGAGACGAAAGTTACCTGCGCTCTAGTGGATGTCATCAGTCTAGCAAGGTATTCCATCTTCATGGAGCTGTTGAGATTCCTGCCCTTGCCTTCATAGTTCCAGCCGATGAATTTCATGGCGACAGAGAAAGCATAGGCCTTGCTTCGCTTCCTAGATGATACCAGTACTGTTGCTAGTCCGATCTGCATAGGTTGCACTTGGGGAGGGACCATAATAGGAACTGGAGGTCGCCTTCGACTTTGTCGGATTCGGTAGGTTCCGATAGACCTAAGTTCGTCCACGGGGTTGTGAGCTAGCCTTCTCGACAAGATCTCCGCAAGGGACGAACGAATGGAACAAGAACACACGCGTGGTTTACCCAGGTTCAAGCCACCATGGAGGTGTAAAACCCTACTCCCACCAGCCTCCCTTCTCTTTTCCCCTCTACTCTTGTAGCGCCCTGACCCCAGAGCTATACAGTGAAATGTTGTGCAACCGGTCATGCTACACAATCAAGGGTTACTGGGGTTACCAATCCCAGGCCAAAACACATTGGCAGGCGTGCTCAGAATACATCATCGGCACACAACACCTCGATCATGCCATAAGCTCGGACATCGCTTTCACGTATAACAAAGAGACCAAGACTGCGGAATAACTGGCACATCACAGACTCTACGACACAAAGATATCATAGTTCAACTCATATAATTGAGAAAGATAGCAAATGACACATCAGAGGTCACTGACCCATCATTACAACAGCGGAAGCAAATTAAAGTTGTCTAAACAACAAGATCCAATTTATGGCCTAAGAGGCCTACAGATAAACATCCCGTGCCAGCCTGTTCCAAGACGTCCCAAGCTGCCACCTGGGAACCCCAGACTACTCGTCGAAGTCAACATAGAACCCACCTTCCAGTTCGGTGGCGTCCTCCTCTGAAACAAATAATAATCAACAAAGCAAGGCTGAGTACGACGTACTCGCAAGAATTAGTAGGGCGATATAGGCCCGATGCTGATGGAGGCTCTAATGCTGTATAAGGTAGTTGATTTTGCATAAAGCTAGCTTTCCTTTTTAAAAGACATAAAGACCCATGGAACCGTCTACTCAGAATGTTTTCCGAAAAGGGATAAGAGAGTAAACTTTCATCTTCGGTTCTCGTCGAACCTACTTGTAACCAGAACATCTCATCTCCACCTAGGCACTCCCTCGAATCACCCTCGAGGAAATGAACCTTTCATCACACGTTGGATTGCAACCTCTAGCTGCCAAATTTATTAATTAGGTTCAAGTTCTCTATGAGCTAATCCGCCTTTCCCAAGAGTTCGTCCATAACCGCGAACACGGCTTTTCAAAAAGATTAAACCCTGCAGGGGTGTACTAATTTACCCATTGGTACCGTCCGGCTCACCTAGTTGGCCCTCTTCCGGGGAAGGCCGGCAAGCAGGCGCGGTTAAACCTTTACCTCGCATGAGACTATCCAAGAGTCATCTGTGGCCACAGGGCAAGTTTACCCAGCCTCAGCCCCTGCCCCATCGCCACGTCCTGAACACCACCATCCTCATCATTTCTTTTTCCGCTCACACACACGGCAAATGGAAATAGCAAACTAGAGGACCCTTGGATACGCCCGCACAAGTTATTCAGTTAGTGAGGCGCCCATACACCCACCAATGGCAGCACGCTCGTTTCTTGGTTCTAGCTAAAAGCACTCTCAGCCTAGGCGGCAGGAATGAGGCAAAACACCATCCCCGATGGCAACTCATCCAAGCCTTTTAGCAAATTAATTATCCACCACAAGTAACCATCATGTCCGAACATTCCACCACCATTCATAATAATGGAATTAAATCACCGGACAAAATATACTATTTGACTAGCATGGCTAAGCATAGCTAAGCATAAATAACAACAAATATATCTTTGTCTCCGGCCAACACATCAAACCTAGGGTTTATAGGAGGGGAAGCATGTGATGGTTCAGGGGATAAACATGCATTCATAGGATACTCTACATCTTGATCAAAAGAGACATTTGAATCGCATGCAATATTATGGTGGTTAAAATAAGTTTGTAAAACTGTGCGATGCTAGATGCCAAGAAGGTTAGGTTAGTTCTTGCCTTGCTGGTAGTACTGGTCGCGCTGGTTGTCAAGGTATTGTGGTGGAACCTCGACTCCAGAATCTACCAAAACACAAACAATACAAAAAAGGAATAAATAGCACGAATACAAGGTGCAATGCACAATCATGATGATATGGACATATTATGCACTGAAAAGGTATTGGGCATGTCCCACAAGTTAAATGGAACCCCTAAATTAAATATCACAATTAACGGGTTAAAACTCCATCTTTAACTTAGTGATTTGCGTTATTTATCAAAATGTCCAGTACTGAAATATGTGTCCTAAATGCATGAAAATGACATTATTAGATAGGTATTATCCTACTGATCATTTTGGTACCTTGTTTGCATTTTTCCGAATAACGGTGAAGAAATGGTGATTTAAACGGTTATGCGATTTAAATCATTTTAACCAATTCGAAATTAACATCAAAGGAAAATTTATTTGCATGCTGTGATATTAACATTGGTAGATAGCATTTGCTTTGCTGGTCATTTTGGTATATCATTTGCAATTTTTGAATTAATATCCACCAAGTTATGATTTATTCAAAAAGGGATTTAAATCTGCCATTTTAGTAATATTAATTAAACAACAATTTAAATGTTCATTATTGCATGGAAAATGGAACTAGCATCTAGATGTTGTTTTCCTGAACATTTATAGATCTTATTTATAATTTTTGGATCAAAATTCATAAAGTTATGGATTTTATAATTTCCATTTATATTCTGCCATTTTGTTTAACTTAATCGAAACAGGCAATTTAAGTTTAACCAAAATCCAACTAATGGCACTAACATTTAGAGTTTATTTAGCTGAGCATTTTGACATATTATTTGCATTTTTCTGAATTATAAAACTCTAGATATGAATTTCCAAAAGTTTGAATAACTCACAGATGATTTTGTATTACACAATTAAATTCAAATTTAAAAATTCATTTGCATGTGTGAGTGACATATTTGGGTAGGTTATGAAATTCTAAATATTTTGATAGCTTATTCAAGATTTTTTGGATAATTAATTCTCAAGTTATGAAATTTCCAATTAATGCTTATAATCTGCCATTTTTGTAAATTTAATTAATTAGCAACAAAAATTACTTATTTGGTCATGACATTGACACTAACAGATAGAGCTTGTTTTTATGAACAACTTTCATATATAACATTTTTAGTGTGGATTTATGGATTAAAAGATATGACATAAACAAGTTTGCAAAACAAAAAATAAAACAGGAAAAAGGGGGGTGGCATTTGGAGGCAGTGGGGATCGAACTTGGGTCTCCTGGGCAGGGAAACAGGGAGCAAGCCACTGGGCCAGTTCGGTGTTGTGTTATGAGAAGGCTTGGATCTTACATGAATGAGACACAGCGCTGTTAACTGAACCTTTGAACAGAGCAAGATTCAGACTTGCAGATCGGAGACACAACGGCGATTTCGGCGATGATCTGCAGCAGGCTTGTGCGTGCGTGCGTGCGCACTCCAGGGCGCGCTGCTTCTGTGTGTGCGTGGTGCAGGGGAGGGAGGCAGGAGCAAGGAAGGATCCTAAAGGCTCGAGCTCGCTGCTATGCTGGCCATGGCGGCTGGAGCAAGGGACGACCGGGTCGGACTACAGCGACGGATTGGAGTCAGCGAAGAGGGGAAGAAGGTGCGGCTCACCTAGGGGATGCTGCTGGGGAAGAGCACGGCTCGGGGACGAACAATCTGGCCGGATGTAGAGGAAGGCGTGCTCGGCGTCCCTGGTGCGCACGCGGCGGACGGCGTCTAGGAAGACGAACTCAAGGGCGACGCTCCGCTGCATCCCAGCACGCTCCAGTAGTCAAGGAAGTAGAGGAGGAAGAGGCGAAACTCATAGACATGGAGGCCGGGCTTGAGGACGATGTAGACGAAGGGTCGGTGTCGGAGAAGATCGGCGGCCACCGGAAGAAGGCATCCTTGTCCCCAACGCGTTGCGGCTCCTCATGGTCCTTGGCTTGGCGACGAAGGTGGAGGACGGCGGCGCACACCTTCTGGACTTGGGCGTTGTCGACGTAGGCGTCCAGAGCAGCGGCGGCCGACGTTAGATGACTACGGCGTGCTCGGCCTTCTCTCTCCGTGTTGTCTCGGGAAGAAAAGAAAAGAGAGGGGATGGCGGCTGCGAGGAAAGGGAGAAGGAAGAAGCTAGGGTTCGGGGCAGAGGGCCTCGGGTCCTCTTATCCACGAGGGAACGCGGCATTGCGAGGGGGTGCGGCGGGGACGAGGATGTCGACCACGGTCGCTACAGGAGGAAGGAGATGACTTTTTTCTGAAAAACCCTGGCTCCATTTTTCCTTTTTCTGCCTTTCTTTTTGTTTTGAAAACAGCACCCTTTTGGAATTTATTTGAGGCAACCAAAATATTTTCAAAAATTATGGAAATATTTAGGGAGGCTCCTGATAATATTTATAAGCTACACAAAAATTGGTGCTGCAAAATAAAAAGTTTTGAACACCAATTGTTCATAGGGTTTGGATATGGCAATTTTAATAATTCCCAAACTCCATTTACTTGGGTATTTAAACATTTTCAAATAAGTGAAATTATTCATGGAGGCTCCTAATAATATAATGAAGCTCCCCATATTTTTATTTGGAACTTTTGAAATGTTTAACTTGGTTTCAAATTAAGAATTGGTTTAACTCAATTTTGAAGTCCCAATTTATTTAATTGTTTGGCCAGAATTTTAACTTTGCCAATTAAACATGAAAGGCATTCTTGGAACTTCCTGGACAAATTGGAAATTCCAGAATAATTTGGTTTTGCCAGATGGAGCAATTGCACTTGGTTTGGAATTTTGGGAAGGGTTTGATTCCTTTTAAGGTTTTCCCTTGTTTGCAATATTTAACTTAGCAATTTAAATATGTATGCCATGATGCAATGAAAATAAAAGTGAAAATTTGGCCCATATTTTAGGGTAACCAAATCTGGGCTGTTACAATTCTATCCCCCTTACAAGAATCTCGCCCCGAGATTCCTAGAGTAGGAAGAGGAAGAGGAGGGAAACATGACAACTCTTAACTTCAATGATCTTCTTGATCCCACGATGATCCTCCTTGTTGCAGAGAGTAAGGTAGCAGCATGACGTGCCGACGTGAAAGTCAGAAGATAGTTCAAGGAGACAGACAAATTTTCACCAAGGGTTGGAAATATGAACTTTGCACAAGACCATAAGCCATTTGGGGAAAACTAGGAACAACTTGACCAAACAAAGGTCGAGCAGAGGATAGGGGAATGACCGAGAGACATTTTTAGCAACACCACGTTAATGTTCTCCTCGATGTTCTAGATACCACTATCAGGCTTCGGAATAGCCTTCAAGAAGTCATCAAGTAGAGGTCGGACCTTTAAGATTGCAAAGAGACCATAAGGGCAACTTCTAGAATAAGTAGCACAAAATCCTCATGGAGAGTGGTTTGATTTTATGAAAGGCAAGAGGATATCACAATAGACCTTCCAGTTAAGTAGGGCAACCACCACCACAAACTTGCCGGATTTACACAAGGCCTATGTCATACTCTTAAGAAACACCAACCATCATTTCTGCTTGAGATTCAGATTTGGTTAAGCGTGCGGATATTTCAGACTTGACATGTCCAAGGGAGGAGTTACAACGGTTAACGAGAGGTAAGGATTCTCAAGATTTGACTACACTGTCAAGTTCTAGAACACTAGCTAGATTGCGAGAGGAAAGTTGCTTTTCCATGCGAAACGCTGTGATCTTTAGAGTTTTGACACGAATCTAACTCGTTGACCGAAGGTGGGCACCTGAACAAAATGGACTTGGTAGCACAGTCAAACTCGGCTTGATGATCTGATTACCAATCATGCTAAGAGCGCCATCAAAGTCCTTGGACGTCAAAGCAATATCATTTGCTAAGAATATCCGATTACCACAACGATATTCATCCTCAACATTCTCGAGCCCGAGTAGCTCGGAGGTAGATGGATGAGGAAGGGTAAGAGCATCACTTCATCGAGTACGTCATGAGACTAAGCACGACCTCTTGATATGAAAGAGTGTGACACTCTAAGGTTGAACAGAACCAAAAAGCTGGACAAGCCTCTGATTCTGCTGATTACAATACTTTGACCCGGTCCGAGAAATGGACAAGGTACCGGAGTTTGTTTCTCCTAACATCCCGATGTGGAATGTCTGGACGGACCACAAGGGTAACATGCATCGGGACACACCAATGCACGATACCACTTGACTGTCAACTGACAGATAAAGGTCGGACAACAATTCAGGAGTAAGAAACATGCTCAGGAGAAATCCCAAGATGTTGCAGAAGCACAAGTTGGCACTCTTCCAACAACTAGTGCTGAAAGGGTTTTACTAACAAGTGTTATTGGAGGAATCGCAACATTAATAGAAAACTTGCTAAGAGCAATCTTGTCGTGATCCAAATGGTCTCATGACAGAAGATCCAGCTATAGCTCATGACGGGGAAGAGCTTTGTTGCCGCAATTCAATTACGACTACAACCACCAACTTGAAGATTAACTTCAAACATGGCCAACCGGACGTAGGTTTTGACGATTAACATCAGGATTCAACGGGAAAGATCTTGGGTTAAAGATCAGCTTCATGTACTGGGACTCACGATTAGCAAATTGCTCACATGGATGACAACCCTCATGAATCATTACACCAGAGTTCCAATACAATCCGGGACCTTCGGTTCTAGATCTTGGACTAAAACAAAGGAATGTCTTGACGATCCGCAGTACTTCCTCTCTTCGGGCTTTAGAATTTGCAGACGAGCAGAGCTAACAAGTAAACTAAGGTAGAAGCCAACCCCGTGAACCTAAATTCTTGAATCGCCAGACGAGCAGAAGAACCGCTAAATCAAATAGAGGTAAGGTGACTCAGAGATTAGAGGGAATTGGGTAAGGAGTAAAAAGAATCCTAAGATGGTCTTCACAACTCCTTTTTAGGTTAAAATAGTTTTTCACGAACACTAGACTCGACATCGACCAGTAGAACGGGTTTCCTACAGGCAGTCCTGCTCTGATACAAATTGTAGCGCCCTGGCCCCAGAGCTATACAATGAAACGTTGTGCAACCGGTCATGCTACACAATCAAGGGTTACTAGGGTTACCAATCCCAGGCCAAAACACATTGGCAGGCGTGCTCAGAATACATCATCGGCACACAACACCTCGATCATGCCATAAGCTCGGACATCGCTTTCACGTATAACAAAGAGACCAAGACTGCGGAACAACTGGCACATCACAGACTCTACGACACAAAGGTATCATAGTTCAACTCATATAATTGAGAAAGATAGCAAATGACACATCAGAGGTCACTGACCCATCATTACAACAGCGGAAGCAAATTAAAGTTGTCTAAACAACAGATCCAATTTATGGCCTAAGAGGCCTATAGATAAACATCCCTTGCCAGCCTGTTCCAAGACGTCCCAAGCTGCCACCTGGGAACCCCAGACTACTCGTCGAAGTCAACATAGAACCCACCTTCCAGTTCGGTGGCGTCCTCCTCTGAAACAAATAATAATCAACAAAGCAAGGCTGAGTACGACGTACTCACAAGATTTAGTAGGGCGATATAGGCCCGATGCTGACGGAGGCTCTAATGCTGTATAAGGTAGTGATTTTGCATAAAGCTAGCTTTCCTTTTTAAAAGACATAAAGACCCATGGACCGTCTACTCAGAATGTTTTCCGAAAAGGGATAAGAGAGTAAACTTTCATCTTCGGTTCTCGTCGAACCTACTTGTAACCAGAACATCTCATCTCCACCAAGGCACTCCCTCGAATCACCCTCGAGGAAATGAACCTTTCATCACACGTTGGATTGCAACCTCTAGCTGCCAAATTTATTAATTAGGTTCAGGTAATCTATGAGCTAATCCGCCTTTCCCAAGAGTTCGTCCATAACCGCGGACACGGCTTTCGAAAAGATTAAACCCTGCAGGGTGTACTAATTTACCCATTGGTACCGTCCGGCTCACCTAGTTGGCCCTCTTCCGGGGAAGGCCGGCAGCAGGCGCGGTTAAACCTTTACCTCGCGTGAGACTATCCAAGAGTCATCTGTGGCCACAGGGCAAGTTTACCCAGCCTCAGCCCCTGCCCCATCGCCACGTCCTAAACACCACCATCCTCATCATTTCTTTTTCCGCTCACACACACGGCAAATGGAAATAGCAAACTAGAGGACCCTTGGATACGCCCGCACAAGTTATTCAGTTAGTGAGGCGCCCATACACCCACCAATGGCAGCACGCTCGTTTCTTGGTTCTAGCTAAAAGCACTCTCAGCCTAGGCGGCAGGAATGAGGCAAAACACCATCCCCGATGGCAACTCATCCAAGCCTTTTAGCAAATTAATTATCCACCACAAGTAACCATCATGTCCGAACATTCCACCACCATTCGTAATAATGGAATTAAATCACCGGACAAAATATACTATTTGACTAGCATGGCTAAGCATAGCTAAGCATATATAACAACAAATATATCTTTGTCTCCGGCCAACACATCAAACCTAGGGTTTATAGGAGGGGAAGCATGTGATGGTTCAGGGGATAAACATGCATTCATAGGATACTCTACATCTTGATCAAAAGAGACATTTGAATCGCATGCAATATTATGGTGGTTAAATAAGTTTGTAAAACTGTGCGATGCTAGATGCCAAGAAGGTTAGGTTAGTTCTTGCCTTGCTGGTAGTACTGGTCGCGCTGGTTGTCAAGGTATTGTGGTGGAACCTCGACTCCAGAATCTACCGAAACACAAACAATACAAAAAAGGAATAAATAACATGAATACAAGGTGCAATGCACAATCATGATAATATGGACATATTATGCACTGAAAAGGTATTGGGCATGTCCCACAAGTTAAATGGAACCCCTAAATTAAATATCACAATAACGGGTTAAAACTCCATCTTTAACTTAGTGATTTGCGTTATTTATCAAAACATCCAGTACTGAAATATGTGTCCTAAATGCATGAAAATGACATTATTAGATAGGTATTATCCTACTGATCATTTTGGTACCTTGTTTGCATTTTTCCGAGTAACGGTGAAGAAATGGTGATTTAAACGGTTATGCGATTTAAATCATTTTAACCAATTCGAAATTAACATCAAAGGAAAATTTATTTGCATGCTGTGATATTAACATTGGTAGATAGCATTTGCTTTGCTGCTCATTTTGGTATATTCATTTGCAATTTTTGAATTAATATCCACCAAGTTATGATTTATTCAAAAGGGATTTAAATCTGCCATTTTAGTAATATTAATTAAACAACAATTTAAATGTTCATTATTGCATGGAAAATGGAACTAGCATCTAGATGTTGTTTTCCTGAACATTTACAGATCTTATTTATAATTTTTGATCAAAATTCATAAAGTTATGGATTTTATAATTTCCATTTATATTCTGCCATTTTGTTTAACTTAATCGAACAGGCAATTTAAGTTTAACCAAATCCAACTAATGGCACTAACATTTAGAGTTTATTTAGCTGAGCAATTTTGACATATTATTTGCATTTTTCTGAATTATAAAACTCTAGATATGAATTTCCAAAAGTTTGAATAACTCACAGATGATTTGTATTACACAATTAAATTCAAATTTAAAAATTCATTTGCATGTGTGAGTGACATATTTGGGTAGGTTATGAAATTCTAAATATTTTGATAGCTTATTCAAGATTTTTTGGATAATTAATTCTAAAGTTATGAAATTTCCAATTAATGCTTATAATCTGCCATTTTTGTAAATTTAATTAATTAGCAACAAAATTACTTATTTGGTCATGACATTGACACTAACAGATAGAGCTTGTTTTATGAACAACTTTCATATATAACATTTTTAGTGTGGATTTATGGATTAAAAGATATGACATAAACAAGTTTGCAAAACAAAAAATAAAACAGGAAAAAGGGGGGTGGCATTTGGAGGCAGTGGGGATCGAACTTGGGTCTCCTGGGCAGGGAAACAGGAGCAAGCCACTGGGCCAGTTCGGTGTTGTGTTATGAGAAGGCTTGATCTTACATGAATGAGACACAGCGCTGTTAACTGAACCTTGAACAGAGCAAGATTCAGACTTGCAGATCGGAGGACACAACGGCGATTTCGGTGATGATCTGCAGCAGGCTTGTGCGTGCGTGCGTGCGCATCCAGGGCGCGCTGCTTCTGTGTGTGCGTGGTGCAGGGGAGGGAGGCAGGAGCAAGGAAGGATCCTAAAGGCTCAAGCTCGCTGCTATGCTGGCCATGGCGGCTGGAGCAAGGGACGACCGGGTCGGACTACAGCGACGGATTGGAGTCAGCGAAGAGGGGAAGAAGGTGCGGCTCACCTAGGGGATGCTGCTGGGGAAGAGCACGCTCGGGGACGAACAATCTGGCGGATGTAGAGGAAGGCGTGCTCGGCGTCCCTGGTGCGACGCGGCGGACGGCGTCTAGGAAGACGAACTCAAGGGCGACGCTCCGCTGCATCCCAGCACGCTCCAGTAGTCAAGGAAGTAGAGGAGGAAGAGGCGAAACTCATAGACATGGAGGCCGGGCTTGAGGACGATGTAGACGAAGGGTCGGGGTCGGAGAAGATCGGCGGCCACCGGAAGAAGGCATCCTTGTCCCCAACGCGTTGCGGCTCCTCATGGTCCTTGCTTGGCGACGAAGGTGGAGGACGGCGGCGCACACCTTCTGGACTTGGGCGTTGTCGACGTAGGCGTCCAGAGCAGCGGCGGCCGACGTTAGATGACTACGGCGTGCTCGGCCTTCTCTCTCCGTGTTGTCTCGGGAAGAAAAGAAAAGAGAGGGGATGGCGGCTGCGAGGAAAGGGAGAAGGAAGAAGCTAGGGTTCGGGGCAGAGGGCCTCGGGGTCCTCTTATCCACGAGGGAACGCGGCATTGCGAGGGGGGTGCGGCGGGGACGAGGATGTCGACCACGGTCGCTACAGGAGGAAGGAGATGACTTTTTTCTGAAAAAACCCTGGCTCCATTTTTCCTTTTTCTGCCTTTCTTTTTGTTTTGAAAAACAGCACCCTTTGGAATTATTTGAGGCACCAAAATATTTTCAAAAATTATGGAAATATTTAGGGAGGCTCCTGATAATATTTATAAGCTTACACAAAAATTGGTGCTGCAAAATAAAAAGTTTTGAACACCAATTGTTCATAGGGTTTGGATATGGCAATTTTAATAATTCCCAAACTCCATTTACTTGGGTATTTAAAACATTTTCAAAATAAGTTGAAATTATTCATGGAGGCTCCTAATAATATAATGAAGCTCCCCATATTTTTATTTGGAACTTTGAAATGTTTAACTTGGTTTTCAAATTAACGAATTGGTTTAACTCAATTTTGAAGTCCCAATTTATTTAATTGTTTGGCCAGAATTTTAACTTTGCCAATTAAACATGAAAGGCATTCTTGGAACTTCCTGGACAAATTGGAAATTCCAGAATAATTTGGTTTTGCCAGATGGAGCAATTGCACTTGGTTTGGAATTTTGGGAAGGGTTTGATTCCTTTTAAGGTTTTCCCTTGTTTGCAATATTTAACTTAGCAATTTAAATATGTATGCCATGATGCAATGAAAATAAAAAGTGAAAATTTGCCCATATTTTAGGGTACCAAATCTGGGCTGTTACAATTCTATCCCCCTTACAAGAATCTCGCCCGAGATTCCTAGAGTAGGAAGAGGAAGAGGAGGGAAACATGACAACTCTTAACTTCAATGATCTTCTTGATCCCACGATGATCCTCCTTGTTGCAGAGAGTAAGGTAGCAGCATGACGTGCCGACGTGAAAGTCAGAAGATAGTTCAAGGAGACAGACAAATTTTCACCAAGGGTTGGAAATATGAACTTTGCACAAGACCATAAGCCATTGGGGAAAACTAGGAACAACTTGACCAAACAAAGGTCGAGCAGAGGATAGGGGAATGACCGAGAGACATTTTTAGCAACACCACGTTAATGTTCTCCTCGATGTTCTAGATACCACTATCAGGCTTCGGAATAGCCTTCAAGAAGTCATCAAGTAGAGGTCGGACCTTTAAGATTGCAAAGAGACCATAAGGACAACTTCTAGAATAAGTAGCACAAAATCCTCATGGAGAGTGGTTTGATTTTATGAAAGGCAAGAGGATATCACAATAGACCTTCCAGTTAAGTAGGGCAACCACCACCACAAACTTGCCGGATTTACACAAGGCCTATGTCATACTCTTAAGAACACCAACCATCATTTCTGCTTGAGATTCAGATTTGGTTAAGCGTGCGGATATTTCAGACTTGACATGTCCAAGGGAGGAGTTACAACGGTTAACGAGAGGTAAGGATTCTCAAGATTTGACTACACTGTCAAGTTCTAGAACACTAGCTAGATTGCGAGAGGAAAGTTGCTTTTCCATGCGAAACGCTGTGATCTTTAGAGTTTTGACACGAATCTAACTCGTTGACCGAAGGTGGGCACCTGAACAAAATGGACTTGGTAGCACAGTCAAACTCGGCTTGATGATCTGATTACCAATCATGCTAAGAGCGCCATCAAAGTCCTTGGACGTCAAAGCAATATCATTTGCTAAGAATATCCGATTACCACAACGATATTCATCCTCAACATTCTCGAGCCCGAGTAGCTCGGAGGTAGATGGATGAGGAAGGGTAAGAGCATCACTTCATCGAGTACGTCATGAGACTAAGCACGACCTCTTGATATGAAAGAGTGTGACACTCTAAGGTTGAACAGAACCAAAAAGCTGGACAAGCCTCTGATTCTGCTGATTACAATACTTTGACCCGGTCCGAGAAATGGACAAGGTACCGGAGTTTGTTTCTCCTAACATCCCGATGTGGAATGTCTGGACGGACCACAAGGGTAACATGCATCGGGACACACCAATGCACGATAACACTTGACTGTCAACTGACAGATAAAGGTCGGACAACAATTCAGGAGTAAGAAACATGCTCAGGAGAAATCCCAAGATGTTGCAGAAGCACAAGTTGGCACTCTTCCAACAACTAGTGCTGAAAGGGTTTTACTAACAAGTGTTATTGGAGGAATCACAACATTGATAGAAAACTTGCTAAGAGCAATCTTGTCGTGATCCAGATGGTCTCATGACAGAAGATCCAGCTATAGCTCATGACGGGGAAGAGCTTTGTTGCCGCAATTCAATTACGACTACAACCACCAACTTGAAGATTAACTTCAAACATGGCCAACCGGACGTAGGTTTTGACGATTAACATCAGGATTCACGGGAAAGATCTTGGGTTAAAGATCAGCTTCATGTACTGGGACTCACGATTAGCAAATTGCTCACATGGATGACAACCCTCATGAATCATTACACCAGAGTTCCAATACAATCCGGGACCTTCGGTTCTAGATCTTGGACTAAAACAAAGGAATGTCTTGACGATCCGCAGTACTTCCTCTCTTCGGGCTTTAGAATTTGCAGACGAGCAGAGCTAACAAGTAAACTAAGGTAGAAGCCAACCCCGTGAACCTAAATTCTTGAATCGCCAGACGAGCAGAAGAACCGCTAAATCAAATAGAGGTAAGGTGACTCAGAGATTAGAGGGAATTGGGTAAGGAGTAAAAAGAATCCTAAGATGGTCTTCACAACTCATTTTTAGGTTAAAATAGTTTTTCACGAACACTAGACTCGACATCGACCAGTAGAACGGGTTTCCTACAGGTAGTCCTGCTCTGATACCAACTTGTAGCGCCCTGGCCCCAGAGCTATACAGTGAAACGTTGTGCAACCGGTCATGCTACACAATCAAGGGTTACTAGGGTTACCAATCCCAGGCCAAAACACATTGGCATGCGTGCTCGGAATACATCATCGGCACACAACACCTCGATCATGCCATAAGCTCGGACATCGCTTTCACGTATAACAAAGAGACCAAGACTGCGGAACAACTGGCACATCACAGACTCTACGACACAAAGGTATCATAGTTCAACTCATATAATTGAGAAAGATAGCAAATGACACATCAGAGGTCACTGACCCATCATTACAACAGCGGAAGCAAATTAAAGTTGTCTAAACAACAAGATCCAATTTATGGCCTAAGAGGCCTATAGATAAACATCCCTTGCCAGCCTGTTCCAAGACGTCCCAAGCTGCCACCTGGGAACCCCAGACTACTCGTCGAAGTCAACATAGAACCCACCTTCCAGTTCGGTGGCGTCCTCCTCTGAAACAAATAATAATCAACAAAGCAAGGCTGAGTACGACGTACTCACAAGATTTAGTAGGGCGATATAGGCCCGATGCTGACGGAGGCTCTAATGCTGTATAAGGTAGTTGATTTTGCATAAAGCTAGCTTTCCTTTTTAAAAGACATAAAGACCCATGGAACCGTCTACTCAGAATGTTTTCCGAAAAGGGATAAGAGAGTAAACTTTCATCTTCGGTTCTCGTCGAACCTACTTGTAACCAGAACATCTCATCTCCACCAAGGCACTCCCTCGAATCACCCTCGAGGAAATGAACCTTTCATCACACGTTGGATTGCAACCTCTAGCTGCCAAATTTATTAATTAGGTTCAGGTTTTCTATGAGCTAATCCGCCTTTCCCAAGAGTTCGTCCATAACCGCGGACACGGCTTTTCGAAAAGATTAAACCCTGCAGGGGTGTACTAATTTACCCATTGGTACCGTCCGGCTCACCTAGTTGGCCCTCTTCCGGGGAAGGCCGGCAAGCAGGCGCGGTTAAACCTTTACCTCGCGTGAGACTATCCAAGAGTCATCTGTGGCCACAGGGCAAGTTTACCCAGCCTCAGCCCCTGCCCCATCGCCACGTCCTAAACACCACCATCCTCATCATTTCTTTTTCCGCTCACACACACGGCAAATGGAAATAGCAAACTAGAGGACCCTTGGATACGCCCGCACAAGTTATTCAGTTAGTGAGGCGCCCATACACCCACCAATGGCAGCACGCTCGTTTCTTGGTTCTAGCTAAAAGCACTCTCAGCCTAGGCGGCAGGAATGAGGCAAAACACCATCCCCGATGGCAACTCATCCAAGCCTTTTAGCAAATTAATTATCCACCACAAGTAACCATCATGTCCGAACATTCCACCACCATTCGTAATAATGGAATTAAATCACCGGACAAAATATACTATTTGACTAGCATGGCTAAGCATAGCTAAGCATATATAACAACAAATATATCTTTGTCTCCGGCCAACACATCAAACCTAGGGTTTATAGGAGGGGAAGCATGTGATGGTTCAGGGGATAAACATGCATTCATAGGATACTCTACATCTTGATCAAAAGAGACATTTGAATCGCATGCAATATTATGGTGGTTAAAATAAGTTTGTAAAACTGTGCGATGCTAGATGCCAAGAAGGTTAGGTTAGTTCTTGCCTTGCTGGTAGTACTGGTCGCGCTGGTTGTCAAGGTATTGTGGTGGAACCTCGACTCCAGAATCTACCGAAACACAAACAATACAAAAAAGGAATAAATAACATGAATACAAGGTGCAATGCACAATCATGATAATATGGACATATTATGCACTGAAAAGGTATTGGGCATGTCCCACAAGTTAAATGGAACCCCTAAATTAAATATCACAATTAACGGGTTAAAACTCCATCTTTAACTTAGTGATTTGCGTTATTTATCAAAATGTCCAGTACTGAAATATGTGTCCTAAATGCATGAAAATGACATTATTAGATAGGTATTATCCTACTGATCATTTTGGTACCTTGTTTGCATTTTTCCGAATAACGGTGAAGAAATGGTGATTTAAACGGTTATGCGATTTAAATCATTTTAACCAATTCGAAATTAACATCAAAGGAAAATTTATTTGCATGCTGTGATATTAACATTGGTAGATAGCATTTGCTTTGCTGGTCATTTTGGTATATCATTTGCAATTTTTGAATTAATATCCACCAAGTTATGATTTATTCAAAAAGGGATTTAAATCTGCCATTTTAGTAATATTAATTAAACAACAATTTAAATGTTCATTATTGCATGGAAAATGGAACTAGCATCTAGATGTTGTTTTCCTGAACATTTACAGATCTTATTTATAATTTTTGGATCAAAATTCATAAAGTTATGGATTTTATAATTTCCATTTATATTCTGCCATTTTGTTTAACTTAATTGAAACAGGCAATTTAAGTTTAACCAAAATCCAACTAATGGCACTAACATTTAGAGTTTATTTAGCTGAGCATTTTGACATATTATTTGCATTTTTCTGAATTATAAAACTCTAGATATGAATTTCCAAAAGTTTGAATAACTCACAGATGATTTTGTATTACACAATTAAATTCAAATTTAAAAATTCATTTGCATGTGTGAGTGACATATTTGGGTAGGTTATGAAATTCTAAATATTTTGATAGCTTATTCAAGATTTTTTGGATAATTAATTCTCAAGTTATGAAATTTCCAATTAATGCTTATAATCTGCCATTTTTGTAAATTTAATTAATTAGCAACAAAAATTACTTATTTGGTCATGACATTGACACTAACAGATAGAGCTTGTTTTTATGAACAACTTTCATATATAACATTTTTAGTGTGGATTTATGGATTAAAAGATATGACATAAACAAGTTTGCAAAACAAAAAATAAAACAGGAAAAAGGGGGGTGGCATTTGGAGGCAGTGGGGATCGAACTTGGGTCTCCTGGGCAGGGAAACAGGGAGCAAGCCACTGGGCCAGTTCGGTGTTGTGTTATGAGAAGGCTTGGATCTTACATGAATGAGACACAGCGCTGTTAACTGAACCTTTGAACAGAGCAAGATTCAGACTTGCAGATCGGAGACACAACGGCGATTTCGGCGATGATCTGCAGCAGGCTTGTGCGTGCGTGCGTGCGCACTCCAGGGCGCGCTGCTTCTGTGTGTGCGTGGTGCAGGGGAGGGAGGCAGGAGCAAGGAAGGATCCTAAAGGCTCGAGCTCGCTGCTATGCTGGCCATGGCGGCTGGAGCAAGGGACGACCGGGTCGGACTACAGCGACGGATTGGAGTCAGCGAAGAGGGGAAGAAGGTGCGGCTCACCTAGGGGATGCTGCTGGGGAAGAGCACGGCTCGGGGACGAACAATCTGGCCGGATGTAGAGGAAGGCGTGCTCGGCGTCCCTGGTGCGCACGCGGCGGACGGCGTCTAGGAAGACGAACTCAAGGGCGACGCTCCGCTGCATCCCAGCACGCTCCAGTAGTCAAGGAAGTAGAGGAGGAAGAGGCGAAACTCATAGACATGGAGGCCGGGCTTGAGGACGATGTAGACGAAGGGTCGGTGTCGGAGAAGATCGGCGGCCACCGGAAGAAGGCATCCTTGTCCCCAACGCGTTGCGGCTCCTCATGGTCCTTGGCTTGGCGACGAAGGTGGAGGACGGCGGCGCACACCTTCTGGACTTGGGCGTTGTCGACGTAGGCGTCCAGAGCAGCGGCGGCCGACGTTAGATGACTACGGCGTGCTCGGCCTTCTCTCTCCGTGTTGTCTCGGGAAGAAAAGAAAAGAGAGGGGATGGCGGCTGCGAGGAAAGGGAGAAGGAAGAAGCTAGGGTTCGGGGCAGAGGGCCTCGGGGTCCTCTTATCCACGAGGGAACGCGGCATTGCGAGGGGGTGCGGCGGGGACGAGGATGTCGACCACGGTCGCTACAGGAGGAAGGAGATGACTTTTTTCTGAAAAACCCTGGCTCCATTTTTCCTTTTTCTGCCTTTCTTTTTGTTTTGAAAACAGCACCCTTTTGGAATTTATTTGAGGCACCAAAACATTTTCAAAAATTATGGAAATATTTAGGGAGGTTCCTGATAATATTTATAAGCTCCACAAAAATTGGTGCTGCAAAATAAAAAGTTTTGAACACCAATTGTTCATAGGGTTTGGATATGGCAATTTTAATAATTCCCAAACTCCATTTACTTGGGTATTTAAACATTTTCAAAATAAGTGAAATTATTCATGGAGGCTCCTAATAATATAATGAAGCTCCCCATATTTTTATTTGGAACTTTTGAAATGTTTAACTTGGTTTCAAATTAAGAATTGGTTTAACTCAATTTTGAAGTCCCAATTTATTTAATTGTTTGGCCAGAATTTTAACTTTGCCAATTAAACATGAAAGGCATTCTTGGAACTTCCTGGACAAATTGGAAATTCCAGAATAATTTGGTTTTGCCAGATGGAGCAATTGCACTTGGTTTGGAATTTTGGGAAGGGTTTGATTCCTTTTAAGGTTTTCCCTTGTTTGCAATATTTAACTTAGCAATTTAAATATGTATGCCATGATGCAATGAAAATAAAAAGTGAAAATTTGGCCCATATTTTAGGGTACCAAATCTGGGCTGTTACAATTCTACCCCCCTTACAAGAATCTCGCCCCGAAGGGTTTCCACAGGTGGCCAGGAGAAGACAAACTACGGTACGCAGCACGCTGAGGACGTCAGTGGTCACTTTAATACCAAAGAGGAACGGTCCTCTTGTCCTTTGCCTGGTATTCACGCAGTCCATGCCTTTAATCACCAAAATGGGCAGACCACCCCTCCGCGGCTCTGGCATGGGCTTTTGGCGTCATCTCGCCTCTCGCGAGGCGGGGCGCAGCATTCTTCAGCGGGACTGCCTCGCGAGGCGTCCCCGGGGGAGGCCCTGTGGCCTTAGTCTTGCGAAGGGGCAAAGCCCCTCATGAAGCGTCCTCCCTAGCCCTCGTGCCGATGTGGCGCGGCCGGAGACGCCGACAGTGGGGACGGGGGACCCCGGTTCCCATTGTCCCGATAGTAGCCCCCTGGCCCACGGCTCTGCATGTTTGTCACGGGAGTCGAGGAGGCTATGCCCTGGCGACGAAGGCGAGGCGGCGGACGTGTAGAGGTGGGGGGCCCAAACTAGCGTGCTCGCCGCGCCACACGCCCGATTTCTTCGCTGCACGCTCCCACGATCTCATCGACGCGGTACAACAAACGCCCCGGCACTGCTTATAAAGAGAGAACACAGCAGCGCCGGCTCTTGTCTTCCGCGCCCCAAGTTCTCCGGCTTCGCTCCCGTCGTCTTTCTCCCTTCTAGCGAACTTCTCCTTTCCAGTGCAACTAGCCCCCATGTCTCCCACCAGGTCCTCCACAGCTCGAGGCAAGAACGTGGCAGAGGGGGCGGAGGTGGCGGGATCCTCCGCCCAGGCCTACTCGTCTCCCCGGCTTGGAGTGAAGAAGAGGCCATGGCTGCTTGTCGGCGCGTAAGTCCCACAAGGGGATACTGCAACTTGCTTCTGTCCTTTCGTACCGATGCCTGATGTCGGAGTTCCTTGCAGGGCCACAGCGGCGAAGGCGGCGCGGAGCATCTTGGACGGCACTGCACCATCTGCCGCCCAGAGGACGGCGGCGGAGGCCGAGACGGCGGAAGGCGATGGCGTGGCTGAGGAGGTGGAGGCCGCGCACGAGATGGCGGCGCCGGCGCTGGTGCCGACAACCGCCACCGGGGAAGCCTCTGCGGTGGGTGCGGTGGCCGTCGAGGCCCCGGTCGTCCCCATGGTGGAGACGGCGCCACACGGGGGTGCGTTGGAGGTGGCGCCCCAGGAGGGCATCGTGGGAGGGAGCGTTGCTCCTTCGCCGAGAAGAGAGCCGCCGATGATGACGGAGCACCCACTCCAGCCCGTGGGAACGGGCTGGAACATCGTGGCCTCAGGGAGCGCCATGGCGCCGAATCAGTCGTACAGCAACCTATTGGCGCGCGCCCACCATGCCATCAACTGGCTTGGCGGGAGCCTTGCGGCTGGGCTCGCCGAGCTTGAGGCTGAACGCCAGCGCCTTGCGGAGGAGCGCGCCATGCATGAAGCCAAGTGTTGGTGCCTTGCGGCGGCAGCGGAGCACGAGACTCCGATGGCCGCGGCGAGAGGGGAGGCAGACGCGGACACGCGCCTCCAGGCCGCCCTAGACGCGGAGAGGGAGCTTGCGCTGCGCGAGCGCGAACTCTCGCGCACGGCCACGGAGGAGCAGACGAAGCGGGCACGCCTGGAGCAGCTCGAGGAGGTCCTGGTCGTCCGCCAAGATGCTCTCGACCGGAGGGAGAGCAATCTCCACGCCGAAGCAGACACCCGCCTCGTCAAGAAACGGGACACCCTGGAGGCGGAGTTCAGCCAGAAGGCCAAGGACATCCGAGCCCAAGAACGTGGCATCTTCACCGAAAAGCTGAAGTCGCACCTGGCGGACAAGGTCCGCGGGCTGAAGAAGGAACTGGACCTCTCCAAGCATGAGGCCTAGGGGCTCCGCAGAGAGCGCAATTCCGCTCGCGAGGAGGTGGACGCGGCGCGGGAAGAGCACGACTCGGCATCGGCGGAGCTGGAGTAGATACGCAAGGAGCGTGATGACATGCTCCAGCAGATCGAGCCCCTCCTGAAGCAGGTGGAGGAGCTCCAGCTAGAGAGGGAGACCTACGTCTCGCTCGTCGGGGAGCAGCAGGCCATGATGCTGGAGCTCACCACACGCCCCCGGCGAGTCTACTCGCGCCTAAGTGGCAAGAACCTGGGTCTTCCCGGCGCATTCCAGGTTGCATCACCCGCCAGCCACACGCACTTCTATCTCAGCCGGGTGGAGCACCTGGAGGAGGCATCAGGCAAGGTGGACGCGGTGATGGAGGTCGAGTGTCGTGACCTGCTTGCCCAAGTAGGTAGGCTGGTCTTTACCAACCTTTGCCGGCTCCGCGACTCCGACGCGCTCGACAGGGCGGATCTTCATCTTGATGCGGTCCTGGAGACGGTGCCGGATGAAGACGAGGAGGCCACGAAGGCCTTGGAGAACGAGGTGGGCTCGCTCGTGGGGACACTCTGCGACTGCTTCCAGTGCGGCCCTGACGCGAGCGAGGATGCCGGTCCTTCGGGAGGAGACTCCGGAGGTGACGAAGGCGATGAACGCGATGCTGCAGGGGAATAGACCCCGGGCCACCTTCTTGTATCTGCATGATCGTTCCTTGTAATGAAGTACTTTTGTTCTTGGCAAGTATATACTCGTGTTTGCTTATTGCAGCATATGGTTCTCCAGTTCCCCGCGAGGGCCTCCTCTTTCCTTTCCCATATGCCGTGCAATGTTCTGCGTCTTAGGTCCCAACCCGTAGTCCACAGACACCAGTCACCGCTTCGTGGCCTGCACGGAAGACAGCGGGTGTTGTGACAATAGGTTAGTAAGATCCCCGAATGTGAAACTCGGTTTCTCCCCTTCGACGCGCAAACGTGGCTTGTGGGATTTTCAAGGAGAGGCCTCCGCGGTGTTCCAGAGTTTAACAAGAGAATGATGAAGTAGCGATGTAAAATGAGGAGTCGTTTTGACTTAGCTTTTTGAAGTCGATGGGCTTCCCGAGGACCTACGGCGAAACTCACCGCTTCCTCGGGTGGCCAACTCGAGTGAGGCCTCGCGAGGCGCCAGGCCGAAGCGCCATTCTTAAGCTTTTCCGCTGATCCCGCATTGCGACTAGGCAATAGGTTGAAGGGAAAAGGCCCTACCCACCAGCCACGCCTTGCACACGAACGTCACAGCTTGTAAGTTTATGCCTGAGCGCCACGCAAGGAGAGACAAGTGCCAAGTTTCACGGGGAGGTGCCATGCACGGGAACCGGCCCGCGAGGCAAAGCTCATTTGTCGTACTTGGGCTTATGCTTGCGGGACTGACCCGGCGTAGGCACCATGTCCTAGCCCCCACTCGCGTGCCGGAAAAACTGTAGAGTCCGTGAGGACAGTAGTGGTACATTGGTGAGACAAGCTCATGAAGCGGGGATTGCGAGAAAAGGCGTGTAGAGGCTGGCGGGCCAGCAGCCGATTTCAGCTTTGTCAGCGGAAGTCCTGGCGGCCGGCATTTACTCTCTTGCACGCGCCACGCGTGGAGAGTCGCGATGCGGGAAAAAGATGAGGCACGCCGCGGAGCACATGCGAATCCAGGCGAAGTGGGCCCATGCTGCATTTACTGCGCTGGTGGGTGGGAGACGAGCAGGCGTCGGTGCTCCCTCTCCATTAACTGCCCTTCTACTGCTCCGGCAGTATAAAAGGGAGCGACAGGGAAGGAGCAGAGGCACCAGAGCACCTCCTCTTCGCCCCAAGTCTCGCTTTTTCTCTTCGTAGCTGGTTGTCGTAGGCGATGCAGATCTTGCTGGTGGGCACGCCGACTCGAGGGAGTGGTGGTAGCGGCGGGGCCGCCATGGCGGATGAAAGTGGCGGCCCTGAGGACCCCTCGGTGGACTGCTAGGCAACCAGAGCTGCCCACAATCTAAAGCGGGCGTCGCTGCCTCGTCTTCCATGGCGGGAGGCGAGGGAAGCGGTGCTAGCGGTCGAGGAAGGTGCGCTTCCCCTTCTCTTGACCCGACGAGGTGCGGGGGAGCGTTGCTGCCCTTGCCCGCTCACCAACGGAGCGGCCACGGAGTCGATGGAAAGCACCTTGGCTTCCCGACGAGTTGCCCCTGGAGGGGGTACCGGGGAGGCTGGAGATGTTGACGTCGTCCTACCATGGCGCCGACATCGTGCTTCTTTGTCGGTGCACGAGGAGAGGCCACCGGCCGGCACGTCGTGCTCTCCCTCGGGCCGGCTCACCTTGTGCTTGAAGAGGCCGTAGAGCTATTGCCGACGGTCTTGACCTGCCGCAGGTGTGAAGGGCCGAGAACGTGTAAGCCTGGAGGTGCGCGCTCTTGTTGTGGTCCTCCGCTGAGTCCTCCTTTGACGGGGAGAACCAGGGGGCACCTCCGCCGTGGGGCCACTGATATGCGTGAACCCGCCGAGGAGGCGGCCCCTGTCGTAGTGGCAGCTGTCCCTATTGCCGCCCTTGTATCTTTCTCTGTTACGCCGTCGGCGTGTTGTAATGTGATTTGAACCTAATGAAAAATATTCTTGGCCTTGTAATCTTGCTTTCTTGCTTGTCTCGATGCTTGCAATTTATTGTTGATGACGAACACGGCCTCTAGCCGCCGAGCCGCGCGCGGGGTGGCTCGTCGTAGCCCCCGAGCCCGAGAGCTCGTGCCGGACGGAGGCGCAGGGTGAAGTAGTGGAAGATTCGCGAGATGCCGCCGCAGGACCGCCGGCCAAGAGGCCTGCCGACAGAGCCCCCGGGCCGGCGTGGAGGAGGCCCTGCTTGGCGTGACGGCTATCATGGTTGACACGAGGAGAGTAGGAGCTTGGTTGGTGCATGAAGTTTGCCGGAGGTGGCGATGGCGATTTGTCGAGGAAGAGCCATCTCCAACCCCTACCTGGCACGCCAAATGTCGGATTCGATAGGTTCCGATAGACCCAAGTTCGTCCACGGGGTTGTGAGCTAGCCTTCTCAACAAGATCTCCGCAAGGGCCAAACGAACGGAACAAGAACACACGCGTGGTTTACCCAGGTTCAGGCTACCATGGAGGTGTAAAACCCTACTCCTGCTTGTCTGACTATATTGCTCGTGGAGCTATCGAAATGCGAAGCCTCTGAGCCGGAGCCCCCTTCACCAGAGCTGGCGCTCCGCCGGCCTCCCTTCTCTTTTCCCCACTACTCTCCTTTTATACTAGCCCGGTCCTCTTCCGCACAGCCAGAAGGGTTTCCACAGGTGGCCAGGAGAAGACAAACTATGGTACACAGCACGCCGACGCTCCTCTGCGGAGCGAGGACGTCAGCGGTCACTTTAACACCAAAGAGGAACGGTCCTCTTGTCCTTCGCCTGGTCTTCACACAGTCCATGCCTTTAATCACCAAAATGGGCAGACCACCCTGCCGCGGCTCTGGCACGGGCTTTTGGCGTCATCTCACCTCTCGCGAGGCGGGGGCGCAGCGTTCTTCAGCGGGACTACCTCGCGTGGCATCCCCGGGGGAGGCCCCGTGGCCTTGGTCTTGTGAAGGGGCGGAGCCCCTCATGAAGCGTCCTCCCTAGCCCTCGTGCCGACGTGGCGCGGCCGGAGATGCTGACATTGGGGACGAGGGACCCCGGTTCCCATTGTCCCGACAGACTTGCTTCGACAGCACCGCAAAAGCTTCCGGGCGACCCTCAGCTTCTTCAACTGAGGGGAACGGCGACCTCGCACAACACTTGGAGTAGGATAATCGACGGGAGATAGGAAGAAGATTGCCTCCGATCAGCCTAATCAGGGACTCAGCAGAAGAAAGAATAAATGAATTGGGGATTTTTTTCCTTTTTTCTTTTGGGCGTTGACTCGCTAAGGGAAGGGGATTTATCTTGGGGAGAACAGATCAAGAGGATGGAGAGATGGCCAAGGAGTAGAAACTGCAGGAGAAGTCAGATTTGGGGAGAGATTGCAAAAATAATCTCAGGAAAAAGAAGGGATCGACATATCACGACATATCGCCAGTTGCCACCATGGGCAGAAGGATAGGACCGAAGGCTGTGCTGTTTGTCCAGAGGCCGAATGTAATGCTTAAAACTCTTGGGAATATGTGGTTGATCCCAAACTTGGAGATAGCATTTTCGGCATGATCTCAACCAAATGAGTAGTTGACGTGGGGCGCGTGGTTGTCACTTGTCAGTCATTATGCTCTCGTTTGCTGCTTAAGAGTACCATGGAGCATTTTCATATTTACAATGCGCATTTCTACGATAAGGTCGTGTGTACGTATCTAGCTAGTCCAAGGCAACAATTTAACAACAACATCTAGATGGTTTTTTTAGCCTCAACTGAGAATACAACCTATAGTATCTGTTTGAACGCAGACACACACCACAACTCATATCTCAACTATGTGCCTAAACTAGAACTACAACCTATATCCCTAATACATCTTGAGAAACTTTCGAAGTCCTGAAATCCGGAAATTACGGGCACATCATGTTCGCATGTGGTTCGTAGACGTCCTGAGGCAACTGCGAAATTTATTCGGTGAGACACTCTGAGATGCTCTCAGCGGGAATCGATCATGGTCGGGTGGAGCGGCCACTGTCTGCTCCTACCGCTTGGCTACGAGGCCCGTCTCAACATCCAGATGGTTGGACATCCAGATGGTTGGACATTCTGATTCGACCACAAGGCTACCGAGCAGCCCACGAGCCACAAAGAAGTCTACTAACTACATATTCAAAATTTACCCACTGATTTCTTTTATACATAGCAGAAAAAATCATAGAATTTGGTAAATCTGTATACTTTGATCACTAACTAGAAGGGAAAGGCGCGCATTGCTGTGCCCGTTTTTATTTAATCCAAGAGAAAAAAGAAAAAAGACATATATGACATCCGTTGTGTTCCTCAATCCTTATTATAATGTATGTAGCCAACTGATATATGTCTATGTAGTTGCAGTGTTTCTGTGAAGTGAAGACAACTTCTGTCATTTCTTTAATCCCTATGTAATTTGAAACAAAATATTCAACGATTCTATGAACCGGCAGCAACAAGACAAACAAAAAACTGCATGTGGATGGCAAACCTGCACGAACCATTAAGACATAGTTCATCAGCCACCAGGAAACGACAATATGCTACTTCAGATATACACATACAAGGGAATACAAATATGCACACATCAAGAGACACTCGCATCAACCATCAGCCATTTTAGAAAAACTTGCAACGAGCAGGCGAACGAAAAGTTGTAACAATACATACGTTGTTGATAACGTGAAGTAAAATTATGTAAGATACAACATACATATCAGATATGACAAGTTCGTGACCAGCTGCCAACAAAACAAAGGCTTGTAACCATGCCACGACAAAATACAAGGTCATTAGCAACATACAACTTCCGCATATCTTTCTAACTTCAAACCAGGGAAGATGGTTCCCTTCGTGCCATGTTTAGGCTCTATTATTGGAATAACAGTAGTAAAAGACAAATCGTATGCTTCGATTAAGTATGAATGAAAAGTAAGAATCGTTATAAAAGGGGTTGGGGATAATTTTTTGAAGACTTCTTAATCCCAATGTTCTGTAGGTTCCTCCAATCCCCAAGCAAAAGGTCGAACAGTTTTTGAACATCATTTGCTGTGTTTGTATTTGTTTTTTTGCACTTCATTCAATCCACTTGAGGCTTGGGCACTACAAAGTTAGTGTTGCACCCATATTCTAGAGAAATACACTTCAAATCTTCTCTTGATTTGATTTCCTTAGAACCTCCTAAAAATATTTGAGATAATAAAGCTAGTATATGAAACATGGAAAAAAATAAAAAACATGCACCTTGAAACAGTGCAGAATTAACTTAACTAAAATAGGGACAATGTTCACAAAGCATCCCTATATCTCAAAGGCGTTACTCAAAGATCACACTCATAGAACAACAAGGTTCTAAGATTATGAAACACTGGAGAACAATGTCCATAAAGCACCCTCTACCTCAAAAGTGTCACTCAGATCACACTCATGAAGCAACAAGGTTCCAAGATTATGAAATACTGCAAAAATATACAATCCCGCATGAATAATCAAGTGAAATGGAGGAATCAACACATCGCCAGAGGAAAATTATGAACACAAGCTAGAAAATACAGAGAATTAATTTGGTTATCCAAATCTGCAGCTAGAAAATAATAAGCAAATATCAATAGTACAATGACACCATAAACTAAGAGAACATTTCATTGGAACTCCCAAGCTATGACCATATTCTAACTCGCCTCCCTCAAAACTTTTGTCTCTGCAATAAACTGTTTTTCTTCTCAACTAACTCTTTTTCGCTGTGTTTAGGGACTTCAAAGAACGCGTAAATAAATTTTATCGCACCCAAACCAAACAATTTTCAGTATTGTACACATGAGCCTGTAAGGCGCAAATATATGGTACTCATCAACTCTGGTATAACTGAATAAATCAACTCTAGATGGTGTTGCTGCTATCATTTAATATGTTTATATGCAATAATGCAAACTGATTTTATCAAATAATCCACAAACATGAAATATGTTTCTGAAATCAAATAAGAATGCACACTGTCATGGCTATCTTGTGTTTGGTTCGTGAGCAATATTTTTTTTTTTGTGCATTGGTATCAAATGATTGTCCACTGGTAAGGGAGAAAAGAGTTTAGGTAAGATACTACAATTAAAAAAATAGAGTGAACCTTGTAAATAAATTAATTATTAAGGTGACAGACAAACATCACCTATAGTGTTGCCATTAACTATTCTCTACATTATGTATGACCGTATGAGTACGGAGTATGAGATGAATGATAAGGACAATGTACATGAATAAATACAAAAGATTATGCGGAACTTCAGCAAGTCTAGGACATATAACCTGTTCATGGTTATTGCCATCCTGGTATAGAGGAATCCTATGCAACCATCCTAGACAAGTCGCAGTAAACCTTTCTGTCTTCTCCCCTACCTTTGTCTTACTCGCGTCTGCATGCCGCTACCACTGTCACTGATGCAGCTGATGCATCACACCACATTTGTGTCATATGCTTCATCAATTGCCGAGGAAGGTGAAGGCATGAAGCTACATGGATCTGGGACAACCAAATCAGGTCGGGGCCAGCCATAGAGAGTCTCTCCACGGGGGAGAAGCCATGGGCACACGTGCTCCAATTAGTGGGGGAGGAGAGAGCCGTGGGAAGGATTTTGTCGTACCCACAGGAATCAATTGAACAATTAGGTTAGGATTTTGCTGTACACACAGGAATCAATTGAACAATTAGGTTAGGGTTTTGCTATACCCACAGGAATCAACTAAACCTTTAGGTTAGCACACACCCATTACTCCATAACGAAGAACACAAAATGTATGAAAACACTTTACTTACACACCTTTGATTATCCATTTGAACTTAGTATCAAACTTTATTGTAAGTCTTCTAATAAAATCTGTTGCTCTGACTTTATTGCCTGCAGATTATCTTCTAATCAAACGTACATGAATAAACTTGTAGCATAAATTAATTCAGTTTATTCAATGGTGCAAGTGTATGAGAAACTTATAATTTTTTTCTTTCTACGGTGAGTACTAAATGCATTCTAAGTCTTCTAATAAAATCTGGTGTTCTGACTTTACTGCCTGCATATTATCACAATACACCATAAGTTTATTACACTCTGAATCTCAAGTCTAAGATTGTACCATGCAAACAAACGAAGACTTTGGACTGAATTAATTACCTTAAACTTCTGACGCAAGTCTTCTAGTAGTTGGCACCAACAACTCTTCTCTTCTCACATGCCCTTCCACTCCAAATGGTGTGACGGGTTGCTGCTTATAACTTTATAGCGTAAGGTGCCACGGGTTTGAGATGAAAAGGAGATGTGTGGATGGCCTCGTCGTAGCGGCACACTTCGGCTTCCCCTCTGCTCCAGAGCACGGACCTCCTTGCAGCCCTATTTCTTTACTTTATCATGTTCATGCACCATTTCTACAATTATTCCAATGTGAACTATGAAAGCTTATTTTACTTTGAAGAATAGTACTTATATAGAATTGTAGCTAATAAGGTTTGTGGTAAGTACCATGCTTTCCTTTAGTGGCACAATCGCTTGAATGCCATATCATTGTGCAAACGATCCTTTTACACAAAGGAAATTATCAAATACCTATGTCTCCCTGCAGCACTGCGAGTAAGACTGAAATTTTCATATTAACCATAGAGTTCATAAGAAGCTTTCTACAATAGAAAGTCTCTATTGGGTCCTAAGGTCAAAAGATTACTAATAATCGATTCTAAAATTAGAAGTGTTTTGCATAGAGGTAGTGCACTTGGCATGCTAAAAGGGAAAGATTTGGCATGAGAGGCACCAGGATGATCTTATTCTGCTACTGGAACACCTTCTGATACATGATGATTAAAATGATCTGAGGATGTGAAATATACATTGAACTACACACTGAATTGAGGAACAGACCAGGTCCCCAGGAGCATACCATTAATTCATAGTATCTTAATTAGTTATGTCCGAACCTTTTGAACATATATAGTTTGCAAATATTTTTCAGTCACCTTAAAAGTGTCATATACCATGAGTATCTATTGCGGTTTCTTCCCCGAGGGATAATAAGTTTGTGCCTTATGACATAATATAACTCACTAGTAGAAAACGGAGCTTTTGTCCAGAGCAGGATTTTGCTCTAGTCCCGGATATGTTTTGGGCCAGGACTAGAGGGGGGCTCTTGTCCCAGTTCGTGGGGAACGAGGCCGCACAACACTAGTCCCGGGTCGTAGGGGCCCTCTAGTCCCGGTTCGTGATACAAACTGGGACTAGAGGTCCGCGCCTGCTAATCTCCCACGATGGTTCGAGTCTGAAACCTTTAGTCCCGGCTCGTGTCTCGAACCGGGACTAGAGGTCCGCGCCTGTTAATCTCCCGCGACGGTTCGTGTTTGAAAGTTGATCAAGCCGCCTTGGAAGATGATCAGCCGTCGTTGATTACATGAAATGAATTGCGCCGCCGTTCCGATTGTGCTGCCGCCGGCCTCCCTCTCCTGCCCGCCGGACTTCCTCTCCGCTCTATATAAAGCTACACTAATCCATGGCCTTAAGCACACCTAAATCTCTCTCTAATCCTTGCAAAAACTCTATCTCTCGATCCCTCTCTCTTCTATTCCAATGGAGCCACTCGCGCGCCCAGCTCGGTCTCGGTTGTACTACTTCACCAAAGAAGATATGCACTTCAAGGTATGGGTCACCCTCCGTGCATCACGCGTGGAGAGGTGGATCCGCGACGTGAAGAAGTTCTTCCTCGACGCTGCACCGATCAAGTGCGTTGGACTCGACTATGAGTTCACCGACCCTCTCCCGGGTCGACAGAGCGATCTTCCACCCGAGAAAAGGCAGCGCGCCGCCGTCCTTCAACTCTCGGTGGCGTCCGAGACTCTTGTCTTCCAGATCTGCAAGGTCGATGGGGTGCCGCAGCTCCTCGTGGATTTCTTAGGTGACGAAACCATCAACTTCTACGGCGTGGCTATCCACAATGACGTGCGGATGCTACGCTACTACGGAATTGTTATTCCGCCCGCGGTCGACCTCCAGAGGGATCGCCGGAACCCAACTGGCAATCCTACTCCGAGTCTCTATGCTCTCTCCAATGCTATCATTGGGACAAAACTTGAGAAGAAGAACAACAAGAATGACAAGAAAAAGGGCAAGGACGACAACGACTTAGAAGACCTACGAATTTTCGGTTGGGGCAACGTTCCATTGAGCTACGAGCAAGTCTTGTACGCCGCTCTGGACGCTCGCCTCGTCTTCAAGATTGCACGGAAGTGGGATAGTCTACGTGGCTATAATACCAATGACGATCGTCTTAATGTCGTTGATGAGTATACTAGCTATATAGTGATGATGTGTGTGCTCCCGTTGTGTTAACAATTATTATTTGTTAACAATTATTATTACTTAATCATTAATATTTATGCAAAAGATGATATGGACCACGGAAAAAAATGGCGCGCTATCTTTTTTAGCGTGACCCTCCTCAAAAGGTTATAAAAGTTACATCGTGATATATCGGGAAACTCGAGATTGTGCCCGAGCTCACCTGCTCCCACTTCTTTCAAAAAATTCAAAAAATAGTAAATCATTACCAAAAATTCTAAAATAAATTGGATTCGTATGTATATTAGTTCTTCCCATTTCTGCAAAATCTCAAGATCAAATGACATTTTATTTACACTGTACAAAAAAGACAAAATAAGTTGTCAGAAAAAATGTGAATACACATTTTTGCAAATGCTGATTTTGTCTTTTCTGCATAGAGCCCATGGAATGTCATTTGATTCTTAGATTTTGCAGAAATGGGAAGAACTAATATACATATGACTACAAATTTTTTCAGAATTTTTTATAATGATTTTGTATTTTTTAATTTTTTTGAAGAAAGCAGGAGCAGGTGAGCCCGGGCACCAAACGTCCGCACTCGTGCTATATTAAAAATAGCGTTTCGCAAAACAATGCAATAGTTAGAATAATTATTTTGGGAAACGGAAAATGGTTTTGAATTACTTATTTAAATTCAAACACTTTTCATTTTGAATTTTTTGTCGGATTCAAAAAATATTAGTTAATGCATTTTTAATTGAAAGTGGCAAACTGGTTAATAGTTTGAATAGTTAGAATAATTATTTTGGGAAACAGAAAATGGTATTGAATTACTTATTTAAATTCAAACAATTTTCATTTTGAAATTTTGCCAGATTAAACATATATTAGTAATTGAAAGTGGCAAAATGGTTAATAGTTTGAATAGTTAGAATAATTATTTTGGGAAACAGAAAATGGTTTTGAATTACTTATTTAAATTCAAACACTTTTCATTTTGAATTTTTTGTCAGATTCAAAAAATATTAGTTAATGCATTTTTAATTGAAAGTGGCAAAATGGTTAATAGTTTGAATAGTTAGAATAATTATTTTGGGAAACAGAAAATGGTATTGAATTACTTATTTAAATTCATACACTTTTCATTTTGAAATTTCTGCCAGATTCAACAAATATTAGTTAATGCATTTTTAATTGAAAGTGGCAAAATGGTTAATAGTTTGAATAGTTAGAATAATTATTTTGGAAAACAGAAAATGGTTTTGGATTACTTATTTAAATTCAAACACTTTTCATTTTGAATTTTTTGTCAAATTCAAAAAATATTAGTTAATGCATTTTTAATTAAAAGTGGCAAAATGGTTATGTAACAGCCCCAACTTGGTATTGAAAAATACGAAGAATTTTTCCACTTTTTGCATTCTTGTTTGCATCATGGCATGCATATGGAAATTGCTACTTCTAACAAACCACCATTTCAAGCAATTGAAATGAGGAAGCCAACTTCCCAAACCTCCAAACCAAATACAATTGCTCAACTTGTCAACCAACTCGTTCATGGACTTCCAAATTGTTTAGGAAGTTCCAAATTTGCCTTTTATCCCCAACTCTCAATTTCCAATTTTTGCCAATTCAGAAATAAATGAGAGGATTCAAATTGGCTTAACTCAATTTCTATTTTTGAAACCAAGTTACACATTCCAAAAATTCAAACTAAAATCATGGGGAGCTTCAATGTTATTGTTAGAGCCTCCATGAATATTTTCACTATTTTTGGAATTGTTTAAATGCTCCAATTAAATACAAATTGGAATTTGTCAAAACTACCTTTAATTAAAAGCGGTGAACAATTTTTGACCAAAACTTTTTATTTTGCCACCCCAATTTTTGTGAAGCTTCTAAAGGACAAGGGAGGCCTATATAAATTTTTCTAGAATTTATAAAAATGTCCTGGTGCCTCAATTTAAATCGCTAAAATGTGCTACGGACCTTTTTGCAATTTATTTAAAAGTGACCAGGGGTTTTTTCGCGAATTCCTTTTCTTTCCCTCTCTCCTCCACAGTGCCGGCCATGGCACTGGCGCCATGCCCAGTTGCCGGCCGAGCTGCCCATGCCGCCATGGCCCGTGGACGATTAGGAGCTGCCCATGACGCTCACCTACCCCGCACTCTTCTCCTCTCCCTGTTCCTCCCGTAATTTCCAGATCGGGGCGACCAATTTCTCCTCCCCGACCTTCTCCATTGCCGCCGTGAGGGCCGAGCTCGCCGCCGTCATCCGAGTGTGTGTGAGCTGGATTGAAGATCGCAGCCCGCTCCGCCGATTCCCCCTCTCCCTCCTCACCCACGAGTTCGAGCCCGGGTGGCCCGGATCGACGGCCGCATCCTCAACCTCCCCGCCTCGGCCGCGTCGCCGCCGGGCCGATTCCGGCGATCCCCGCCCATCCGCGCCGTCGTCGTCCACGCGTGCGAGATCAGGGTGAGCCCCTCTCCCTTTGGCCTCTCCCGCATCCCTCCTTTCCCCCCCTTGCCGCCGTTCGCCGTCCGGTCGTCGCCGGTGCCGCCGTGCTCTACCTGCCCGGCCTGGCCGCCGCCTGGGCCGGCCTGAGGCCGGACGCCTCGGGCGGGTGCCCGGCCTAGACACCCGGCCTGGGCTCGGGTTGGGCCGGCCAAAGGCCGGATCGTTCGGCCACTCGCCCGGCCTCGCACGCCCGGACTGGGACGGCCAAAGGCCGGACCCTTCGGGTCGTACCTGTCCTGCACCCCGGCCTGGCCGGCCTGCCAGGGAAATTAGTTTCCCTTTTCGAATTTGAAACAATTTTAAATAAATGATAACTATTTGAATTCTTGTCCAAATTTGACAAATCAAATACCAAAATGTTTAGAAAAACAAACCCTATGTGTTGGAAGCATTGTAACGGTATTTTGAAGTTATAATCTTGCTGTTTATATATGAATTTCTAAAATGGGTTAAATAATACCTAATTTGGAAAAATCATAATTTATTAAATATTGATCCAAAAATTATGAATAAGATATCAATGTGATCACCCCTTCAAATGCAATCAAACCATGCTAATGTCACATCATGATCACACATATTTATGTGATGTTATTCATAATTTGTTTAAAAGAATTAAATTCAATTAATTATGTTTTTCGCTATTTATTCATCGGTGCTGTGAAAATTACAAATGAGGTACCAAAATGATCTGAAGAACAAACCCTACCCATTCATGTCATGTTCATGCATATTTGGTCCACTTCCCTAATAATTTAATAATTTATAAAGAATGTGGTCACTAAGATAATTATGGGGTTGTTTCCAAATAATTGCACTAATTATTTGGCTCCCCATTTAATTTTGCTTTTTAGTTTATATAATGATATCCTTGCATGAAATTGACATGTCATCATGTGATTGAGCATTGCACTTGTCCTCGTGTGATTTATTTGTTCTTTGTGTTATTTTTGGGTATCGATAGATTCCGGAGTCGAGGGTTCCTCTATCTATCCCGACGAGCAGTTCTACACGCCCCGGCAGCAAGGCAAGAGATAACATAACCTTCTTGGCATCTAGCATCCTATGATTTTGTCAACTTATTTTATCCACCATAATATTGCATGCGATTCAAATGCCATTTTTGATCGAGACATAGAGTATTCTATGAATGCATGTTTTTTCCCCGAGCCAATCACATGTATCCCTACCTATTAACCTTAGTGTTGATGTGTTGGCCGGAGACAAGAATATAATTGTTATATTATTATGCTTAGCTATGCTTAGTCAAATGCTAGTAATGTCCGTTGTTTAATTCCATAATTGTTGATGTGGATGGAATGTTTCGGACATGGTGGATATGTGGGCGCTTAATTAAAATGCTAAGAAGGCTTGGGTGAGTTGCCATCGGGGATGGTGTTTTGCCTCACTGTTGCCCCTAGGTGTGAGTTCTTTACCTCTTGAACCAAGACTGAGCATGCTTCCAAAGGTGGGGACATATGGAATCTCCTTTGACCGAATAAGTTGTGAGGGGCTTGTCAAGGGTCCTCTAGTTTGCTATTTCCATTTGCGCGTGAGTGTGTGGGTGGAAAAAGGAACGAGGATGGTGGTGTTTAGGATGTGGCCGCGGGGCAGGGCGTTGGAGGCGCTGAACCTGTCCTTCCGCACACTGTTGGTCCTTGAGTAAGCCTCATGCAATGTAAAGGTCTAACCGCGTCCACTCGCCGGCCTTCCCCGGAAGAGGGTCAATCAGGTGAGCTGGACGGTACCGATGGGTAAATTAGTACACCCCTGCAGGGTTAAATCTTTTTGAAAAGCCGTGTCCACGGTTATGGAAGACTTGGGAATAGACGATAAGACCATAGAGAACCTTAACCTAATTGATATGGCAGCTAAAGGTTGCATAATCCATGTGTGATAAAGGTTCTTTTTCTCGAGGGTGATTCGAGGGAGTGCCTTTGGTGGAGATGAGAGGTGTTTATGGCTACAAGTAGGTTCGCCGAGAAACGAAGATGAAATGTTACTCTCTTATCCCCTTTATGAAAAATATTCTGAATAGACGATGTCTTGTGTCTTTTTATATCTTTTAAATGGAAATCTAGCTCTCTGCAAAATAGCTACATCATACACCTTTATAGCCTCCGTCAGCATCGGGCCTATATCGCCCTACTAAACTTGCGAGTACGTCGTACTCAGTCTCTCTTTGCTGCTTTTATATTTGTATTTCAGAGGAGAACGCCACCGAGCAGCTAGGTGGGTTCTTCGTGGACGTCGACTAGTAGTCCGGGGTTTCCAGGTGGCAGCTTGGGACCGTGGAACAAGCTGGCTGGGATCTTTTATTTGTAGGCCTCTTAGGCCATATATTTGCATCTTGTTGTTAGACAACACTACCCGCTTCCGCTTGATGTATTGTTGGATCTGTGATCCTCTTATGTGTAATATTTGTATCTTCTCTATATGAGTTGCTATATGATTTTGTGTCATAGAGTCTGCAATGTGCCAGTTGTTCCACAAGTCTCGGTCTCTTTACTATACGTGAAAGCGATGTCTGAGCTTATGGCATGATCGAGGTGTTGTGTACCGATAATCCATTCCGAGCACACCTGCCAATGAGTTTTGGCCTGGGATTGGTAAACCCAGTAACCCTCGATTGTGTAGTATGACCGGTTACACAACTTTTCACTGTATAGTTCTGGGGTCGGGGCGCTACAGGTTAATAGTTTGAATAGTTAGAATAATTATTTTAGAAAACAGAAAATGGTTTTGGATTACTTATTTAAATTCAAACACTTTTCATTTTGAAATTTTGGTCAGATTCGAAAATATGCAATAGTTATTCAAATTCAAAAATATGCAGAAGTTATTCAATTCCAAAAAATTTGGTCCTTCGCGCGTAAAAAAAAACACCTCTAGTCCCGGTTGGTTTCACCAACCGGGACTAGAGTTTTTTATTGGCGCGCTCTTTCGGTCCACCGAAAAAACCTCTAGTCCCGGTTCATGGCACCACCCGGGACTAGAGGGTACGCTTTAGTCCCGGTTCGTGGCAGGACCCGGGACTAGAGCTCTCCGCGTATAAATAGCCTCCCCGGTTCGAGCCACAAACCTGGACACACAAAAGGAGGAGCCGCCGCCGCACGAGACGACGCCGTCAGGCTACCCGCGCCGCGCTCGCCTCCTCCTCCCCGGCGCCGCTGCACGAGACGACCGCCGCGTGCCGCTCGCGTCCGCGTCGCCGCCGTCCGCGTCCGAGCCCCCCTACCACGCGCCGCCGCCGCTCTCCCCCGCCCGAGCCCGCCCGCGTCCGCGCCCGAGCCCCGCCGCCGCTCTCCCCCGCCCGAGCCCGCCCGCGTCCGCGCCCGAGCCCCGCCGCCGCTGCCGCTCTCCCCCGCCCGAGCCCGCCGCGCTGCCTCCGTCACAGAGGTACCGAGCCGCTCCCCTCCTCCTCCTCTTTTTTTAAGTCTAGTTAGAAATTGTTTAGAAATTGTTTAGAAATTGCTAAGTTAGACTAGAAATTACTAAGTTAGAGTAGATATTGTTTAAAAATTGCTAAGTTAGACTAGATATTGTGTTTTTAGTTTATTGTGTCTAACTATAAATCTAGTTAGATTAGTTAGTACTTTAGAAATTTTGTTTAGAAATTGCTAAGTTAGACTAGATATTGTGTTTTTAGTTTATTGTGTCTAACTAGAAATCTAGTTAGTTTAGTTAGTACTTTAGAAATTTTGTTTAGAAATTGCTAAGTCTAAATATTGTGTTTTTAGTTTATTGTGTACTTTAGAAATTGCTATGTCTAGTTAGATTAGATAGTACTTTAGAAATTTTGTTTAGAAATTGCTAAGTCTAAATATTGTGTTTTTAGTTTGTTGTGTCTACGAATTGATAAAGCCGATGATTTAAACTATGCCATGGTAAATGCAAGGAGAGTGTCTACAATGCCTTGTAGTGTATACAATTGGAGTGTTTGTGTTAATACATGGTCTTGTAGACATTCTTTTTGCCTTGTTCTGCATGGCAATGATATATGAGGCTTTCCGTTGTTGATGTGTGTCCAATCTATGTATGAGGCACAAACCCGAATCATTTTGTTTCTTCTCTCTTTTTCCAAATGCCGATGATTAAAATGTTGTGACACTATGTGATTCAGGGAGGTGCTAGCGGACCTTGTGATATGCACAAATAAACATCTTATGCATATTCTACTTGGTCCGCTTGCCCCGTCCCTGATCAATGTGTGTCCAATCTATGTATGAGGCACAAACCCGAATCATTTTGTTTCTTCTCTCTTTTTCCGAATGCCGATGATTAAATTTTAATATTACTTTTGTAGCAAAATTTTGACTTAGGTGTTTTTGACTTAGGTGTTCTCGGCGACGATGTCCATGTTGGACCAGAGGGGCGATGTGCGGGACTGGGCTCCACCGGGATGGCACTGGGAGGTGCTACCTTCCGGGACGCGGAGCTTGGTGAGGAATCCGGGTGACGTCGTCGACCCGGATCTTCTTTGGTGGCAGTCGCGTGGGCCATGCTCAGGAACCGGTCGAAGTTAGTTTGAGAGCTTCATGTATTAGTGATATTATTCGTGATGTATTAGAGTTAAATAAAAATGGACCCGAGCTATGTAACTACATTATTCTATATGCATTAGTGATACTTTTGCATATTTCTTTTATAAACATTTTGATATGCTATATGTATTTTTATGTTTTGTAATTAATTAACCATGTATTTTGCAATATTGATCATACTTCGAGATATGGCAGGAAAACAAAAAAGGGAGGGAAGAACTCTAGTCCCGGTTCCGGGACTAGAGGTCCTCGACCACGCGCGGGGTTATGGGCCACATGGGGGACCCTTTTGTCCCGGGTCGTAACAGACCCGGGACTAGAGGGGGTGGGCTCTAGTCCCGCTTCCGTAGTCCCGGGTGGGCACCCGGGACTAGAGGTCCTCCCCACCCGGGACTACAGGCCTTTTCTCCACTAGTGATTCCATCCATGAACTGCAGTTACGTGTTGCATAGTTTTGAAAATATAATGATGTGTCTAGTGGAAGATGATGTGAAGAGTACACATGTTCAATGCCCTGAAATCTATCTTGTGCTTTAAGATAACAGCAAGACTTGCTGCACATATGATATACTCCAGGAGAACCGGCCCACATAAAAACACACAAGGCCAAATAGAAATTTCTTATTCTGGTATACTCCAGGAGAGCCAGGACTGGTACGCGTTACAGTTCGAGCATGTTCCAAATTTCTGCTTCTCCTGCGGACGTCTAGGTCATTCCGATCTGCTTTGTCCAACTCCGGGCAAAAGAGATGAGGAAGGAAAGCTTCCTTTTGGCACAAGTCTTAGGGTGCCGGAGGATAGGAGAAAGGCTGCATCTAGTGAGGGCTCTAATAAAGATCCAAGTAATAATCAGAGTAAGTCACATGATGTGAGACCAACTGGTGATCCCAACGCTGAGGTAACTTCACCTCTAAAGGAAAAAGCTGTGTATAACAAGCGAAAGGCTGCACCACCGAAGCAAGTCTATAGGGCTATCTTACCTCAGCTCACTAGTTCTGAAGTCGACCGACAATGATATTGTACCTTTTAATGATGGCCGGGCTCCTAAAGAAGTAGAGAGGGAGGATTGCAATGATGGGGGGTCGGAGAGGAACCCTAAGAAAAAGAAGCCAACTCCAACGAATTCCAACAAATCCGGCAGAGGCTGCTGAGCAGCCCTGCCAGTCCCAATGATTTGTGCAAGCTTGAACTGTCGAGGGCTTGGGAACCCTGCGACAGTTCGTGAAATTCGTAGTATTGCGAAGCAGGAAGGGCCCGCTCTGCTTTTTGTCATGGAAACAAAAATTAGAGCTGAAAGAGTTATGTGTCTACGGAGCCAACTTGGGTTTGCAGGATGCTTTGCAGTTGACAGTGACGGCCTAAGTGGTGGTGTAGGTCTGTTCTGGTCAAATGAGGTCACGGTGGAGATCAAGAATAAAAGTGAATGCCATATAGATTGCATGGTGCAAATAGCTGATCTATCCTCTCCTCCTTGGAGGTTTACAGGTTTCTATGGAGCTCCGAAGGCAGAAAATAGGCATCATAGTTGGAGATTCCTGAGAACCTTGTATACGGTCCAGCATGGCGCTTGGCTATGCATGGGTGATTTTAATGAAGTTCTGCATGGGTCTGAACAATTTAGCCGCTCGGCCAGACCTGAATGGCAGATGAGAGCTTTTCGAGAGGCTGTTGGTGATTGTGGCTTCCAGGATTTGAGGTGGTCCAGAGTGGCTTATACTTGGGACAATCGCCAAGCTGGAGATGCAAACGTCAAAGCAAGATTGGATCGTGGTTTTGCCAATGCTGAATTCATGTATAGGCTTGAGCATACACGGGGCCGTCATATCAGTTTTGCTGAATCAGACCATTGTCTTGTTTTGGTTGAACCTAGAGATCAATTAAACTCCCAAAGCAGAAGACAACCAAAATCCTTTCGGTATGAAAATGTTTGGCAGACTCACACTGACTATGATAGAGTTGTGAGTGAGGCATGGCAGAATGGACCTAATGGGCCGGGTTTAGCTGGGCTTGTTGATTCTCTGAACAACATTCAGTCTGACTTGGGTTCATGGGGGTCTCGTGAGTTTGGCTCTTTGGCCAAGACGGTTAAAACCCTACGGCAGAAGCTTGATAGAATTCGCCGCCAGTCGGTTGGTAGGGGACCGTCAGACGAGGAGAAAAGAAAAATGCTAAAATTACGAGAAGCTCTTCAACAAGAGGAGATTTGGATGCGACAGAGATCGCGTGTCTAGTGGCTTCGTGAAGGGGATCGCAACACTGCGTATTTCCACGCTCAGGCAGCCCAACGTAAACGAATGAACAGAATTGTAGGGCTGGTTCGACCAGATGTTAGTGTGTGTGCGGATGGGGATGATGATAAAAGGGAAGTTCAATCTTTCTATCAGAGTTGGTACACGTCTCAGGGTTTTAATGACATGTCTGCTTTGTTGCACTATGTACCGAGTCGAGTTATAACAGATATGAACTATCATCTAGACAAACCTTTTGAAGCTAACGAGGTGCGGCATGCCCTATTCCAAATGGCACCATCTAAGGCACCTGGTATTGACGGTTTTACAGCAGGGTTTTTTCAGCGACATTGGAACCTAGTTGAAGGGGATCTAGTGCCGGCTGTTCTGGATTTTGTTAATGGCGGTGAGTTGCCGATTGGGTTGAATGATACCTCTATCACGCTGATCCCAAAGGTACGAAACCCACAGCAAATATCGTAGTATAGACCAATTTCCCTTTGTCTGTGTTATATAAAATTACTGCCAAGGCCATCACAAATAGGTTACGTTTGCTGATGGATGACATAATTGGAGAAGAGCAAAGTTCTTTTGTTCCGGGTCGCTTGATTACTGACAACGTCCTAGTGACATTTGAGAGCGTCTATGTGATGCGGCGAAGAAAAAAGGGGAAGAACTACTCATGTGCTATCAAGTTAGACATGATGAAAGCATATGACAGGGTAGAGTGGCATTTCCTTGAGGCGATTCTGCTGAAACAAGGCTTCAGTTTTGATTTTTTCAGACTAATTATGAAGTGTGTTTCATCTGTTAGGTTCACAGTGCGAATGAATGGTGAACTGATGCCCTTTTTCACACCATCTCGTGGACTTAGACAGGGTGACCCCATGTCACCTTTTCTTTTTCTCTTTTGTGGACAAGGTCTCACTTGCATGCTGAATAGTTATGGAGGGGATTTTGTTGATAGAGGAATCAGAGTGTCACCGAGACCACCTTGGGTCAACCATTTGTTGTTTGCTGATGATAGCCTGATTTTTATCAGTGCTAGTGCCCGCAGTGTGTAGCGTCTTAATGATATCTTGGCCATCTATGCGGCTAGTTCAGGACAAGCTGTTAATCGGGATAAAAGTGTTGTGTTCTTTAGCCCCAATACCCCAGCTGAAAAGAGACTTGAGATCAAAAATTTGTTGGGTATCCATGTTGAAGCTTTCAGTGAACGATACCTTGGACTACCTACTGCAGTAGGGCGTATTACCAGTGGTACTTTTGATCATATCAAGGAGAGGGCTAGAAGTAAAATGCAAGGCTGGTCCGAGAGATTTCTAGCTTGTGCAGGAAGGGAAAGATTTCTAAAAGCTGTCATAGAGGCAATTCCAACTTTCAGTATGAGCTGTTTCCGTTTGACTAAAAAAGTATGCAAGGTGTTTTCATCATGCATGGCAAGATTTTGGTGGAGTAGCTCTCTTGATAAGCGATCTTTGCATTGGTTATCATGGGAGGCACTTGCTACCTCGAAAGTGAAGGGTGGAATGGGTTTTTGAGATCTCGAGATGTTCAACATGGCTTTACTAGGGAAGCATGGCTGGCGTTTCATGACGAAGCCAGATTCCCTTTGTGCAAGAGTAATGAAAACCAAATATTTCCCAGAGGTGGATTTCATGCAGGCTACTATCCCATCGTCAGCGTCTCCAATATGGAGAGCAATAATCGCTGGGCGGGAGGCTTTGGAAGTAGGTCTGCTTAAGAGAGTTGGGGATGGGTCAACTATTAACATTTGGTCTGATAGTTGGATTACTGAAGCCCGCACACTTAAACCCCAGTTCAAGACGGCGAATACTGATCTGGTTATGGTCAGTGATCTGATTGACAATGTTTCTTGGACTTGGAAGGAAGATCTGGTAAGAACAACGTTTATCCAACCCGACGTTGAGGCTATTCCCAATATTTCGTTAAGGATGGGGGGTGGGGATGATTTTTTGGCTTGGAACTTCGAGAATTCGGGGATGTACACTATGAAATCAGCGTACCGTTCACTTATGACCCAGAAAGAGCTTCGTGCTCGAGCGGCAGGAACAGGAACGGGAGCCTCACAAACCGATGAACAGTTGTGCCATTCCCTCTGGAAGTTGAAGATTTAACCAAAAATTAGAGTTTTCTGGTGGCGTGTTATCAGAAAGATTCTACCTGATGAGTGTACTCTAAAAAGGAGGCATATCAAAGAAAGTAACAGATGCAACGTTTGCCTAGCGATGGAGGAAGATCTCATGCATGCCCTTGTTCATTGCTCGCATGCACGTCGTTTTTGGGAAGAAGCGCAATGTCTATTTGACTTCAGACTGCCTCGGCTACATCCGGAGATGTGGTCTCGGGATATTTTATGTGATGATCGGTTCAGTGATCATGAGAGGGCGAAGATAATCTCAGTTATGTGGGTAATATGGACCTCGCGGAATAGGCTAACACATGGCGAGGAGCAATTTGATCCGGTTTTCTCAGTTCGTCGAATTCGTGAAGAACTGGCTATATTGGATCTTCCCAGGCATCACGCTTGTATGTTGCCGGGACATGGATGGCGACCACCTGAAGATGGATGGGTAAAAATCAATTGTGATGGTGCGATTGCATTTCATTCTGGTTCAGGGGAGCAGGAGGTGTGGCTCGGTTTTCGTCTTCATTGCTTGGTGCATGGAGCAAGCCGCTGCCGGGTGTTACTAATCCTCTGGTGGCCGAGACTTTGTCGCTTCGGGAAGGGGTCATCTTCGCTAAGCTTAGAGGACTCCATCAAGTGACAATGGAGACTGATTGCCTGGAGGTTGTAAACCTCTGGAACTCTGAGAGTTTTTCACGGTCGGTGATTGCTCCTATCCTTTTAGAGATTGCAGAGCTAGCTGTTTCTTTTAATTCTTTTGTAATTCAACATGTGTTTCGAGATGCCAATCTGCCGGCCCATCTGTGTGCGAAGCATTCCTGCTCGCTGCAAAGGACGGACAGTTGGCTAGACGTTGCTCCTAGCTTCTTGGTCACAAGCCTGCTGGCTGATGATCATAGAACGCTGTTTGTTGAATAAAGCTCTGGTAATTCCCGCGAAAAAAATCTTTGTTCTAAAAACACATCTACTGTGGTATCAAAGAAGAATTACTTTCCATGATCTAATTTCTCTCAGTTTCCCAGCCCTATTTCTCATATCATGTGCACTAATAAATTTAAGTCATCCCTAAAGAGTACCCTACTCATATTCAGGGAGATGAACTGCACTTACGAGAACACATAAAACTCACCATAAAGTTCTAAATATTTGGAGTCGAGCCTGAAAAGGCAGCATTCTTATTTCGTACAGACAATATGACAAAACTCGTGTGTTCAATGCAGTTGGCAAAATAGATTATATTCGCATTAGAACCCATGATTATTGTCTTCGTGCATATACTCAACTGCAATCATGAACTGCAGTTAAATAAATGACTCAATTAGGCGATGAGGCCATGGGGCTGGGATTAGACATGGTGACATGACTGCAATATTCAGGAATGGTTTTTGTAATTATTGTGTTGCTACGGGAGATTGGAAACAAGCACCGATATTTAAAAGTACCAGGTGGAACAATCCAAACCAGGAAATCAGAGAGGATACTTGCATTACCTTTGGTGACATAGTGTCACTCAGATTGGATTAGACACGCCATAGGACATAACAGTCGCTTGACGCCATCTCCCGCTTGGTACTTGGAAGGGAGCACAACCTCGGATGTTCTAAGATCAGCCAAATGTGTGCACCGCTCGCCGTCGTAAGTATGGTCACCGCATCGACCTCCAGCACCACGAGAGATTCGAGGCGGCTCACGCAGTCCCATTTTTCAAGAAGCATGGCAGAGACGAAGCGGAAGGTGAAGGCGACACCGCGCCAGACCAAAGTAGATTAGCCCAGGAGGCTGGGACAGAGGAGGATGCACACGGCGGTCCGGGATGATCTGCGGTGAAGGTTCCCGATGCCTCCTACATCCTACTGCTCCTGCTCGCCCCTGTAGTGCAGCGGCTGCTACCGTCGGCTGGCTGCACAGAGGCGAAAACGGGGTCGAGGAGGCGGCGATGAAGGAGATGAGTCATGGCCGGAGCTGGGCGGGTGGGAGGCGGCGGCCAGAAACCCTAGCTCAGCTAGCGACGCAGGCGGGCGCTCAGGAAAGAGGAGAGGGACCGTGAGAGAGGAGCGTTTTTTTTTTTTTTTTTTTTTTTTTTTTTTGCGAATTAGGAGCATGGTTCGGTTTGGCTTGTTGGACTGCAGGCCCACATGGCTGATCAGCGAAATTTCTACCGACTATCAAAGCTACAATGCGTGGCAATGTGTGATTCGCGAAGCCAACAAACTGTGTTACTGAAATGTGGGCTCATGTCAGGGGTGAACCACAGGCCAAGAATTTTAGGGAGCTTAGACGTTGGAGGAGATTTCTTTTAAACTTTCCTAAAATATTTTATTATTATTTTATTTGGGTCGAAGATTGTGAGCTCGGAAGCCAAAATACATGTTTTAGGGTGAAAATCACATTTGATTTCCGAGTACATATGCACCATATCTAAAAAAAATATTTCAAATATCAAAAAATTCTGAACATGTCTTCACATTTTATGTATTTTCAAAATGATTTCTTGAAAATCGACATATTTTATGACCTATATTAAAAAATAAAAAGTGACTTTGTAAACACATAGCAATGGACCATTTTTTTTCAAATTTTTAGCATTCTAAATATGTTTAAAATGTATTTTAAATAAAAAGTGTCGTATGCAAGAAGTACAAAACACCACTCCCTTATTGAGCACGCATATACATATATATATTTGATACAGTACGTATGATGGCGTACATTATTATTCAGTAGTACGTGGACAGACTAGGAAGGCCAACTAAGATGCAGTCATCAGCAGTGACCAGTGAGCTTTGCTAGCTAGCCTCGCAAACACTGATCTAAGAAGACTTGGTCCTGAACTTGGACTCGTCGATGTCGATGCCCTCCCTGGCGGCGTGCTCGGCGCCGGACTCGTCGTTGGTGCTCAGGCCGCCCTTGCGCCCCATCTCGCTGTACCCTCCCTCCCCCATCTGCTCCTTTCGTGTCTCCCCCCCACGGATGCGCCCTGCACACGAATCACGAATGGCGTGTTACAGAACGAACGACACTAGTAGCAATTAATCAGTATCAGAACATAAGTTGACCACTTATGTTCAGTAACATCGATCACAACATATATACGAACCTTCGGCGAGTTTCTCCTGCGCCTCGAAGGTCTTCCCGCCGGTGCCACCGGGGACGACGGTCTGCCCCGCTCTGGCCGCGCTGCCCAGGTCCCACGTCCCCTTCTCCTCCTGGCCGGACGCCATTGCTATGCTTCCTGAGACTAACCGGGACGAACGTACGTACGCTTTGACTGTGTTGTGTATGCAGCTGCTTGTGCGTCTTGGTGGTGGAGGACGGTAAGCTATTTTATAGCAGAGCAGGGAGGCGTGGAGGCGGCACGTGTGAGGCGACGCGGCCCCTCGACGTCGATCCCTTGTCGACAGCGAGGGCCCTTGTCGACGGCACGTCATGGGAGTGTTTGGGACGCGTGTAAAGCTTTACACATCTTTTCTATGGAGCATTTCAGCTAGCTACTGTCGACGTCCGGGCTCGGTTGGAGACTGGCCGTAGACACCGTTATGTCATTTCTTCCCGACGCCGTTAGTTCAAAGCAAAGTACCGAGTCAGGTGAGCTCGTGCTCTATCTTGTTCCTAGCGTTGGTTGTCATTTTCATTCTTTTTTAGGAACGTAGTGCGCACTTCTATTAATCAACTAGCAAAAAATGACCGTGTATTGCTACGGTTAAATCAATTTACAGCTAGATATGCGGATAATAAATTTATCTCTTAAAATTGCACAGAACAATTCATGAAGTCAAGAAACTCACTAATCTCACACTTCAACAAATATAGATTGTCATTATATATAAATGTAAAAGAATAATTCATGGCGAAAGAACCATCTGTGTGCATATTTGAAAGATTGTCAGTATCAACATATATATATAGTGTAATATTTTGTCTTTGATAGAAGTGATCATCCATCAATAAATCAAAGAAATGAAACATAAGAGAAAGCAGAAAGGAAGGAAGTCGTGTAGAAACCATCTCTAGCCTTAAAGCCAATCCAATCAACTAACCACTGCCTCTTGGCTTCTTTCTGTGACAAATGACGGGCTCTCTATCAAGGAAAAAAATATGTAAGTACGATTTTCGGTACAACAAACTATTCTCTTTGTTACAACCGAGCTCTCATCGCGACACGCTCCATCAAAATAATATGAGTTACTAGTGCCGCGTACACTATCAAACACGTCGCTAGTATTAGTTTATCAATGAAGTGGTGGTAATATACCGACACTTCACTAATACGCTTGTAAAATAGCAGTGGCGTGACTCTATTTTGACGCGCTATACAACGTTGATATCCGACTCGGGATGCTCTAAATATGATGAAATATGACCATATATGGGAAGAATTACGTGATGGTAGATTGCTCAAGTCAACTGGCTGCCGAATCCAATAAACAAAATAACGAGTGAAAATACAGTCGGGCGTGGCCGTAACATTCTGTTGTACCATATGTGTCTGTGGCTCCGGCAGATCAAACCACACAATTTTGTGAAGAGACCACCATCAAAATCGCACCAAAAGACCCGTCAAACCCTAAATTATTCAAATGTTTGTATATAAAAGAGAGAGGAGCTGCCAAAACTCACAAAAACCATTCCTCGGAGTCAAAGTGCTCTGCCGCCATCAACTCCATCTCCATAGCAATTTCTCTATCCATCTCCATAACTATAGTACTTGTACTCTCAATTTCTTCATGAATTATAGTAACCAACGATGGTGATTACCCCTGCTGTAAGTCATAGTATAACATTGTGTTCCTTGGATGCCAATGCTAAAAGCTACTCCAAATGGATCATCTCCATTTCTTAGATAATTTCTGGGATGAAGAAACACATGCAATTTCTGGGCAAAGACGGCACGTCCAAATGGATCATCTCCATTATCGACATATGCAATAGCTATCTTGGGTTGTCATGTCATGAAACACAAATCATTTCTCCTCCGTTGAGATTGTTCAGGTAATGAACCGCTCCCATCCTTTGCCTCCCATGCGGGGGTTATGTCCTTTCTTTAATTTAATGTTGTATGTGTTCCCAAAACAATGAAAGCAGACTCTCTCCTATTAATTCGTTGAACTCTAACCAAGCATTGCATGATGCTATCTCTGCAAGAAAGGCAAAGTCACTACGGGGACCAGTCGCTACGCCGACGGCTAAAGGCACAGCTTACGCCGACGGCAACCCTCGGCGTGCCTCCCTCGGCGTAATACGGCTTCGGCGTAGACACTTTTTCCGTCGGCGTACAAAAAGCCGTCGGCGTATCCGTCGTGCCGACGGCCAAACTTAGCCGTCGGCGTAGGCCAGGTGGGTCCCACAGGAGCTATAACGGCCAAACTTCGCCGTCATCTTTCTACGCCGACGGCAATGCCCTCGGCGTAAAGTGGCCACGCGGCAGCGCCTGGGAAGCCCTGGCATCCACCTACGCCGACGGCAACGCCCTCGGCATAGGAGACGACGTGGCCGAACCTAGGGAGCCCTGCGTCAGACTATGCCGATGGCTTACCGTCTGTAGCGCCCCGACCCCAGAACTATACAGTGAAGCGTTGTGCAACCGGTCATGCTACACAATCGAGGCTTACTGGGTTTACCAATCCCAGGCCAAAACTCATTGTCAGGTGTGCTCGGAATGGATCATCGGCACACAACACCTTGATCGTTCCATAAGCTCAGACATCGCTATCACGTATAGTAAAGAGACCGAGACTTGTGCAACAACTGGCACATTGCAGACTCTACGACACAAAAGCATATAGCAACTCATATATGAGAAAGATACAAATATTACACACAAAAGGATCACAGATCCAACAATACATCAAGCGGAAGCGGGTAGTATTGTCTAACAACAAAATGCAAATATATGGCCTAAGAGGCCTACAAATAAAAGATCCCAGCCAGCTTGTTCCACGGTCCCAAGCTGCCACCTGGGAACCCCGGACTACTAGTCGACGTCCACGAAGAACCCACCTAGCTGCTTGGTGTCGTCCTCTGAAAAACAAATATAAAGGTAGCAAAGAGAGACTGAGTACGACGTACTCGCAAGTTTAGTAGGGCGATATAGTCCCGATGCTGACGGAGGCTCTAAAGCTGTATAATGTAGCTAATTTGCATAAAGCTAGATTTTCATTTATAAGATATAAAAGACACAAGGCATCGTCTATTCAGAATATTTTTCATAAAAGGGGATAAGAGAGTAACATTGTCATCATTGGTTCTCATCGAACCCTTTTGTAACCAACCACACTCATCTCCACCAAGGCACCCCCTCGAATCAGCCTCGAGGAAATGAACCTTTATCACACGTTGATTATGCAACCTTTAGCTGCCATATCAATTAGGTTAAGGTTCTCTATGATCTTATCGTCTATTCCCAAGTCGTCCATAACCGCGGACACAGCTTTTCGAAAAGATTTAACCCTGCAGGGGTGTACTAATTTACCCATTGGTACCGTCCGGCTCACCTGATTGGCCCTCTTCCGGGGAAGGCCGGCGAGCAGGCGTGGTTAAACCTTTACCTCGTGTGAGACTATCCAAGAGTCATCTGTGGCCACAGGGCAAGTTTCCCACAGCCTATTTCAGCCCCTGCCCCATCGCCATGTCCTAAACACAAATCCTCATCAACATCTTCTTTCCACTCACACGCAAATGGAAAAACCGAACTAGAGGACCCTTGGATACGCCCGCACAAGTTATTCAGTTAGTAAGGCGCCCATACACCCACCAATGGCAGCACGCTCGTCTTGGTTCAAGAGGTAAAGAACTCGCACCTAGGGGCAAGAGTGAGGCAAAACACCATCCCCGATGGCAACTCACCCAAGCCTTTTAGCATTTTAGTTTAGCACCCCACATATCCACCATGTCCGAAACATTCCATCAACATCAAAAATTATCGAATTAAACAATGGACATAACTAGCATTTAACTAAGCATGGCTAAGCATAGCTAAGCATATAACAACAATTATATCTTTGTCCTCCGGCCAACACATCAAACCTAGGGTTTATAGGAGGGAAAGCATGTGCTTGGCTCGGGGGAAAACATGCATTCATAGGATTCAATAATATTGATCAAAACTTGTAATTGGAATCGCATGCAATATTATGGTGGATAAAATAAGTTTGTAAAACAATTGGATGCTAGATGCCAAGAAGGTTAGGTTATCTCTTGCCTTGCTGCCGAGGCGTGTAGTACTGCTCGTCGTGATAGGTCGGGGTGACCTCAACTCCGGAATCTATCGATACCCAAAATAATACAAAAGAACCAATAAATCACAAGAACACAAGGTGCAATGCTCAATCACATGATTACATGTCAAATTGATGCAAAGATATCAACATCTAATTTATTTAACAAATTAAATGGAGTTCCAAATAATTAGTGCAATTATTTGGAAATAACCCCATATTTTCTTAGTGACCACATTCTTCATAAATTATTATAATATTAGAGAAGTGGCTCAATATGCATGAACATGACATGAAATGGGTAGGGTTTGTCATTCCGATCATTTTGGTACTTTATTTGTAATTTTCGGAGTACAGATGAATAAATAGCAAATTAATTAAATAATTGAATTTAATTCATTTAATCAAATTATGAATAACATCAATAAGAATTTGTGATCATGATGTGATATTAGCATGGTTTGGTTGCATTTGAAGCACTGATCAATTTGATAGTCAGCTCATAATTTTTGGATACCAATTTCACAAGTTATGAATTTTCCCAAATTTTGGTATTATTAAGCCATTTAGGGATTCTTAAATAACAACAAGATAAAAAGTTCCAAAAGATCATTTCAAAGATTCTATATTGTAGAGTATGTCTTGCTGATCATTTGGTATTTAATTTGCAACTTTTGAAGCATTATTCAAATAGATAACAAATATTCAAAATCTGTTTTTATTTGAAAAAGGGAAAAACAAACCCTGGCAGGCCGGCCTCAAGCCGGCCAGGCCGGGCCATGGGCCGGGCAGGCACCCGAGGCGGCCAGCCTGTGGCCGGCCCAGGCTGGGCTGCCAGGCCGGGTACCAGCCCGAAGGGTTCGGCCTTTGGGGCCGGCCCAGGCCGGGGCACGGCCGGGCGAGCACGCGCATGTCAGCGGTGAGGCGCGGTGGCCGGCGACGATCGACGCCGGGAGAGGGGGAGGGGGCGTGGGAGGAAGCTAAAAGAAGGAGGAGCTCACCAGGGACACTTTGGCTTGGTCGGGAGAGGCTGGGGAGAACGAATGGCGAGGAAACGGTGTTCGGAGGCGGCGGCCGGAGGCGAGAAAGGAAATGGTCGGTGACGGCGTTGTAGAGCACCCCGACTCGATTCCTCTGGCGAGGAGATAGAGGACGAGGTGACGGAGGGCTTCCCCGCTTCGATTTGGCAGGGGAGGTCTTCAACGACGGTGTCGGGAGAGGGACGGCGGCGGGGCTGCGTCGGCCATGGAGGTAGCTAGAGCTAGGGTTAGGGTGTCCGTGAGTGGGGAAAAAGGCAAGGGGAGAGAGAGGGAGGCTGTTGAAGGGGTCCTTGTCCTCCAGGGAGCAGGTAGGGCTTGGGGCAGGGAGGGCACGATGGCGGCATGGGCATAGGAGGCATGGCGCCAGTGCCTCCCGGCACTGTAGAGAAGAAGACCATGTTTTTCACGAAACCCCCCTGGCAGATTTAAATAAATTGCAAAATGGTCCAGCAGCAGACTTTGGCGATTTAATTGGGGCCTTTAAACAATTTTAGAAAATACGCAAAAATTCAGGTGGGCTCCACTTGACCTTTAGGTGATCCACAAAAATTGGTGTAGCGGACCTGCACTTAAAAATAGGCAAGATCCCTATGTATAGTGCTAGTCCCCTGGATCGAATCGCTAGCACACACAGTTTACGATGAATACCATAACATTGTATCAATTTATTACACGAATGATCCAGAATTTATAAATATTCATTACAAGGTGCATAGCTTGAAGCTAGCCTTGAAAGAGTTGCAGCGGAAATAATAACATAAAGCATGGAGTCCTCATCATCTTGATGCAGCCACAGGCGAGCATGTTGATTAAGACTCGAAACCCTTAATCGATTCCTCACTTATCGTCAGGACAACCTGCAACAATAAAAGCGTTGCAGCCAAAAATTGGTCAGAACCATTTGTATGGATCTGGCAACTGATACTTGTGGACTCATAGAGGAAAACTTCTATCCACTATATGCATATCTGGCTGGTGGAGTTTTGAAGGCTCTTTGCGTAAAGCAAGTTTTATCCTATATAAACATTTTGACTCAAAAAGTGGTAACACTGGGAACTCCAGCATAACTGTGACAACACTTGGTAACTCCAGTGTGTCAGATGACTTTAATTAAGTGGTACACTGGTAACTCCAATGATACCTTGACAGCACATGTAAACTCCATGTGTGTCGGGTGACTACACACGGTAAACTCCGGTGATCCCCTATAGTTGTTCACTAAACAAAATTTTATTAAGAAGTTGGCATGATGAGATTCTTCCGTTGTCTTCCTTGTCCAGCTGCTCAGAATTGTCCGTAACCGGGGACACGGCTATGATCATAGTTTGACACTCTCGAGAGGTTGTGCACTTTCACCACAAGACTCAATCAACCCATTCTGTCCTTGACCCTCATGTAGTGAAAAGGAAAGGAGAAGATTGAGACGAGACCTTTTGGGAATAGTCCCTAATTAGTCAAGATAGGGGCCATCTATCAAGTGGTTGCACGGGAAGCAATCTAAACTTGGAGCAACTTCAAATCCCTTTGATCCTGAGTGGTTGTCGGTAGTGTGATCCATACTCCAAAACTGGAAAATCAACCTCTTCTAGCAATTTAAATAAGTATGCCATGATGCAATGCAAAGCAAAAAGTGAAAAATTGGCCCATATTTTAGGGGTACCAATCTGGGCTGTCACACTGTCGGCATAGGAGATGGCGTGGCCGCACCTGGGAGCCCTGGCGTCCACCTTGTGGTCGACGCATTGCCGTCGGCGTAGAGTGACACACCAGAATTCATTTTTTTGGTTTTTAGCACTAATAACAGCAATAATCACAACAACAATAATAGCAAACTGACAGTCAAATCAAGTGCAAACAAGATCATATCATCATCATCAAATGGATACACACATAGGACAAGATCATGTCATCATCATCAAGTATATACACACATAGGACAAGATCATATTATCATCATCAACTATATACACACATAGCCCTACGGGAAGTGAGGCGGAGACGGGTCAGCCCGAGATCTCCCGCTATGAGATGCGGTGACCGACGGCGCGTCGCGCCAGTAGAACTAGGCGCATCATCAGGCGAAGCACCAGGAGAAGGACCATCGGGGTGAAATGGTGCGATCTCACGCGAACCTGGCGAGGAACTAGGAGAAGCACGACCAAAGTGTGTGTTCCCCGAACATCCCGTTCCCTACATGTTTGAGCAAGAGTTAGCAACTTGCGAGGCAAAGGAAAGCGGTAACCGGTGGTTTGGCAAAGAACTTACCGGGGTCGATGAGTAGAATGTGAGAGCGAACTGGTCCTTCGATGGAAACATTGGCAACGGCCCTGGCCTTGGAGGCCGCTCTCCTATTGGGCCCCCCCGCTCTCCAGTGGCCAAAAACAGCATCGTCTGCAAGATATTTTAAATGTCAGGCATTGCAGAAATAAAAGTTCAAACTAGGGAAGTGGGACTTGTCATCTCTTGCAAAAATAAGGTTGAAAATACAGATTCGATGTACGAGCTGTAGGCCTCATTCCTCAGCTCCCACTCATGATGGGCCGCCTGATACTCCGTATGAGCGGCAGTGTAGGCCGCGTCCAAATCAGGCTACAATTTCAAAAATAATGAATCTCGTCAACTTATCCATGCAGGAACGAATGTCGAAAAGAGGATGAAAATCAGAAGAGCTCACATCGGTGGAGGTGGATCGACGAGGGTGTCGAGGAGGTGGGATAGGTGGGCCATCAGCGGGGAGGGTAGCCTTGATATACGTGAAGCTCGAGGTAGGCTTGTCCTTCTTATGAAGAACGCGTAGACGGCCATGCTGCAATCCGTGCCCCGACAGGACCAACGAAGTCTCGTCGGTCTCCTCCTCAAGGGGGTCAACCACCTCCGGGTGAAAATCCTGAAACGTCCGGCAGTAGTTGCGCAAGTCCTCCTCGGAACTGCCGTAGTACTCTCGGGAAGCTGTGGCTGAGGCTTGGTAAGATCGGGCTTCTTCACCTTCATGTGCTTCCATGCCGTCAAGTCAGTAACCTCCGCCCCGACTTGGGCCTCCTGCATCGACGNTTAATTATTGATATGATCATGTCTATCCATTCTCGAACCCGTAGGGTCACACACTTAACGTTCCAATGAAATTAGGTTTTGCGATGAATTAAATGATGAAATGAACGAATGGTGATTCGGAGTATCGGATGGGATCCCGGACGTCACGAGAGGTTCCGGAGGAGTCCGGAGAATAAGATTCATATATGGAAAGTTGTTTCCGGAGGTTTCGGAAAAGTTCCGGAAAATATTTATAGAGTACCGGAAGGTTCCGGGATGTTCTAGAAGGTTCTAGAAGTGGGACCCACATATTGTATGGGGGCCCACATGGACCATAGGGGTGCAGCCACCACCTTGGTGTGTCGCACCACCTAGGGCCACATGGGCCATGCGGCTAAGGAAAAGGGAGGCCGGCCGAGTCCTAGTTGGACTAGGGGCCGGCTCCACCCCTTTAGGAAAGGGGCCCAAGGAGGAGTCCTAGTTGGACTCCAACTTGGGGGGCAAGCAAGGGGGCCGGCCGGCCCCTGCCCTAACCCTAGCCCGGCCGGGTATAAAAGGAGGGCAAGGGGGAGGGGTGCGGCACCCCTAATGCTGCCGCCACAAGCACCCCTGCCGCACCGCCTCCTCCACCCCAAACCCTAGCCGCGCCACCCCTACCCCGGAGGGCTGCCGCGCACCACTACCTCCATCTAGAGCTGCCGCACCACCCCTCCCCGAAGGGCTGCTGCGCCACCTCCTCCTCTCCCTCTCCTCACGCTTGGTTTGGCGAAGCCTCGCACGCGGAGATCGTCATCATCACCGGCACTACCGTCGTGCTGCTGAGATCATCAAGGCCACGTCCTCTCGCTTGCGGGATCAAGGAGTTGACGTCTTCATCGAGCCGTACGTGTGGACACCGCGGAGGTGCTGCCCGTTGCTGCACTTCACCGGATTGGATCTCGAGGATAATACATCTCCTCGCGACTAGATGAGTCTAGTTGCGGGGATCGACTAGCCAACCCCTGCACCGACAAAACGCGTTTGTTGATCTTCAAGGGTAAGATATTGGATCTCACCTTCGCTATCTTCATCTAGTAGATCTAGATCCTTGGGGTTTATTCCGCTTGCCGCGTAGGAATTTTTTTGTTTTCTATGCTGCGACCCCTTCAGTGGTATCAGAGCCTAGATCTATTCGTAGATGTTGGTGCGATTAGAACACAAGGAGTTGTGGGCGTTGATATTTTATGTTGCTACCTTCTAGAGTGCACTTTGCATCTTTGCGGTATTGTGAGATTGAAGCGGCCCGGACCAACCTTACTCGTCCACGCACGAGAGACCGGTTCCACGACTGACATGCAACTTGTTTTGCATAAGTGGCTGGCGGGTGTCTGTTTCTCTTGCTTTAGTGAGGATGCAATTTTCAATGGAAGGCCTTTCAAAAGGATGAGTAAATAAGCAACTATTATATCACCGTTGTGGTTTTGCGTAGATTAGAACGGTTCTATCTCGTTGACCCAAGCCACGTAAAATTTGCATAAACAAAGTAGAGGACGTCTAACTTGTTTTTGCAGAGGGGGTCAAGTGATGTGATATGGCCAATGTGATTTGTGATAATGTATGCAATGATCATGTTTGTAATTTTTCGCGACTTGCATGTCGACGAGTACGGCAACCGGCAGGAGCCATATGGTTGTCTTTTATTTTATGTGACCTGCGAGTCATTGAATCACCATGTAATTGCTTTACTTTATTGCTAAGAGTAGCATTAGTTGTAGTTGCAATAGTTGGTGGACAACCATGGTGATGGCGCCACGATGATGGAGATCATGCCGAAGATGGAGATCTTGCCGGTGCTTTGGAGATGGAGATCAAAAGCATAAGAAGAAAGGCCATATCATATCACAATTATGAATTGCATGTGATGTTAATCCCTTTTATGCACCTTATTGTTATGCTTAGATGTGATCGTGACGGTAGCATGATAAGGTGATCTCTCACGTTAATATCAAGATATTTAAGTGTTCTCCCCTAGTATGCACCGTTGCGAAAGTTCGTCATTTCGAAGCATCACGTGATGATCGGGTGTGATAGATTCAACGTTCACATACAACGGGTGTAAGCCAGTTTATACATGCATGAATACTACAGTTGTCTTGACGAGCCTAGCATGTACAGACATGGCCTCAGGAACACGGAACCGAAAGGTTAAACACGAGTCATATGAATGATATGATCAACACTAAGTTGTTCACCATTGAAGCTACATCACCTCACGTGATGATCGGTTGTGGTGTAGTGGATTTGGATCGTGTGTCACTGAACAACCAGAGAGATGTTGAGTTTAGTGGGAGTTCATATATTAATTTGATTAAGTTGAACTAAAATTATCATAAACAAGTGTCCTAAAGATGTCTTTGCAAAATCCTTGTAGATCATGGCCGACTACAGTAGTATGTTTCTTGCTGAGGAGCTGCGTCTAGATGGGTCAAACTTTGCTGAGTGGTACATGCGTCTGAGAGAAGTCCTACACACCAATGGTGAGCTCTACGTGATAGATGAACCTTTAGAAGAACGCCCTGATGTTACTGCTGACTATGAAGGGTATATGGAGTGGAACGATCAAAAGACCACCTACTTGAAAGTCGAGTGGCTGATATGCACCTTCATGGATTCTAACCTTGGTAGACAATTTGGAAACTTGAGCACAATGGAGATTGTCGATGAGCTGAAAGAAGGTTCATAGCACAAGTTAGAGTTGCAAGGTTTGAATGCTTGGATGAATTTATTTCAACTAAGACGGAATAAAACACTTGCTTGGAACAACACCTGAGGAAGATGCACAGGCTGTATTACACTCTAGTGGATGTTTGGAACCATGAGATAACTGACGAGATGGCAATAGATGGGGTGCTGCGCTCGCTTCCCCCCAGCTATAAGAATTATGTCAGGGACTATGTCATGGGAAGGGATTCGATCACTTTCTGTGAGTTTATTTCCCGGCTGCGTCATGTTAAAGTGGAACCCATAGCAGGAGAAGTAGTCAATGCAGAAGGTATATTTTGATATACTAGTTATAAATGTTTAAATGTCCCATTTACACTTGTGGTGAGCTAAGTATTTGATACTTGTGCTGTTTTGTGAAAACAGGGCCTGCCGTTTGAGAAGTGCATGGAGGGACTGAGTGGATTTCGCGGGAAGATGGCAGTCAAGGAGTTGATGCTGGCGAATGTTCAATTCTACATTTATCGTTTTAAATTAGAGGATTTGAATGAGTTTTGTAATCGAATTAAGTGTGATCTTAAATTAGTGTGTCTCGGTTTGTGAGACGGTCATTCATGTTAAAGACAAGTGGTTGTTCTGTTTTCATGAGTAACCCTTTTTTTTGGAGATCACGTTTCGATTATGAGATTATTGTCCTTTGTTAAGATTTAAACGATAATTAGTTAAACACTTATAAAAATGAAACATGCTAAAAATGTCCAAAACTTGATAATGATTTCGTTTTAATTGTGCTATAGTGTTGAGGAGCATTGGATGCGCATCATCAAGTAGTATGGTTAAAAATGCCATTTTCTGAAAATGCCATGAAAAGCTGGAAATAAACACAAGTGTTGGTTGTATTTTTCAGTGAATAAGAGACATCATTATTTTATGTTCTTCATCGTGAATGAGTAAATAGGAGTATTTGTTCATGTCATGATGAAGCCATGGAAGTAAAGGATATTAAGTTAACAAGATAATTGAGTCTTTTCGATTTGATCAAAAGAGACAAAATATTTGAGTTATTGTTTAGTATGAAGACTTGTGACAAGTGTTATCACAAATTACAATATTTAGAGATTATTCAAAAGTGTTTTGATAAACCTAAATTATTGTAATCACATTATATTTGATATTATGTGGTCATAAAGAAGGGATTTGAATTTAAGGGTTTATTTGTATCATTTAGATTTATTTTTTATAACACTCTGTTTTAAATAAAGGATCTATTTAATGATTGTAGCGGACCTGCACTTAAAAATTAGGCAAGATCCCTGTGTATAGTGCTAGTCCCTGGATCGAATCGCTAGCACACACAGTTCACGATGAATACCATAACATTGTATCAATTTATTACATGAATGATCCAGAAGTTATAAATATTCATTACAAGGTGCATAGCTCGAAGCTAGCTTTGAAAGAGTTGCAGCGGAATAAATAACATAAAGCATGGAGTCCTCATCATCTTGATGCAGCCACAGGCGAGCATGTTGGTTGAAGACTCGAAACCCTGATTCGTTCCTTACTAATCGTCAAGACAACCTGCAACAGTAAAAGCGTTGCAGCCAAAAATTGGTCAGAACCATATGAATGGATCTGGCAAGTGATACTTGTGGACTCATAGAGGAAAACTTCTATCAACTATATGCATATCTGGCTGGTGGAGTTTCAAGGCTCTTTGCGTAAAGCAAGTTTTATCCTATATAAACATTTTGACTCAGTAAGTGGTAACACTGGGAAACTCCAGCATAACCGTGACAACACTTGGTAAACTCCAGTGTGTCAGATGACTTTAATTAAGTAGTACACTGGTAAACTCCAATGATACCTTGACAGCACATGGTAAACTCCATGTGTGTCGGGTGACTACACACGGTAAACTCCGGTGATCCCCTATAGTTGTTCACTAAACAAAATTTTATTAAGAAGTTGGCATGATGAGATTCTTCCGTTGTCTTCCTTGTCCAGCTGCTCAGAATTTTTCGTAACCGGGGACACGGCTATGATCATAGTTTGACACTCTCGAGAGGTTGTGCACTTTCACCACAAGACTCAATCAACCCATTCTGTCCTTGACCCTCATGTAGTGAAAAGGAAAGGAGAAGATTGAGACGAGACCTTTTGGGAATAGTCCCTACTTAGTCAAGATAGGGGCCATCTATCAAGTGGCTGCACGGGAAGCAATCTAAACTTGGAGCAACTTCAAATCTCTTTGATCCTGAGTGGTTGTCGGCAGTGTGATCCATACTCCAAAACTGGAAAATCAACCTCTTCTAGCAACTTTATACTCCCAAAAATGGGGAAATGCTTAAACCAACCACACATCCAGGTAGTTCTTTAACTTAGTTATTTTTCAAGACATTTATCAAAACAAAATATCTTTGCAAGGCTAAGCAATTCTACTAAGTTAAAGGCTACTACAACAACATGGTATGAGAGGGGTGACTATACTACTTTGGGATTTCATAACATAGCATAGCATAGTAGTAGTACTCCTATCATGCATACTACTCAAACATAGCTACTCATGCATAGAAAAAATACTTAGGGAAAATTTATGCAGTGAGCATCACTTGCCTTGGCAACGGGTAGAGCAGGAGCAACAACTACTAGAATTCCCGGGTCTCTCCGAATAGTCTAATAAAAATAAATCAAGCCACACATAAGCACACAAAACAATAATAACAATACATCAAAATATGTTATGCATGAAATGCATTTAAAATCACAAGTAAAATACTAACTATTGTTTTCTGGTCTCTAGAAACATGCATGAAGTCAAAATGCATTTAAAACAATTCTTAATATAATAACAACACAAAACAATTCCCAAATAGGGAATAAACATAAGATTTAATACTTCTGTCACATAAAATACATTATAAAAATATGGGACTGGTCTACTGGACAGGGGGCATCTAAACAAAGCTAACACAATTGGATTCACTCAAAAATCTATTTTTAAACTAAAGTTATGACAAATTTACTCAAATATCACATTTGAAATTTGAATAAATTTAAACTTGTCAAAACAGAAAACTAAAATGTCAAAAAGATTCTACATGTTCTAAGGATTCCAAATATATAAAAATATTTGAATTTGGCCTAACGGAGAAAAGGATATGATAAATCTAAGATGCAGGGGCTTTTCTGCAAAACAGACAGATTAAAACTAATACGGGAAAAATACTCAGAAAATTCCTGGCCACATGGCTGCTTCCTATTGGCTCGGTATGCTGACTGTGTGCTGACTGGGCATGCTGACTGTGCATAATGATTCGTTTAAATAGAATAAAATGTGACCGTCAGATCTAGATCTGACGGTCCAGATCTAACAGACCACAAACCGGCGGCGCTAGGGTTAGGGCGTGCGGTGGCCGACGGCGGCAACGGATCGGCATGCCGCGTTCCGGCTAGAAGAAAGGGAGGGGGAGTGGGCTTTCTTTACCACTGTGTGCAGGGCGTCGGTGCGGGCTCGGTGGCTTGAGGTACGTCGTCGGGGAGCTCTGGTTCGGTGGGGATTCCTCGCCGGAGTTGCACCAGCGGGCGGCCGAGGGACGTCGAGGACGGAGGCTTCGATCTGGGGCAAGATAAAATGCCGCATGGTGTCAAACGAGTGCGCAAGATCGACATAAGAGGAAAGGGAGTGTAGGGAGGGTGCGAGGTCGTCGGTGCTCGCCGGAAATGGAGGTCTCGCCGGCGTCGGGTGGCGGAATGCCGAGCACGATTCCGAGCAGCCTGGGGGATCTCGGAGGGGGATTTCTGAGGCAGATGGGATAGGAGGAGTGGGGCTTCTTATAGGAGGCCAGAGCGCGACGTTTAATGGCCTTAATGGCTCGGATTCACGGCGAGAAGATCACGGTCGCGACGAGCTAGCCAGCGCGTGATTTGGGGAAGAAGATGGCCTGATGGGTGGGTCCGGGCTGTCAGCGAGGGGAGAGAGGGAGGCGGGCTGGGCTGCTGCGGGGCGCGCGCGCGGACGTTGCCGGGCCTCTGCTGGGCTGGTTCGGCTGAGCTGGTTCGGCCGGCCTGGCTTTCCCTTTTTTTTCTTTTTTTTTTGAAAACTTTTTCTTTTTCAGAAAAAACAAACAATGCATATCTTTTGAAATAAGCATCCAAATGGATTCAAACAAATTTGAATAATTTGGTAAAATCAAAATATTCTCTTTTAAATACTCTGGGACCTTTTCCATAAATATTATGAGTAATATCATTTATTATAAACCATGATACACTCATTTGTATTATTTTTACACAAAACAAATTTACCAAATTACCCTTGGGCATTTTAGATGTAATTGGTGATATTTTCCAAAGTCAAAAATAAAATCAAATATTTTCCAAATAATTTGATAAAATACTTTTTAGAAAGCATATTATAAACAGAACACTTTGGCACTATATTTGGCCATCAAATAAAATCATGAAAGTCCAAATAATAAATAGAGAAAACTAGGGACCGTTTATAACATTTTCTCAAATAGGGTTTAAAGTGGAAAGAATTTCCAACCTTTGAAATTTTGAATGCAACAAGACAAGAAGATGATGCATGCATGCATGATTTTGGATTTTCAAAACAAAATATATATCATTTTCAAAAAGTTTTTGATTTTTCTGATTTTTTAAAAATTTGAAAATCCTGGGATGTTACNAACCTCCAAACCCTAGGGTTTCCCACTGGCAGTTTTCCTTTCCCACCCCCTGCATCTTGCAGCCACCCTCCTCCCTTTCTGCGTTTTCGCGAAATCGTCCTCCCACCTCCCTTTTTTCTTTTCTTTTTTCCTCCTCCTCTTTTCCTTTCCTTCCTTTCTTTTTCTTTCTCTCTCTTTTCTCTTACCTCCCCGCACCTTTCTCTCCCGTGCTCCCTTTCTTCCCCATCGACCCGCACGCCACCCCACCTCCCCCTCTAGCTCCCCGTCGCCTCCTTCCTCCCTTGCCTCTCTATCCTCCACCACCGTCCGCTCCCCTTCCCCGGCCCTCCTCCTGCTCGCCCGCTTCGGCCACCGTCACCCAGTTGCTCCCTGCGCCGCGGCCCGCCTCCAACAGCGCCACGTCGCCTTCCTCCTCGCCGCGCCCTCGCCACCGACCCCGCCTCCAGCTCACGTCGGCTCCCCTCCGCCAGCCTACCTCTCCACCTCCTCTCCCCATCGTCTCCCGCGCGCTTCCCTTCTCCTCCCCGCTCCGGCCGCGCTGCTCGGCTCTCCTCCCGAGCCACGACTCCTCTCTCCTCTCCCCACCGCACCTCCTCTCTCCGGCCGATCGGACGCCGCCGGCTCGACCTCCGCTCACCCCTCTACTCCGCGTCGGCACCCCGTCGACCTCCAGTGCGTCTGCCCGCCGCCCCGTGCCGTACTTCTACCTCCTCCTCAACCTTCTCGCGCGCCGGCCTGCTCCCGCACGAGCTCGATCCCGAGCTCAGCCACCGCGCCGCCCTCCTCCGCGTCCTCCCCCAAGCCGCGCCCATCCCCTTCGGCCCCAGCTCCGCCGCCTCCGTGCTCCTTCGCCTCCTCCTTCCCAACCCATGCGTCGCACCCCCCGCCAGCTTCCCCTCCACGCCGGACGTCCTCCGGCCAGGTATGCTCCCCTCCTTGCCTCCTGCACCGGTCGGCCTCCCTGATCCGCGTCCTGCAGCTCCTCTGCCTCTGCTACTCTCCTCATGACGGAGTGTGTCCGCGCCCGTTCCCTGCCCGTGCTTGTGCTGCTGCTGTCTCCGTTTCCCCGGTTCTGCGTTCCCCGTCTCCGCCCATGTCTCTGTGTTGTGTGTGTGTGCTTCCCGTCCCCGATGCTGCTCCGTGCTCGATCTCCATTCCCGACCTCCTCCGTGTTCCCCGATGACGCCTCCGTGCCGTTCCCGACGCCCGTTTCCCAACGTGAAGCCTGAGTACGATGACCGTGTGGATACGACCAGATCTTCCCGTGAAGCGACAAGGACTACTTCCATGACGACCGAGTACCCCGACTCCGTGAATCCGAGTTCTCCGACCCGATGACCGAAGACGGATACGACAAGATCTTCCTCGACACCGGAAACCCGCCAAGTCCTCCGCTTCGTTGTTTGAGTTGTGTGTCGGCCGCCTTCGTGCGTGTTCGAGAAGACCGGTGTCCGAGTACCCCGATGCCGTGGAACGCCGACGACCCCGAAGCCCGGAATGACAAGATCCGCCACGACGATGACCCGAGTATGACTACTTCCACTACCTCGACTACTTCGACTACTTCGACTCCGGATGGATGGCTACTTCGGCTACTTCGACTACAACGACTAATTCGACTACGGCGACTACTTCGACTACTTCCTCTCCGAATCCGAAGTTCCCCGAATCCGATGTGTGACCACAACCCAACACCCTTATACCATATTGCGTATTTTATAAAATCATGTGTCATTAAATAACATCGCACCTTTATCCATTTAGTTAAATTAAATCAATTTAATTATGGGGTTTGTCCGGTGCATCTATATTGTGCACCGATCCCATTTAAAATTATTTGCCATGTGTTAGGGAATAAAATTGGACAACATTTAATTTGTCATGCTTGATGTCATCAACATGCCGATTCTTTTGTCGTAGTAGTAAAATGCATCTTTTATGTTTCCGGTGTTCGTTGCTTCTTCAGGAATAGGACGATGAGTTGATGTGAGCAATGACAGGTTCTGCTACCTCTACCGGATTGCAGGCAAGTGATACTCCCTTGATATCTTTGCTTGTTTTCTGTCTCATACACCTCCTATCTTTTGTTCCTTGCTAGCCTTATGTCATGATGCTTGTGTCCCGATACTATTTGCATGTTTACCTGGCACCCATGATATAGCCACACCCCCACATCCTATTACCTGTTGCTTGTTTACCTTGTTAGCCTTGCGAGTCGTAGTGCATGCTTAGGTGCTTTGCTTGAGTCCTGTTATCTCTTTTTATCTAGTCTTGTTTCTAATATGATAGCTAGGCTCAACTAAAATGGTAATCTTTATCTTCTGTTGCGATGGGAATAACTTAATAAAGATAAGGCACCGGCGGAAGGCCAATCGTGGTGATTTGTTCTGCTAGTGTCGCCTAGGACCCGAGTTCTTTTCCGCTGATCCAAGACTGAGCGCACTAACCACATGTGGGAGTTCCATGGGCCTCCCGCAATCTATTACCCGGATCCTCAAACCTGTCCAGGAGCCACAACTTAGTTCGGGTGTTTCCATTTGCGCGCGTATAACGATGATGATGATGATGATAAGGTAAGATGATGATGGATACGTGGTTACTTACAGTAGGGTTGCGGCACGTGGCGTTTATCGCATGTGGAAGGAGGGCAATCATATGAGTGTTCCTCCCGACACCGTCCACGCAACGGTTAGGCCCACCTTGAAGCTTCGGCCGACTCTCAAGGTGGATCAGACCTAGCTAGGTGGCTCCCTGGACTTGTTTGTAGAGAAGGGAAGTATTGCGTCGAAACCTCCACCAGTCACCTCTAAGCAAGTGTTTCGATGTGTGTGGGTTCATTGGTGCATCCCTGCAGGGTGAAATCTTTTCGAAAAGCCGTGTCCACGGTTATGGACGACTTGGTAAAATGCGCTGGCTTAAAAAGATGATAGACAACTTGCACCTGATGATTATAACTTGACTAGTACTAAGATAGATTACTTGAATAATAACCCATAAAACTTGTCTACCGTGTGAGTTGCCCTGATTGCTTCCTCGTGGGTGGGTGATCGAGGGGAGTAATACTTGGGCGGGTTTTGATGTGGTGAGTAGTATAGTTGGTTCCTTATGCGCTCTCTTACCTTGTCTCTGATAGACGAATGTTGTAGCGTGTCTCTATAAGTTGTTAGTGCTGCTTGCCACCACTTCATCGCTACCCCTTTTCCCCGGAATTCCAGCTTTGATATCTTGTGAGTATTACTTGCCAGTACTTCTACTAGTACTGACCCCTTCGGGGCTGCTATTCCAATGCAACCGACAAGTTAGAAGTCTGACGACGTTAGCTTGGGAATCCCTCCGGCTTGGCCTGGGCAGGGATATGGTGCCTTCGTTTATCTTCAGGACTCTTAGTCCAATTTGTTTCTTGTCCGTAGCCGGACGCTACTTCGCTTCCGCTAATGCTTGGTTCTTTGTGTTGTATCTTTCGTTCTTGACTCGGTGAGTCGTTGTTGTGTATATGCTCTTTTGTGGGTTCCATCGAGAACTGTTGTAATGTTATCATAATTCCACCTGCATAACGTGTGTGTTGCGACGTGCACGTTATGCCTGGTGGGCGTCCTTTAGGATCGTAATTATGCGGATTTGGCTGGAACGCTAAAATCTGCATAGTACCGATCTTCGGGCGTTACACATTTCACACAAACAAGATGTTGTAAACTCCCACTCAAATATACACCATACACATATTAAATTGTGAAACTACTTTGGCTCCCACTCAGAAATATGTTATCTCTATATTTGACCATGATTAACTAGCTCCCACTCAAACATAAGTCACCACATATTTTGATCATGGAAAATAGTTTCTGCTCTAACTTAACATATGTCACCACATATCTAATTAAATCCCACTCAGTTTCTTATGCACTTTCTCGATATTTTGGACACCTCCAAAATTCTTAATTAACCTTTAAAATTCGAGAACTCATATACGAAACGCTAGTACTTTGCTAGCTTTAAGTTTTATTTATTCTCTACAAAACCCCTTTTGAGGAATAAATATGTGAAGCATCACTTTCACAAAATCAAGCAACAATTACATTGTGATTTAAACTTAACATCAAGTGACTCTTAGTCACTTTCGTATTTAAGGCTTCTATCTCTTTGTAGTTTCGTAGGTAGGTCTTGTTTCTTAAACATGACAAGTAAATCATGAATATTATTTTGTAACCTAAAAAAATACCATATTCTTGAATCCTACTTCTCTCAGAAAACTTAACTCGAAATTCAATGATAACTATCATTAATTTCTCTTTTAAATATCAAGTCTAAACCATTAATGCACTTTTCAAAATGTGCCACTTGATAATTAAAAGCAAGATCAACCATCTTGATTTAAGTCTCTTTGTTCCATCAATCCTTTTTATCAATGAAACTCTTTTCACGATAAACCACTAAAACATTTAGCACAACCAACAAATTGGTTTGCTCCTTTTAGTCTCATATTGTGGAATCTTATTCATAGTCACACTTATGAATATACTACAACATTATTCGCAACAGTCTCTAATTATCTCATAATCATTGAAACCTCCTTTTCTCATAACTCGTATGAAAAATATATGCGAATCATACATAGACCCTTATTTCTAAAACAGAGTGTTTATCAAATAAATCTAAATGTTACAAAATAAACCCTAATAAGAAAAACCCTTTTATTTTATCAGACCACACAATATCTAATATAATGTGATTACAATATTTAGGGCGCATCAAAACGTCTTTTGAATAAAATCTAAATATTGCAATTTGCGAAAACACTTTTCACAAGTCTTCATACTAAAACAATAACTCAAATATTTTGTCTCTTTTGATCAAATCGAAAAGACTCGATTTTCTTGTTAACTTAACATCCTTAACTCCAGAATTTTATTTGATCTCATCAAATATCATAACTTGAATAAATACATCTATTTACTCGTATCATTTATGATGGAGCGCACAAAATAAAGACATCTAACATTTGCTGAAAATACAACCAACACTTGTGTTTATTTTCGGCAACTCATGGCACTCTTCCAAAGGGTGGCATCTTATTCACACTACTTCAAAATAAGGCGCGTGTGTTAAGCATCAAAATGTTCTTCACAGTGCTTAGCATGAACAAATAAAATGTCATTATTGAGTTTTAGATATTTTTAGTATGTTTCATATTTATAAATGTTCAACCAATTTATCATCTAGATTATAATAAGAATAATACACTTATAATCGAAAACTTGTGATTTCCTAAAAGGATCACTCATGAAAATAGAAAAACCATTGTCTTTAACATGAATAACCGTCTCACTTAAGTAAGACACACTAATTAAAATCACACTTAATTCGATTACAAAACTTATTCAAATCCTCGAATCCAAAACGATAAATGTAGAGACAGATCGTTGACAACATCAACTCCTTGATTGCCATCATTCCGCAACATCTTCCCATATCCTTTATGCTAATCTCAAGTAGCAGGTTCTGTTTTCATAAAACAGAATGAGTATCAAATACTTATCGAAACCGCCACAATTGCAATTTGGACTTAAACACTTATAACTTGTATATCAATATATACTTTCTGCATTGTCAACTTCTCTTGCTATGGGTTCCACTTTGACATGACGCAGCCGAGACACAAATTCATAGAAAGTGATCAAATCCCTTCCCATGATATCTCCGACATAAATCTTGAAGCTAGGGGGAAAGCGAGCGCATCACCCCATCTACCGCGAAATTGTCATTCATCTCGTGGTTCCAAACAAGCACTAGACGATGATGTATCTCTTGCATTATCCTCAGGTGTTGTTCCAAGCAAGTGTTCTCTTCCATCTTTAGTGAAAGAAACCAGACATTCGAACCTTACAATTCCAACTTGTGCTATGAACCTTTCTTTCAGCTCATCGACAATCTCCATTGTGCTCAAGTTGTGGAATTGACTACTCAGGTCGGAATTCATGACGGTGCATATTATCCACTTGACTTTCAAGTAGGTGGTTCAAAACCACTCCATGTACTCTTCATAGCTTGCAGAAATATTTGGGCATTCTTCTAATGGTTCATCTAACACGTACAGCTCGGCATTGGTGTGTAGGACTTCTCTCAGATGTAGGTACCACTCAACAAAATTGACCCAACGAGACGCAGTTCTTTAGCAACGAATAGACTACCGTAGTCGACCATGATCTAGAAGGATTTTTGCAAAGACATCTTTAGGACTTTTGTTTATGATCATTTTAGTTCATCTTAATCAAAATTACTACATGAACTCCCACTAAACTCAACATCTCTCAGGTTGTTTTAGTGACACACGATCCAAATCCACTACACCACAACTGATCATCATGTGAGATGATGTAGCTTCAAAGGTGAACATCACCATGTTGATCATATCGTCCATATGACTCGTGTTTAACCTTTCGGTTCTTGTGTTCCGAGGCCATGTCTGTACATGCTAGGCTCGTCAAGGAAACCGTAGTATTTCCACATGTGTAAACTGGCTTACACCCGTTGTATGTGGACGTTGAATCTATCACACCCGATCATCACGTGGTGTCTCAAAACGACGAACTTTTGCAACGGTGCATACTAGGGGAGAACATGTCTTGATATTAACGAGAGAGATCACCTTATCATGATACTGCCGCGATCACAACTAAGCATAACAATAAGGTGCATAAAAGGATTAACATCACATGCAATTCAAAAATTGTGATATGATATGGCCTTTCTTCTTGTGCCTTTGATCTCCATCTCCAAAGCACCGGCATGATCTCCATCATCACCGACATTGTGGCGCCTCCTCTATGGTTGTCCACCAACTATTGCAACTACAACTAATGCTACTCTTAGCAATAAAGTAAAGCAATTACATGGTGATTCAATGACACGCAGGTCACATAAAATAATAGACAACCATATGGCTCCTGCCGGTTGCCGTACTCATCGACATGCAAGTCATGAAAGATTACAAACATGATCATTGCATACATTATCACAAATCACACATTGGCCATACCACATCACAAGACCCCTGCAAAAACAAGTCAGACGTCCTCTACTTTGTTTATGCAATTTTTACGGGCTTGGGTCAACGAGACAAAACCGTTCTAATCTACACAAAAACCACAACGGTGATATAGTACTTGCTTATTTACTCATCCTTTTGAAAAGGCCTTCCATTGAAAATTTCATCTTCACTAGAGCAAGAGAAACAGACATCCGCCAGCCACTTATGCAATACAAGTTGCATGTCAATCGTGGAACCGGTCTCTCGTGCGCGGACGAGTAAGGTTGGTCCGGGCCGCTTCAATCTCACAATACCGCAAAGACGCAAAGTGCACGCGAGAAGGTAGCAACATAAAATATCAACGTCCACAACACTTGTGTTCTAATCGCACCAACATCTACGAATAGATCTTGGCTCTGATACCACTGAAGGGGTCGTTGCATAGAAAACAAAAAATTTCCTACGAAACAAGCGGAAGAAACCCCATGATCTAGACCTATTAGACGAAGGTAGCGAAGATGAGATCCAATCTCTTACCCTCAAAGAACGAACAAAGCCTTTTGCCGATGCAGGGGTTGGCTAGTCGATCCCCGCAACTAGATTCATCTAGTCGCGAGGAGATGTATTATCCACGCGATCAATCCGATGAAGCACCGCAAGAGCAGCACCTCCGCGGTATCCACACGTACGGCTCGATGTAGACTCTGTCTTGTTGATCCCACAAGCAAGGAGGGAGTGGCTAGATAGATCTCGGCACCACGACGGTTGTGGTGGCGTTGATGGTGTAGATCTTCACGAGTAGGGCTTCACCTAAGCCATGGCAAGAGGAGGAGGACGAGGAGATGACTCACCAGCCCTACGGCTAGGGGTGGTGCGGCAGCTTTGGTGGAGAAGATGGCGGCAGCCCTACGGGAGGGGTGGCGCCAAGGGGAGGTGGTGCGGCAGGGGCAGCAAGGAGGGGCGGCGGCTAGGCGGCGGCTAGGGCAGGGAGGAGGGGCAGCCTTGAGGCAGCTGCTGCGCCCTGGCCCTCCTTTTATAGGAGGCCAGGGGTGCTCCCCAAGCAGCCCTAGGGCCGGCGGCTGGGTGGCTTGGCCCCCAAGCACGCCGCTAGGGTTTGCCCTCCCTTAGGCCTAGCCCGCATGGGCCCTATAGGGCTTGGTGCGGCTGGCCCATGTGGCTGCTGCACTATCCCTTTAATCCATGTGGGTCCCAAAAACCTGTGGGCCCCACTTCTAGACTCCTCTAGAACCTTCTAGAATATTTCGGTACTCTACCGTAAAATTCTCGAACCTTTTCGATACCTCCGGAAACCACTTTCCTTATATGAATCTTATTCTCCGGAACTCCTCCTGACGTCCGGGATCCTATCCGAGACTCCGAATAAATATTCTCTCATACCATTAATTGTCTCATTGCTAACCCTAGCTACATCGGAGCGTTAAGTGTGTGACCCTACGGGTTCGAGAACATGCAGACATGATCAAATCAATAATCAACAGCGGGACCGGGATGCCCATATTGACTCCTACATATTCAACGAAGTTCCTTATCGATTGAACCACGATGCCGGAGATTCTTAATCTCGTATACGATTCCCTTTGTCTCACCGATATTTAATTTGCCCGAGACTTGATCGTCGATATCTCCATATCTGGTTCAATCTCGTTACCTGGAAAATTCTCTTTACTCATCCATAATATAGGATCTCTGTGATTAACACTTAATCACATGGTTGCAACCTTTTCTGATGCTATATTACCGAGAGGGCCAAGAGATATCTTTTCCGTCACAAGGAAGGACAAATCCCACTCTTGATTCATGTCACCCAACAAATACCATTGGAGATACCTGAAAGCCACCTTTATAATCACCCAGTTACGAAGTGACGTTTGATGTCCACAAAGTATTCCTCTGGTAAACGGGAGTGACATAATCTCATGGTCTAAGGAAACTATACTTGGCATATCCTAAAAGCATTGGCAATGAAACGGTGTAACACGATCAATTGCAACTCTTTATTATTTGGGTCTTGTCCATCACATCATTCTCCTAATGACGTGACTCCGTTATCAAGTGACTATAACAAGTCCATGGTTAGGAAACTCTAACCATCTCTTGACTAACGAACTAGTCCGGTAGAGGCTCAGTAGAGACATCTGGTTGTTTATATTCCACACATGTATTATGTTTCCAGTTAATACAATTATAGCATGGATAATAAACTATTATCATAAACATGAATATGCTAATAAACCATTTTATTATTGCCTCTAGGGCATATTCCCAACACCTGTCACTCGAGCTCACACAAAAGGAGGCATGAACCTACTATCTAGCATAAATACTCCCTCTTGGAAATACACAAGTAATTACGTGATGAAGGCAACCACAAGGATCGGAGAGCATGCAAGATCTTAAATAAAACATAGATATAAGTGATGAACAAACTTGATCATAATTCCACAATTCATCGGATCCCAACAAACACAACACCGATTACATCAGATGAATCTCAATCATGTAAGACAGCTCATGAGACTATTGTATTGAACAACATGGGAGAGGGAGAGTACCAACTAGCTACTGCTAGAACCCGTAGTCCATGTGGGAACTACTCACGGAGCATCATGGAAGCGGCGTAGTCGAAGGAGATGGCTCTGGGGGCAATTCCCAATCCTGGCAGGGTGCCGGAACAGCAACTTCTGTCCCCCGGATTAGGGTTTTTGGTGGCAACGGAGCTCAGATGCGTTTCTGTAAAAAAACCTTCGATGTTCTCGCGTTTTTAGGTCATGAGCAAATATATAGGCGAAGAGGCGACGCGAGGTGTTGGACGAGGGCTCCAGGTGGGACCCCCGAGCGGCAAAGCCTGGACCGCGGCCAGGTGCCACCTGGAGGCAGTGGGCCCCTCCCGAACTTGTCCTTCTGGCTCCCGGGGTCTTCTGGCGAAATATAATTTCTGTAATATTTTGGGAATTTTCCGAGCACTTTGGATTTTGGACCTTTTCTGCAATGCACAGACATAATAAACAGAAACTGGCACTAGGCATCTTTTCAATAGTTTAGTCCAATAAAATATGCCAAAATGATAAGAAAACATAATAAACACATGTGGCATTTGATATAAAACAAGCATGGAACATCAAAAGATACGTCTGGGACGTATCACAGTGTCAGTTCTTGTTTTCCGTTGTCTTTTTATTTCAGAAAAGCTGGTCGGGGAAGTTTGTCGGAATCAGCTGAAAAATTTACGGAATTATTTTTACATGGAAACAAAGACTGTGCCAAAAGGAGGCCTGTAGGGGGCTCCACATGGGCCAGAAGCCCCCCAGGCCCGGTCCAAGGTGGACCGCGGCTGGGCCCCACCCGGCCACCTCCCGAAGCTTCTTGAGTCGCCCTTTCGCCTATAAATTCTATTCATCGAGGCAACCCTCGGGGCGTCGACCATATTTTCATAAAACATCCGATGCCGCCGCCGTTGCCAACCCTAATTCGGGAGGGATCTGAAGCTCTTCCCGGCACCTTGCCGGAGGGGGAGATTGTCACCATAGGCATCTACACAGCCATGCCTGCCTTCGGAGTGATGCGTGAGTAGTCCACCACGGGACTATAGGTCCATGACAGTAGCTAGATGGTTGTCTCTTCTCCTTGTACTGCATTGTTTAGATCTTGTGAGCTGCCTAACATGATCAAGATCATATTATCCGTAATTGCTACATGATGTGTTTGCTTGGATCCGATGAATTGTGGAAATCATTACTCTTGTTCATCTCTATGTGTTAAGTTTTATTTATGATCTTGCATGCTCTCCGATGCTAGTGGATGCTTTGGACAATAATTGTTAGTATTATAAGAGAGAGTATTTATGCTAGATAGTGGGTTCATGCCTTCTTGCGCTGAGTTCAACTGATAGAAACCCTCATGCCAAGATTATGGTGTTGCCACTAGGGAGAAAACATCAGTGTTTATTTCCTCATGTTATTACATTGCTTACATTATGCACACCATGCTTATTGCGATTATCTGTTGCTTCCAACTTAATATTTTTGGGAGACATGCTGGAGAGCATTCCCGGTGGTGGATTATTAGTGATAGACGCAGTTGGATAACGGTCTATGTATTTTGACATAATGCCCATATTAAATGAAACGGTGAATTATATTGTTTTATGATAGCATTGTTATGGGCCCACAATTTTGTCATTGCCTTGCTGTAATTTGTTTATCCATCATGCATATCTTCTGGAGAGACACCACTAGTTATCAGTGGACTCCGGTCCTATTTTCCTACATTGTTTACAACCGTTTTAATAGTTTTCCGCACTCATTTGCTCGCTGGTCATATTTTAGTCTCATCATATTTTACACTTGCACAATTAATTCTTTGTGTTCAGCAAGCCGGAGAGATTGACAACATCTCTGTTTCGTTGGGGCAAAGTAGTTTGTTCGTGATTGTGTGCAGGTCCACGTTAATTATCGTAAACGGCGCCGTTGACACCTTGCTAAACCTTCTCCAAGTCCTACTGGATTCAATAACCTTGGTTTTGTAATCAAGGGAAAACTACTGCTACGCTGCATCATACCTTCCTCTTGGAGTTTCACAGCGAACGTGTGATCCACGTCATCACCTAGCTAGTCCATTCCTTTTTGCCAACTTATCTTTTGTAATAATCAATTTTCAACGAAGAAATCAAACAAATATCTCAACTTTTAGCGGCATCTTTAGTTTCCAAATATACTTGCGAAGGAATCTAGTGTGTCAATTCAATAAGTCTAGGTACAAAGATTCGATTGAAAAACTACCAGACATGGTTAACCTCCAATTGAAAATATTAGGATTATAAGACAGCTCAATAATCATTAACCGTTGAACTAAATGCAGACATCTTGACCATTATATTCGATTAGGGCTCTTCTAAAGGATATATTCAGAGGTATTTCAGCCATAACATCAGCCACTAAAACTTGTCTTATTTGAGATATGTTATAAAGCGATGGATATTGACGAGATATTGGCGAATTTTCTAACCAAGTGTCCACACAGAACCTCGTGTTATGTCGATTTCCAATTTGGAGAGATCTTCTAGAAAACAACTTGTGTTTAACTCTCATAAAACATTTCCAAAAGATTGGATTTTCTGATCCACCAGTACCATCCGCTTGCCCCCACTATTATGTTGCCTCGTTAGCCTCGTACCATCCCTTCTCTCGGGCGGAATGCTGAAAGCATGTGCAACATTTTACTTGTGAGTGGAGAATAAGGAATGTACTTCCTCAACAAATGCATTGTGTTAAAATCAATATCCTTAAGAAACCCCAACTGAATCATGTTCCAACCTATAGTTTTGTACCAACGCAATAAATAAACAGTGTGCAAGAAATACAACAATAGGAAAGCCTTTACAAAAGCTATGTGACATTGCAATAAAATCAAGTATCATACGCATTAATTCATCTCTAATTCATGTGCACCATTGCAACTAAAATAGATTTACTTGTAAGCAATAGAACAAAATTGAAAGCCTTGCAAAAACAATAGTATGACACTGTAACACAATCAATCAATGTATGTAATAAATAATGTGTACAATTATATAACAACAGTATAGACTCGGTTATACATTTATATATTTATGAAATTGGAAGTCGTGTGCAACAAAGACGTATAAAAATGGATCCATATTCACAGCAACCTTTATTCAAGAAAAATAAAAGAAGTATTTCCACACGTGCAAGAGCCCAGGCAAATTGAATTAGAATAATGAGGAACGGAAAGGCGAAATATGAGGGAAGGTTGAAAATTAGAAGTCGTGTGTGTGTTGTTGTGGATGAGATTGAGCAGAGATTAAACACCTCGATGTTGTCATGGCTTGAAGGAGAGGAGCATACAGCGGGCGCCTAAGGACCCATGCACGCTTTTTTTCTTAAGGGAGGTTTTTAGGCAGCAACATGAAGGAAAACAGGTGAACACGGGTCCAGGTGCACTCATATAAAAAAACATTTTTAAAATGTTTAAAATTTCTGAAAAGAAGTTACGTGTGTACATTTTGCGGGTTCTATGTGTGCACCGAAAGGTTTGTGGAGAAACGACTTTTTATTTGAGCTGTGTAAAAAATATAAAAATATGTTCCATAATGTTTTCTTTCTAGCACCGAAATCTCTCTTTTTTGTAGAGGTAAAATAAAAATAAAAAAATTCACAAATTTTTTGTATTGCCCACGTGCTATTGCGAGATGTATGCGTGGAATTTGGTTTCAGTTGTTTTTAACATTTTTATAGACGTTTAGAAATGCATGTTAAAAATGAATGCAGATGCACATGGGGCTGAAATTCGAGCCGAGTCGAGCCGAGCTGGCTCATTCAAGCTCGTTAAAACAACGAGTTAGCTCGGCTCGGCTCGTTTACTAGAACGAGTTCAGTTACAAAACTCGGCTCGACTTGGTAAGCTCACGAGTAGCTCATTTAGCTCGTTTAACTAATTCTATGATTAAAATTTGTATTTCTCCAATTAATTTGGAACTATTACAATTATAATCGTTCTATAATTACACATCTCTTATGATAGATTAATGCTGAAAGATAGAAGATCTACTCCATTATCGGTGCAAAAAATGTTAGCAATTTGATATTAATATACAAAAATTCCAGTCTTTATATTTGAACGAGCTAAACGAGTAACTTGTAACTCTGCTCGTTTAACTTGGTCAGCAATCGAGCTCAAATCTAAAACTCGGCTCGACTCGTTGGACACCGAGTTCGAGCCGAGTCACGAGCTACTAGCTCGTAAGTTTATATGCACTCTCGCAACATGAGTGACCACGGGCTAGAAGAACATGCTGACACGAACAACAAAAAGAGACACGTGTTTCCACCTCTCATCAGACAAGTCACATGATACTTTATCGATGATACAAAGTGGCCTACAAAGTGTAATTACTAGGCGGCATGATTAGCCGTGTTTTTCCAATATTTCCACAAATATCAGGTATAATATAGATACACACCCACAAGCTTACTAAGTACTAGAGTCATGGAGCTTACAGATTAACAAAGTCGCCACTTGCATTTCACTATCGATCGAAATGTTGCCTCCATTAATGGAATAGTCCGCTTTAATGAGATATGTAGGGTTTTAAATCCAAGTTGTTAAAAAGAGGAGATGGAGTGACAAATTACAATCGCGCTTAATAGTGGTGGCCCAAAAACTTAACATGGTTTCGTTGAATGGATTTAGAAAGGCAAGCCCAACAAAAAGCCCAAAGGCCCAACCAATTATTAGCAGTCACCCGTCTATTAGATTAGTCAAGATTCCATGTCTCATGTTCGGAAACAAATGCACTCTGTGTCCCAATTTAAATGGCACACCTGTTTTTTCAGGTTCAAATTTGACTATCAGCTTGACCAACGAAACATGCATTATATATAACGAAAATTACAACATTGAATTCGCATTCAAATATTTTTTTAATAATATAGTTTGTATAACAAATAAAACATTTTTTATTGGTTAAATTAAAATACGAAAAGCGAGTAGACCTAATGCAGTGGGACGGATGAAGTACAAAGCCTTCCACCCGCACTGGAGGCACAGAAATGTGGACCGGAGGCGTCACGCATAACCGGCAAAGAAAGACACTGTATTGTTGTCATGTGGACAAGGAACCATACACATCGTCTGACTGCTCGATCGTATCGTCCCACCTTTTGTGTGTGCATGCAAATCATCGCAGTGGCCGTGTATGTACGTATCAACGTATGTTGTACATCTCTTGAAGCTACCGGTACCGTATACTCCGTGGTGTATAAATACATGTGCCACGTACGGCCTTCTAACAAACAAATTGAAGTGCCCGTCACGAGTCGCGGCCTAACATGGTGGCATGTGAGTTCAAGCCAGAACTACTTGGCAACAAACCAAGCTTAGCCGGCAGCCACGTCAGGTGACAGGTGGTCAGTCAATCCTCGTACATAATTAGCTGGGATTGATCATCTTCTGCTCGCAGAAGCACACGAGGAGATCAACTCATGAATCCTGCCAAACATGATGCGTATGTTTTCTTGAAAGAGAAAGGCGATTAGTTAGTTCGAAGATGTGAGAACAAATACTACTCATTCCGATTTAAAAAAAGAGTAAAATACATAAGAGGTCATGTAACTTGTCCATATAAATCACTTTGGCCATTGTATTCAGAAATGTTGAATTTACGGTCATCAAAGACGCGTTGCAGGTTCATATACCGTCACCGCAGACGGTCCAGGTACGTATTGGCCGACATATTGGCCGACGTGGCAAGATTTTGACTAGTCAAACCTATGACTTAAATGACCACAAACAGGAGGGATGGTTTGGCAAAAGCGCCAACAAGAACGACGCAAACAGCGGCAAAAGGCGGCTGGCGCGGAGGACGTCCACCGAGCTTCAGGACCATGTGCTCTGTGGGTCTGTTCGAGGAGAAGACCTGGTCCACGCCGCCGATGGTATCGCCGAAGAGATCCTCGTCGAGCACCCACCTCTGCTCGCCGACATAGACGACCAGGGCCGTCGCGCTTCGACCGGGTCCAAGCTGCAGTGGAGCTCCACGGCCTTCGCGTTGACGTCGGCGCGGATCAAGTGCAGGTAGGAGAGCTAGAGTTCGAGGAGGTGCACGCCGATGTCTACAGCGTGATGCAACAAAGAAAACCAAGGCACGAGAATAGCCTTTGGCTATCCAAATCGTGTCCCTGTTGTTCGAGTGAGTGCTAGCTATTTACAAATGGATCTCGCGTTCTCCTTGCGGCACGCAGCATTTCATCGAACAGGCTAAGCGCATAGCAAACTCCGCAGTACAGGGGTTTGGAGCATAAACAGAACACGCAGAGCATGAAGCAATGCACCACGAGAAAATTTTACGGAGTAGATGTTATAGATCTCGCCATTGTAGTTCATCTTCTGATTGATAATGACGAGCTCGACGACGCCGAGGCATGCCCCGTGGCCGCAGTGGATGTCGAAGTGTTGTGCGTCGCACACGCGCGGTTACTCCTCGCCGCGTCCTGCCCGACGACGAGTCCGAGCCTCCACCGCCGCCGGCAACGAGGGGGACCTGCGGCAGTGGAAGAGCAGCACGCCACCCCCGATCATGCCAGAGATGATGTGCGCCACGCACCTGTGCGCGTCGCGCGGTCGTCGTCGTCCAGCTCCGGCGCGTCCGCAAGGAAGAAGGGCTGGCTGTGGCTACCGCAACGCGCTGGACGCTGTCACCGGCGAGGTCAGCTCCCAATTCCACTTGAACGATCGAAGGACCAAGTGGCGCGCCCTGGAGGCCCCGCACAGCGAGCTGCTAGCTCGCCGCTCTGGTGTTGCTTCTGCTCTGTGTCGGCGATGCCCTCATCCATAGCCTTCGCGATCAGGATGCCCTTGTCGCGCTGCACCCTGTGCACCTCGCCTTCGTGAACGACCTCCGGGAAGTCGCTGAGATCGGTGCGCCACCCTGCGCGCTTCGGAAGTCGGAGAAGCGTGGCCCAGCAAATTAACAATCCGGGGGCCTTCTGCAAACCAAATGATCTTCAGCTGCTTTTCTATAAGAACTACAGCCGGTCAGAATGGCCAGGCGGGTCCCATAATGCCACGTCAGGCAATACGTACCTGGTCCATCTGCGGTGACGGTATATGAACCTGCAACTCGTCTTTGATGACCGTAAATTCAACATTTCTGAATACAATGACCAAAGTGATTTATACGGACAAGTTCCATGACCTCGGATGTATTTTACTCTTAAAAAAATGTCGCTCATTTTGTATTAAGTTAGTATAAACTTGATACCAACTGAGCGACACTTTTTATGGGTCGGAGGGAGTGGTACAAGTGTTGCGAAAATCGAAAGCATAACACACATCGACCGATTCTGGGAGCCATTTAAGGTCACCGGAGGGCGTGATGTAGTCCAGATGTCTCAAATACTCTCTCCATTCTAAAATATAAGACGCACTATTTTTTTGTGCTGGTCTTTGATGCTAGGGATCAAGAATGCATAAATAGTATCATTGGATTCATCTTGCAAAAAAAATTCATTTTTAAATATCTATGAATTTTGTTGATATATTATAAGTACAAATCATAATCAAAATTGTACGTCGTTTATCAGCAAAAATTAGAGGACGCCTTATATTTTAGGATGGGGGAGTAGCATTTTCTATGAATTTATTCGATTTCGAGTCTTGGACTGAACTGCACTCCGTGAAATTGTTAGGACTTGCAGTCCAGGTATATTTCTTCAAACCGCTGCACCTAGAATCTCTCGAGCACGCACAGGTCATTACGACTGTCGTTTCTAGTTCCATATGAATTGCAACTTCTTAATCTGGAATGTTAGGGGGCTGAATGATCCTGCCCGTAGAGGTGTTGTGTATGCGGTTGTTAGGAAGCACAATGTATCTGTCGTTTGCCTGCAAGAAACCAAGCTGCAGTGGGTTGACCTGAGCGTTGTTCGTCAGTGTTGCGGCCCCTCTTTCTCTGTTCGTCAGAGGTGGAATACTGATTGCCTGGAAACCTGATGATCTGCTGTTCTCTGCCTCGTTCACCTCCCCTTGGTCGGTTGCGCTGCACGGCACCATGCCCAAATCGCAGACCGCCATCAACCTGATAGCAGTATAACGGCCCCCAAGCGGATTCAAACAAGCTGTTGTTCCTGCAGTCCATAAAGGACAGGCGGCGACGGTTGTTGTTGGTAATTTCAACTTGATTGTCAAGGCCAGTGACAAAATCAACCAGAACTTGAATCGCAGGAACATGGCGGCGTTCCGCGGATTCATCAATGACCTGCAATTGAAGGACCTATACCTGCATGGCCGGCGCTACACCTGGAGCAATGAACTGCGCACGGCAACAATGGTTAAGCTTGATCGTGTACTCTTTGATCGGGAATGGGATGAGGCGTTCCCAAATTGCATGCTGCAGGCAATCTCCTCTGAGTTCTCGGACCACTGCCCAATCCTGCTCAGCTCTGATGCTGGCTTTAAACCGGTGCGGCGCTTCCGATTTGCGAACGCCTGGGTCGCTCGTGACGATTTCAGAGAAGTCGTGCAAACAGCTTGGGACTCAGTGAGATGGCATGTTGATCCGTTCATCAACCTCCACGCCAAGCTGGAACTCCAAGTTCTTCTCTGACCTTGAGCTGCGAGCAGCAATCTCGAGCGAGCTCATTTTCAAGCTGGACCAAGCAATGGACAGGAGACAGTTAACTGAAGAAGAGCGCCAATTCAGGTCAATGCTGAAAATGAACCGGCTCGGAATCGCTGCTATCCAGAGAACAAAGTGGAGGCAGAGATCAAGGATACAATGGCTAAAGGAAGGGGACACCAACACCCGGTTTTTTCACGCCAAAGTATCGGCGAGACGCCGTAAAAGCTTTATCCACAGGGTTGAGTACGAAGGTGCAGTTCATACCGAGCAGAAGGAAAAAAGGAACAAGCAATCTGGGATTTTTTCCAAAAATTGCTTGGGAAAAGAAAGCACAGGCAGTACTCCATTAACCTGCCAATGTTGGGTATCACGCCAATTGATCTCGCTGATCAGGAAACGCCGATCACAATTGATGAGGTCAAAGCTGCTGTTATGGATCTGCCGTCAGATAAAGCACCGGGAACTGATGGGTTCAATGCCCTGTTTTTCAAAACCTGTTGGTCTGTGGTTTCCGTTGATATCATGAGGGCGATCGCAGCAATTGAGGCTCGCATCTCCCGCAACCTGCATCTTCTAAACTCTGCCACCATGGTGCCTGACGCTGCGCACCCGAAGGACTACAGACCAATCAGCCTTGTTCACTTCTTTGGCAAGCTATTCACAAAAATCCTCGCTCTGCGCCTGTGGCCGAGGATGAAGGAACTAGTTAACCCATGCCAAAGTGCCTTCATTAAGCAGTGAACAATCCATGACAATTTTGTGTTCGTTCGAGCTCAGGCAAGGCTGCTCCGTCAGAACAAAGTGCCGGCAATACTGCTCAAACTCGATCTACAGAAGGCTTTCGACTCACTTCCGTGGGAGTTTTTGATGGAGGTCCTCGAGGCTAAGGGTTTTGGTCAGATTTGGCGTGACTGGATCACATGTCTACTGCTCACCACTTCAACTCAGATCCTTGTCAATGGTGAACTTTTTTAGATAAAAGGCATTAATGCCCTGCTTTAAATTAATAAAGCACCAGGTTCACCACAAAATACGAGATACATGCTGCGGCATACAGCTTCGCCATCACGACAGGAGAAGTAAAACGACAGAGGGGCCGGCCTCCCCAACACAGACCGGAAGAAAACCAGCAAAACTAGCAAACTAAGGTTGCCGGGGAGGTGCCAGGTTGCTGTAGATCTCCTTAAGGTCGCGCACGACCAGCAGCAGCCTTTCCTTGTCGTGTTGCTTTGACAGATTTGCCCAAACCTGCAGAAACATAATCATTTTGTATATAATGTCAATTGGATGTTTGGGAACCTTAGATTCAATAGCCAGTTTGTTGCGCGTAATCCAAAGAGTCCAACACAGCACAGAAAACAGCACCCAGCTAATCCTACGCTTTTGGCCCAGGAGAGAATGGTGGATCGAAAAGAATTGGGGGAAGTTGGCAGGACACCAGCTGCACCCTAGCAGCCGCCTGACGACGCTCCAGCCCAGCTTGGCGAGAGCACACGAGAAGAAGATGTGAGAGGCGTCCTCATCCTCCCCACACATGGCGCATTTACCATCAAAGCGAGCCAACCGCTTGGCTAGTTGAGTACTCGTTGGTAGACGATTAAGGGCCAGTTGCCAGGTAAAAATCTTAATTTTGAGTGGTAGTCTGGCCGTCCACAGATCCCTGCTGTGTACCACTGTCGCCCCTTGCGACAGTTTGTGGTACATCGAAGACACCGAAAAACAGCCCGAGGCTTCAAGGGCCCAAATAATCTCATCTGGACCCTCTCTAAGGCAAAATGCTCCCATCTCAGCGACTAACACAGCCCACTGGTTGGCGCAGTGCTGATCAAAGGAGCGACGGAAATCGACACCCTCCCCCTCCGGGGAGAAAGCCTCCGCAACTAAAAGTTTGGGATTCTCACAGATAGCGAAGAGGCGAGGAAAACGGTCTTTTAGAGGGCCGTCCTGGGTCCACCAGTCTGTCCAGAAGAACGTTCGTTCGCCGTTCTTGACGGCATGGCGCGCCCCCAGCTTGAACAGCTCTTTAACTTTGTGTAGGCTTCGCCAGAACTGCGAGCCCCCCTGGCCCGAGCTCGCGAAAATGTTGTTTGCGTCCGGGTACTTAGCAGTAACAATAGCTCGCCAAAGCGAATCGTCATCCTGATACAGCTTCCAAATCCATTTGAGCATTAAGGCTTTGTTGAGAAATTGTGTATTAGTGAGCCCTAGGCCGCCACAGTCCTTCGGGCGACAAACCGCCGGCCAGTTAACTAAGTGCAGCTTGCGTTTCGGACCAGAGCCCTCCCAAAAAAACCTTGCACGAATCGAGTCAAACTTCTCGTGGACCCCGTCCTGGAGAAGGAACAGACCCATGGCGAACGTGGGAAGGGCCTCAAGGCAAGCGTTAGACAGAATAAGCCTCCCACCCGAGGAAAGCAATCTGCCCATCCAGGCTTCCACCTTTGCCGCTAGCTTGTTAACCAAAAAATTCCATTGCTCAACCGAGAGCTTACGGTCCGAGATCGGCAGCCCAAGGTATGTGAAAGGGAAGGCGCCAAGCTTACAGTTCAGCATGTTAGCGATTCTACGCTGTTCCTGGATAGGGCAGTCAAGGACAAAAACTTCGCTCTTGTAGAAATTGATCTTTAAACCGGACATGTCTTCAAAGCACAGGAGCAGAAACTTCAAATTAGCAACGGCTGCGTCATTGTTTTGGATTAGGATAAGGGTATCGTCCGCATACTGCAGGTGAGTGATTCCCCCTGGAATCAAATGCGGCACCACCCCCTGAATGTGGCCTGAGGAGCTGGCCGCCTCAAGCATGGCAGAGAGGGCCTCCACCACGAAGTTGAATAACAGTGGAGAGAAGGGGTCCCCTTGACGCACTCCTCTCTTGTTTCTGAAGTACCGGCCAATCTCCCCATTAATAGAGATGGCCGTCTGACCGCCAGACACAAGCTGGTTGACCTTATGGACAAATCCGGCGTCGAACCCTTTCCGACGAAGGACTTCCAACAGGAAAGACCAATTAACTCTGTCATAAGCTTTCTCAAAGTCCAGTTTCAGAAGAATGCCTCCCAGTTTCTTCACTCTAAGTTCATGGACAACTTCCAGCAACGCGAGGGCGCCATCTAGAATATTCCTCCCTTTCATGAAGGCCGTCTGGGTTGGGCTGATGATTCTGTTAGCAATTGGGTCCAGCCTAGAGGCAAAGGCCTTGGAAATGATTTTGAAGATTACATTAATCAACGCAATGGGTCTGTACTGAGAGATCTGGTCCGCCCCCGGGACTTTAGGAATAAGAGACAGGACCCCAAAGTTCAGTCTCGAAACATCAATTCTACCCAGGATGAAATCATTCAGAAGGTGAAGCACCCCTAGCATACATTCCGGCCAGAACCTCTTTAAGAAGGAGACCGGGAAACCATCCGGGCTTGGAGCCGTGTTGGATTTCATGTCAGACACGATAGCCTCGAGTTCGGATTCAGAGAAAGTGAGGGCCAGGGACTCGTTCTCGACAGCCGACACACATTGGGCACCCTGTCAAGTATGTGGAGCGAGGCTAAGGTGACGGGGAGCAACTGTCCCTAACAGCTCTCGGTAGAAATCATAAATATGGGCTTGAATCTGGCGCGGGTCACTGATCGGTCCCTCCGACGATTGGAGGGAGGAAATGACACATTTACGTCTTCGCCCGTTGGCCACGGCATGGAAGTAGGCAGTGTTGGCGTCGCCTTGCAATGCCCAGCGGACCCTACCACGCTGTCTCCAGTACTCCTCCTCCATCTGGTAAATATGCTGTAGCTGGTCTTCCAAATAGTGTCGGAAGACCCAATCTTCCTCATCCAGGCCAGTGGAGTCAGCCTTGTCATCCAGATCCTTGATCTGAGCAAGCAACGAGATCTTACTCGCGATGGCAGCCTTACCCAAGTTGCGGCTCCACCCACGGAGGAATTGTCGGAGGCCCACGTTCATATGGTTCCACCAGTCCACGATATCCCGGCCTGCCGCGGCAGCCATCAAACGAAGCCACTGAGCCCGCACCAGGTCGACAAACCCGTCGACTTCGAACCATCCTAGCTCGAGAAAGAATCTATTACTTCTAACTGGTTGCCCAACCCCGGCATCGAAAATCAGGGGGGTATGGTCTGAACCTACGCTGGTCTCTGCCACCAAGGTGGCCAGGGGAAACAGGGCATCAAGCTCAGGCGCAAACAGCACTCTGTCAAGGACGCATCTAACCGGGTCCCGTTGTTTGTTGGACCAGGTATACCTCGCACCCGTGCGAGGGACCTCAATAAGTGCCCAAGCGGCAATGTTGTTGTTAAATAGGTCCACCCGCGACCAGTTAATGCGATCATTGTTCTTGTCTTGTGCGCAGCGTAACAGGTTGAAGTCCCCACCCATGAGGACCGGATACCTGCACGCGGCCACCTTATCAGAGATTTCCACCAGAAAGGCAGGGGAGGCCTCGTGGTGTGCTGGACCGTAAACTCCCATAATTGTCAGAGTCCGATTCAGAGGGCGGAAAAGGCAGTTGGCACTAAGGAAGTACTGACCCCTGTCAGTACTCTCAACCTTAAAGACACTATCACAGAGACCGAGGAGCACGCCGCCAGAGTGGCCACTCGCCGGCAACCAGCACCAAAAAAACTTGTCGCCCACCTCGATCCCTTGCAGTTCCGAATCCGTGAAGTCCTGTTTGATTGTTTCTTGAAGGCAGATGACATCAATGCGGTGTTTCCTGATCAAGTCTCTGAGTAGGGTTCGGCGCCCCTTGCACCCAAACCCACGGATATTCCAGAAGAGGATCCGCATTAAAAAACCACGCCATTAGCCCGTGCTTGGCGGGTTACTGGGCGCCGCCCCTACGGCGCCGCAGATTTTGCTCTTCTTCTTCGAACACTGGCTTCTGGTCTTCGGGAGGGAGCAGCAGTTTCTCCTTCCGAGGACGGCACTAGGGTCCAAACCTTGGGGAAATTGGCTGTCGGCTCGTCTCCCCCTAGAGACGAGTCTCCGCACCATGCCGAAGTATTGGGCGCGGGTTGAGCCGTCCGGGCCTTCTCAGCGGCCAAGGACTTGGCTTGTTCTTGCTCAATCTTGTCACGCGACGCAGCCAGCGCGGCCTGTGCCAGCTCATTTGCACGAATAATAGAAAGAATCTCTGCTGGCGGCCCAGCGGAAGGGGAAAAAGAAATGCAACTATCCGCAGCCACAGCTAAAAGGTGCGAGTCTGGAACATCTTGAAGAATAGCAAAGATAGGGTCAAGATTAGTACCTGTTTTAGTCGACGCAGGGGAAGGAGCATCCTTTTCAGCCGCCCGCCGCACCACCCTCTCTAGCACACGACCCGCAGCATCATCGGCGCCCCTGGAACTCTTCCTCAGGATCTCCACAGGAGTGGCCTTGGACCTCAGACCCCGCGCCACCGGCGCATTCAGTTCTGGGATCGACGCCGCCGCCCAGAGGCCACCCATGGCTGAGGAGGGGGACGGCGCCCGGTGCTCACCTACCTGAGAGTCAGCAACCACAACTTCCGCGGCCACCAGAACGGTGAACTCACTGACTGTATACTCCACCGACGCGGCCTCCACCAGGGCGAACCACTGTCGCCGCTGCTGTTCGACATAGCCGTGGACGTACTCGCCGAGCTCTTCACCCTCGCTGACAGACTTGGCGCACTGCACACCAACCGCCACCTACAACCCAGGAACAGGATCGCGATGTATGCGGAATGACGTGATGATTTTTACTGAACCTCGCGAGGAGGACCTACAGTCGATCAAGCTGATACTGCAATGCTTCGGTGAGACCTCTGGGCTACTTACCAACTTCTCCAAGAGCTCGCTAATCCCGATCCAGTGCACCAACCTCAACATCGATGCCCTGGCTGCCTGCCTGCAATGCCCTGTGCAACAATTCCCCTGTCAATATCTGGGCTACCGCTCTCTGATCGCCGCTTGCGCAAGGCCGACCTACAACCCGCAATCGACAAACTCGCAGGAAAAGTAAAGGGTTGGAACAAAGGAAGCTTCTCCATCGACGCCCGTCTTCTCCTCGTCAAGCACGTCCTCTCGGCCCTACACATCTACCAGCTACTCGTCGTTGACCCGCCCGTGTGGCTGATCAAGGCGATCGACAAATTGCGCCGCGGCTTTCTCTGGAATAATGATGAGTTAGCAACGGAAGTGAATATAAATATATTGCCTAGTCCCTTTCAATCAGTTCGGACTTATGGTCTAGATGGCTGGTGCAACAATCTTATATGGTATCAGAGCCAAGAGGTCGAGACCCTGCTCACGCGGATAAAAAAAAGAAAAAAAGATCCTGCGGGCCTGCTCCTATCCCATGCCAAGGACTAAAATAGCCTAGACGTGAGGGGGAGTGTTGAATATAAATATATTGCCTAGCCCCTTTCCATCAGTTCGGACTTTTGGTCTAGATGGTGGCCGGGGCAACTTTCGCCCCCGAGATGATCGCCACCGAGATGATTGCTCCCGTGATGATCGCCGTGATGATCGTCCCCGTTCTTAAAACAGAGGGGGCGGCCGAGGACCTCCTGCTGGCGGTGGCCGTGGCCGTGGCCGTGGTCGCCGTCGTACCTCGCCATGGGAAGATGTAACCTGTCAGATCTGCAACAGGGAGGGTCACCGTGCAAGAGATTGTTGGTACCGCTTTGAGGATCATGATGATGATGATGATGATTATGAGGACAAGGAGGTGCATGCTGCTTCCTATGGAGTTGATACCAACTGGTACGGTGATACTGGTGCTACTCATCACATCACCGGCGACCTCAGCAATCTCACAGTCCGCGACAACTACAAAGGGCGTGACAAGGTGAACACTGCCAATGGGCAAGGTATGGATATTTGTCACATTGGTCATTCAGTAATTCGTCACCATGCTCAAAATTTCCACCTTAAGAATATCTTACATGTTCCTCATGCATCCAAGAATCTTCTTTCTGTTCATCGATTCACATACGATAATAGAGTATTCATAAAATTTCATCCCTTCTTTTTCTTGATCAAGGATCAGGTCACGAAGAAAATACTTCATAGAGGGCAGTGTGTTGGCGGTCTATACCCACTTATTTCATCGTTGGTCTCTTCCTCCAAGCATCCGAAGCATGCTTTTGCTGCCGCCAAGCTGTCTCATGAGAAGTGGCATAGTCGTTTAGGGCATCCATCCATTGCTATTGTTAGTCAAATTCTTCGTAAAAATAAGCTTCCTTTTGTTAAAGGTTCTAGTCTTCAGACTATTTGTGATTCGTGTCAACAAGCTAAAAGTCACCAGCTTCCATATCCTGTGTCCACCAGTGTATCTATTGTTCCTCTTCAGTTAATTTTTTCTGATGTATGGGGTCCTGCTCCTACCTCTATTGGATGTCATGATTATTATGTAAGCTTTATCGATGATTATAGTAAATTCACTTGCATTTTTCTTCTTAAGAAAAAGTCTGATGTTCTTTCTGCCTTTATTCAATTTCAAAAACTTGTCGAACGTAAGCTTGATCGCAAAATTCTTACGATACAATCAGACTGGGGAGGAGAGTATGTTAAACTTAATGCTCTCTTCAAAACCCAAGGGATTTCCCATCTTGTGTCTTGTCCTCATGCCCATCAACAGAATGGTGCTGCAGAAAGAAAGCATCGCCACATTGTGGAAGTTGGTTTAGCCCTCTTAGCTCATGCATCTATGCCTCTAAAGTTTTGGGATGAAGCTTTTCTCACAGCCACCTATCTCATTAATATGCTTCCTAGTAAAGTCATCGATAATGATACACCTGTTCATCGACTCCTACAAACTAATCCAGACTATACCTCTCTTCGAGTTTTTGGGTGTGCCTGTTGGCCAAATCTTCGTCCTTACAATAAGTGAAAACTTGCTTTCCGTTCTAAACATTGTGTTTTCTTAGGATATAGTCCTATGCATAAAGGTGTTAAATGTCTTGATGTGTCTACCGGACGTGTCTATATTTCTCGTGACGTTGTCTTTGACGAGGAGATTTTTCCATTTGAACAACTACATCCAAATGCTGGTGCCCAACTTCACAAAGATATTATTCTTCTTGATCCTTCTCTTCGCAATTTTGAGCATGGGGGAGAATTTATTGATGATTCATTGTTGGCTAATCCTACTAATACAATTGTTCAGCCTGTTGATGAAGTTCTACACGAAACAGACGCAGCTCAAAACGGTGATCAAAATAGTGCTCCAAACAGCTCGGAAGGTAGCATGGNGCGGATTCTCTGGAATAATGAGGAGTAGCAACGGGAGGACGCTGTCATCGTCCGATGGGCGGCCATCGCCGTCCTAGAGTACGGTGGCCTGGGAATCACTAATCTCAACCGCAAGGCCACCACCCTTCTGTTCGCTGGCTATGGCAATCTTGGACATAACCCAACAAGCCTTGGTCAGGCCTGCCGATCGATATCGTTGTCCGTGATCGAAACTTATCAACATGGCTGTCTTGTTTACCTTGGGGACGGACAGAGGATCTGGTTCTGGCGAGACCCGTGGCTGCAGGGACGTGCCTTTGCTGATTTGATGCCAGAGCTCTTCAAGTTCTGCACCATGCGCAACCTGACGGTGGCACAAGCGCTAACTGACGGCAAGTGGATGCGCCACTTCAGACGAGACCTGTCCGTCCAGGCCTTGCACCAATTCATCAAGCTCCATGACATGGTCGAGAACATCCAGCTGAGAGAGGAGACTCCGGACACCGTCACCTGGCGCTGGACGGCAAACGGCGTGTACTCGGCATCCTCAGCCTACGAGCTACAGTTTGAAGGATCCACGCGGTTCAACTATCGGGACCTCATTTGGAACAGCGATGCTCCACTCAAGTGCCGTATCTTCGGCTGGCTGGCTCTCCGCGGCAAATGGCACACTGCTGACAGCCTTGCCAAAAAAGGATGGCCCCGTAATGCCGCATGCGTGCTTTGCTTGAGCGAACTAGAGACTGCACTCCATTTGCTTGCCACATGCAACGTCGCTATCCGACTTTGGAAGAAGCTGCTAGCCATGGCAGCTTTGCCGGCTGCGCTAGCCCCCTCTGCAGCAACAACGAGCTTGGATGCATGGCTGTGCTCCTCTAGGCAGACACAGCCTGCGACTTTGCAGAAGAGTTGGACAACTCTAGTGCACCTAACGTGGTGGACCCTGTGGAAAGAAAGGAACTCCAGGATTTTCCAAAACTCAGCTTCAACTCTTGATCGGATGCATTCTCGCATTGTTGAGGACGCCAAGCTATGGAAAGATGCTGGCAAGCCAAGAGTTGCTGATCTGCTGCATAGACCTCGCGAGCCAGACTAGGAAACATGCCTAGATCCTGTACCTTAGCCGTAGCTCTTTTATTTCGTTGCCTTACCATTTTCTTTTTTCGCTCTTTGTACATCTTGTACTTCACTTCTTATCAATGAAAAGCAGGCCAGACTGCATTTTCGTCAAAGCCGAGAAGGAAGACGTTTGGATGAAAACGTATTTTAAAATTTGACGTGGTTCTGGGCAAGCCCAAGCTGTTGGATATCTACTTTAATAATAGTGATGCTATCACACAAAAGCCAAAGAACGAAGATAACATCAGAAATAAAATCATACCGAGGCGATATCATCACATTTGAAAATACATTAATAGAGGCGATGTTAAGACATGCAAAGTACATACGGATCTAAATATAGCCGATGCATTGATAAAACCACTCTCACAACTGAAGCACGTGGCACACTAAGGGCCATGAGTACACAATGCCTATATAATTTATTGTAGTGCAAATAACACACTGTCAGAAATATGCAATAGAGCAATCATGTGGCGTATGATATTTTTTCCTTTGTACCCATGATTTTATTTATTTATTCCTTTTAACATCATCACATATACTCCATCCGTATCAAAATATAAGATGTTTTAGCATTTGACTTTCCATTCGTATCTAGACATGTATTAGTGCAAGGTTCATATGAATCTTGCACTAAAACATGTCTAGATACCACTGAAAAGTCAAATGCTAAAACATTTTATATTTTGATACGGAGGGAGTATGTATCAACAAGTACATGACTTGTTTGTGAATCTATATATTAATAGGTTAGACCCAAAGGTAATAAAAATATCAATATCAGGGAACATGCACAATTAAACTTCCCAACTATGGAACCGTACATCGAAAAAATTGTCAATAGGAGAGGAAGACATCGACGACTGTTTTCGTCCAGACGACAATGACATGTAGACATGTGGTTAGGATAGAGGGATTGATACAAAACAAAGGGCTAGTTATAGAAAAGATATGTGCGAGATTATAAGGAATGCACTATTTTAAGGACTAATGGTGTTTTCCTTGTATTTGCAACTTTTAAGCAATGGGCGAAAATAAAGAATCCTCTGAAATTGCTCCTACATATACTATTGAATTATTACATAATAAAACAATGTGGAAAAATAGATAAATGAATATCAACTCTTGAAATCTCAACACGGAGATGACAATTCATACTAAAATTGAGCATGGTCAAAAAGGACATAACTGAAAAAACACCCTAGTTTGTTCACATTGTTTATGCAGTCCTATAGTGAGAGAAGTAGAGCGAAAAGTGGGGCTCTTTGCGCTAACACAAATTTCACATATCGAATGGACCTGCACGCAAGAGAAATCGCAAACCTCGAAATCATCTAAGCTAGGTCGTCGGCCCAATCGAAGTTGGGCACCACCGCTGGCCACGGAATGGACTCCACAACCAAGCATGTTGCTGTCGGCGGCTGCAACGCCGCCTCATCGGTTAACACGCCGCCGCTGCCGGCCGTACTTGCCGGCGCAGTTAGCGGCGCCGGAGCTGGAGGAGGGGACGGGGACCCCCGTGCCGCTCTCCAACGGCTGGCTGCCCTCGGGGACCGCATGGCCGCCGTCCGGCGTCTTCTGTCCGCCTCCATCTCAGGCGAATCTCAGCCCCTCTCCCCCTCCGACATCCAGTCCGTGTCCTCCGAGATCTCATCCGCCGCTCACCTCGTAATCCTCAACGCCGCCTCCCTCCTTTCTTCCTCCCTCCCCTTTCCCGCCCCATCTTCCCCTCCTGCTCCTATCCAAGATCTTCCCGCCGCGGCCTCCTCCCCACAACGACCCCCCCAAGAAGCCACCAAGGGTGATGACGTCTACGATGTCGTGGAGCTCGACGCCGATGAGCTGCTCGCGGAGCATGTCCACTTCTGCAATATCTGCGGCAAGGGCTTCCGCCGTGACGCCAACCTCAGGATGCACATGCGTGCGCACGGCGACAGATTCAAGACCATGGACGCCCTCTCCCGGCCCGGCCAGGCGAAGCCAGCTGCCGGCCGCGACGTGCGGTTCTCGTGCCCTTTCACGGGGTGTAACCGGAACCGTGCGCACCGCCGCTTCCGTCCACTCAAGTCAGCTGTGTGTGCGCGCAACCACTTCCGCCGCAGCCACTGCCCCAAGCTCTATGCTTGCGAGCGCTGCGGTGGCAAGAAACGCTTTGCTGTTCTTGCCGATCTCCGCAGCCACCTTCGCCACTGCGGTGAGGAGGCACAGTGGCGCTGCTCCTGTGGCACCACCTTCTCCCGCAAGGACAAGCTGTTTGGTCATCTTGCACTCTTTGAAGGTCATATGCCAGCCATCTCCGCGACGAACAAGGATGCAGTGACAGCGCCTACAGAGGCATTCCTTGATATAATGGATGAAGAAGGAATCGAAGCGAACTGTGACCAGGAGGATGCTGATGAAGATAGTTTTGATCCAGAGTTCTTCAATGAGTGGATGGAGGAGCTGAAAGATGGTGCTGGACCTGCTGATGGCACAAGCTGGCCTGGACCCGCAGCAGCTGGGCAATAGCAATGTTGCAAGGGCTGTTTGGGGTAAGAGCTTTATCTTCCTGCTGTTTTGTTGCAAAATTTGAGCTTATAATATCTGAAATAAATTATTGCAAGAAGATTTAAAGAATGCCAAAATGCTAATATGTATTCCAGGTATACGACAAAAACATAGATCTGAACATGATTTATGCAACTGAACTAAAGTATGTAAGATGTTCTTGTATGACATGTAATTTTTGTATTAGCTGCAATTTCGGGTGACTTGAGATTTAAGAAAATACCAGGCAACTTAGAATTATCAAAACTTCAGTATTTCCATGACTAGGCAAGCAATACTTCAGTTTTGAAAAAAGAGGTCCAGACCTCTTTTTTATATACCTTAAAATTAGTACAGTTCCGTCAGTATTGAAGTATAGAAAACTACAGTTTTTGCTATATCCAAACACTTCAAAGTATTTTAAACCATAGTTTTCAGAAACCACAGTTTTCTTCGTATACTTTAAAATTCTTTGCTCCCAAACGCACCTATGTCTGTGTGCACCCCTCTTGATTTTATATGGGGAAGGGGAGTTTTTGAGCAAATGTAATATGAACCTATGTCGTTATGTCCTCTTGATTTTCTACCCTTAACATTTTTTCTCTCAAAATATCAATTTAGATCATGTACATAATTTTGCGGAAAATGTTATCATATTTGTACTGTACAAAAAAGGAGAAAAGATAAATAAATGATACGGTGAGCTTAGCTGGATATCAGTCTCCTACTCTCCTTGTTCACCACAATGAATTATACGACCACTTTGATTCCAAGGGGAAAAGTTGTGTTTTTTGGCTGGCGTTCCTCTGGTTTTCTGTTCAACTCAGTTTATCTTAAAAATCTTCACCGGATATTTACTCTGCTTGTTCTTGAATTCTTGATATGCCCTGGATTACTATTAGTATATGCGGTTCAGTCCAACCATTTATCACCTATGTGGATAAAACTTTAAACCCTTCCCCTTTATCTCATTCAGTATGCTATTTCAGAAGTGTTCATGTTCGTGCCTTAGGTTAGGCAGGTGAGTGGCACATTGGCACTCCACGTGGAACTTAGTGAACTCGTTTTATATTCAAGGAAGATCTTTCGGCCCTTTGCATGCAATATGACTAAGGGCTGCTGCAAAATTCTATTGGGGTGTCTGCACACACGTAGCATGCTGGTTGCTCTGTTGTTTATGGTTAGTATAATCCATAGATTACATTTTCTCTATTGTGTTAATATATAAACAACGTAATTAAGAGTTCTATGTGCACTTGTGTAGTGGTGCATATGCAGAACTTAGGGTGACTTCTTTTAAACTTCTGCTTATGCAGAAGCAAGTTTCTGGATTCTGGTGGGGAGAAACTGTTGTGGGCAGAATCTCCTAGAAACTGTCAGGAGAGTTCTTTTGGGTTTCTGAAGATTTGGCTTATTGGCTATGTTGAGTGTGAAATATCTAGAACACCCCTGCATAATCATTTGGCTGAGTGCTATAAGATGAAGTAAATCAATCCATGAGTATTTGCATCAAAAGAATAAAATGATAATTAACTAATCCAACAGGGCAACAGTGAAATTTTAATCTGCATAAGAAAGTGACATACATGGTACTAGTGCATTCGGATGCAGGTTGGGGCCATGTACAAGTGTGCAAGCGTGAATGAGCTGAAAAACAATCAACCAACGTGTGGACTACTAGTATACTACCCAGCTCGATCAAAAGCACGAACCGCACACTAGCCAAAATATTCATTCCCCAGCTCGTAATGTATTGCTCTCTTTTCTCTCTCCCTGGGTCAGGCAGAAGGGCGGTTGGTGCCGGCTTGCTGGTTCTGGAGCAGGGCGTCGGGGCGGCCGCGGGCTCGTAGCAGGGCGTCGGGCGGAGCATGGCGCGAGCGGAGCATGGCGCATGCTCGGAGCAGGGCGTTGGGCGGAGCATGGCGTACGGCGGTCGTGGTCGGAGCAGGGCGTCGGGCCGCAGGCAGAGCAGGGCGCGGGTGGAGCAGGTCGTTGGGCGGCCGCGGTCGGGGAAGCGGGGATCCGGCGGAGGGTGGCGGCGGCGGCGGGACGGGTCGAGCGGCGGCGCGAGTTGGGAACGAGAGGTCGGGAGCTGCGTAAGCGATTTTGTTTTTCTTTCTTTTCGTTCGGTTGACCAAAAAACGATTCGGAGCGGTGGAGTGGCATTCTGCCCGTAAATATGTGCAACGATATGTCCTTTACCAGAAAACGATTCGCTGGCTCGCTCAGAAACTCGGGAAACTGCTCCCGGGCAGTTTCTCCTCCCACGTACAAAATGAGTTTTGCGGTGGGGAGAAGCTAGGTAGAATTTGGACAGTTCTTTGGAGTTTCTGCTGTCTGGAACCTAGAAACTGCTTCAGAAACTTAAAAGAAGTCACCCTTACTACTCCCTCCGATGCATAAAAAGTGTCGCTCATTTTGTACTAAATTAGTACAAACTTTGTACTACCGGCAGTTGGGGATGATACGTGGCTTGAACTCAATAGGATAAAAGAGTTTTGTTCTGCTGACCACTAGCAAGATATTTCCCGAATTACCGGTTGTTGTTTTTGTTCTTTATTTTATTGGACAAATGTGATTTCGCCACCCGACAGTTCCACTTATTGAACCTCGGTTAGCTTGTTCGCTCTCATGCAGAGCCACTAGTTACTAACGATCAGGTCCTTTATCTTTTGACGAAAATAATGGTTTTGGCGCCATCCTCTTTGTCCAGTTACTCTAGATTTGCTCGAAAGCTTGTTAATGTCATGTTTCTTTGACTTGGCTTTGTTCAATTGTACTCTTTCCGAATTTATGGGGAGAATTGATTTTAACCCCCCCCAGATCGCATGCCTTGGATCATAAGCCCCTTTGTTTGTCTGCCTCGCTATGAAGTCCCCGACGCGGCCTAATCGTTGCTGACAACCCCTTTGGCCTGGTTATCTATTGATTTAGCAGGTAAACAAATAAATTAGACTTAATACTTCCTGTATTACCAAATCTGTCCTCGTCCACCTTCCTCAATGCACGACACGGGAGGGCTGGCTGGCCCGACCTAGCGCAGCGAAGCGCCCTGCCTGCCCGTCGCCGCCGCTGCGCCCCGCCGCCTGTCGGAGCCATGGCGGTAGGAGCCAAGGAGCCATGGTGGGAGGAGCTTCGGCTAGAAGAGCCATGCGGGGAGGAGCCAAGGAGCCATGGCGGGAGGAGCTTGGGCTGGAAGAGCCATGTGGGGATGAGCCAAGGAGCTATGGCGGGAGGAGCTTGAGCTGGAAGAGCCATGTCGGGAGGAGCTTGGGCTTGAAGAAGGCGCGGGACATTAAGGTCCTCGAGGGAGGCGCAGCCGAGATGTGGGTCCGACGGCTTTCGGGCGGCACTCCGGTGAGAAACTCTGAGAATTGTTGTTAGTTTCTTAATGATCCGGCTAAACATAAAAAGGGGGCCATGGTCAACGATTAGAGCAACAAGGGGGCTCGTGAGGGAGGCAGACAAAGAAAAGGGTGTATGAGTAAAGGCAGACCAACAGGGGGGGGGGGGGGGGGGGTTAAAATCAATTCTGCCGAATTTATGTGGATATTCATTTAGTAAGGAAAGCTAATACCTTTAAGTTCTTGTTATTCCAAGCATAAAATTAAGCGTTAATTTCTGGTTTGCCTCTGCCTACCGCCTATCTCCTCCTAAGCGTACACATAGCACGATTGAGCGCTAGGTGTTTTGCTGTCCGCCAGTGCCTGGGCGCGCCTTTTTTAACCATGTGGTATATTCTAATGGCTCATAAAAATGTTGAAGGATACTGTCTGTGTAGACGTTGCATATCCCTGTAAATGGCACTCCTAGGGTTACATTGTCCAAATCCGTTAGGCTGTTAAGTGAGCTATTGTAAATTCATACAGGGTATAGCTATCTGCTGTAATGTTTGCAAGCATAATGTGATCTGATTATCAAACCTCTAATGATGTCCTGTAGGTGTGTGATGTACGGTAACAACAAGGGCTTCTGAAAGTGACTGGAAAGATCAGTGAGGAAGGTGCTTCTGAAGAAGAACACGGAAGTTTTCTACCTCTTCATCCCCATCCATCTCTCTCCTACGGTGCTCACTTCTTTGGCCTCACTTTTGTCGATCTCTGTCATTGCTCCCTTGTTGTTATTCTGTACCCTGTTGCCTGTTGGCGGAAATGCATCCCAGATGTTGGTTTTGCACTTATGCAACTGCAAGGTTCCTCTTTCTGTATCAACTGATAAGAAATTATCCCGACAAATGGTGTATTCGGTCTCTGGTGCGCCGAAGGCACCGAGAAATAAAGATGTCAAATGACTCGTATGCAGCGGAGCCTGACCTTTGGTGGTAGTGGTAGATGTACCATGGCTGGAGCATGGAGGCAGCAGCTCGTCCGCCCATTCTGTTCCAACCCGTCTTAGAAATCTCCACTAGAACACTGCCGGGGGCAGTTGGACTTGGGAAGCAGGTGGGCGTTATGATGGGATCACGTTGTCGACACCGTCTAATTGGGATTAGCCGGTAATCCAAGTCCCAGAAACCTCAGGTGATGCCTCGTCTTTCCGAATCGCAAAGATGACATCGCTGAGAGCTGACAAGGTTTTACTGATGGCTGATCCATGGAATCCAAGAACACGGTTCACCTGTCGTGCTGAAAGACTCACCTAAGAGCATCTCTAGTCGGGCGCACAATATAACGTCCGGATGAGCGCCCGGACGAGCTGTATTGACGCCGTCCGGATATGACGGCGCCAATAGACGTCTCGCATATGTTGAATTTCGTCTTAAATTTAAACATAATTTCGTCTTAAATTTAAACATAGAAACGAAATAATTTGAATTTTACATTGTTTTGAACACACAAAATTAAAATAAATTGAAGTTCAACAATCATAAATAAATTTTACTCAAGCGGCTAATCCTTTGAGCATCCATAAATGCTCCATTAGATCGTGTTGAAGTTGATTATGAACAACTTCATCACGAATCTTCGTATGCATAGCGAGGTATTCGTCAAAATCCGCAGTCATGTTGTGATCAATAGCGGCTAGAGGATCCTGACACTCATACGGATGAGGATCATCCACTGGATTTACGCGTTCACTCTTGATGATCATGTTGTGCATGATCACACATGCAATAATGACCTCCCACATCTGCTCGTTCGACCAGGTCAGAGCAGGGTACCGGACGATTACAAACCTCTGCTGAAGGACTCCAAATGACTGCTCCATATCCTTCATGCAACTCTCTTGTTGAGAGGCAAACCAAGATTGTATGTTGCCTAGAGGATTGGAGATTGTTTTAAAAAATGTCGCCCACCTTGGATAGATGCCATCGGCTAGGTAGTACCCCTTGTTGTATTCGTTGCTGTTGATTACATAGTTGACTGGAGGAGCATTGCCTTCAACAAGCCTCGCAAACACCGGAGAGCGCTGCAACACGTTGATGTCATTGTGTGATCCTGCCATGGCAAAGAAAGAGTGCCAAATCCACGTTTCATGATCGGCTACAGCTTCAAGTACCACACTGCAATACACTTTGTGGCCACCTTTGTACAACCCTTGCGAACCAAATGGACAATTCTTCCGGCTCCAGTGCATGCAATCGATGCTTCCAAGCATCCTAGGAAATCCTCTCGCTTCATTCATGGCCAAGATCCGAGTTGTTTCTTGCTCATTTGGTCCTCTCAAATATTGCGGTCCAAACACAACCACCACCGCTCTGCAGAATCTGTACATTGCCTGGATAGCTGTTGACTCAGAAATGCGTAGATAGTCGTCTTGGATATCACCAGGGGCTCCATATGCAAACATCCTCATAGCAGCAGAACACTTCTAGAGTGATGAGAACCCAACCAAACCTACACAGTCTTTCTTCAATCTGAACCAGGGATCATGTTCCCTCACACCATCTCGAATCCGAAGAAACAAGTCCCTATTCATCCGAAAGCGCCGCCGAAAATCCTTTGGGGTGAAGGCGGGTATATCGGCAAAATAATCGCTGTATAGCATACAATGGCCCTCCATCCTCTGCCTCGGCTTGGTCTTACTCCTTCCAGGCTTTGAACCTCCACGTTTGGGTTCGGCATTGGCGGCCTCTTCGGTTTGTAGCTACAGCAGACATGCAAGGATCGCCATGTTTTCCTCTTCCTCGGCCTCGATGTCGGACTCTTCTTCCATCAAAAGAGTGGCCATCAACTCATCGTCGCTGTCCATTATCTAGTGGAGCGAAACGTAGAAGCAATCAATTAACCGATCGTTGGCGACGACCAATATAAATAAAAGTGGCGCCTACCAGGCAATCCGTCGAACACCTTCCGTGCAAGGTGGACATGAGAGGGCGCCTGTGCTCTCTGTTCTCTGAAGCGTCGGCAAGGCGAGGCTACGAATGCGACACGCTACTGGTCGGCCTTCCGTCGTCTGGTTGTAGTAGAGGTGTGTGAGGCGGGGTGGGAGGACAAGCAGGTGGCGGCGGCGGGAAATAGAGATGGGAACGACGTGAAAATGGGGACGACGACTTGGAGGATTCTCGTGTGCCAATGACAAGGCTGGCCTGCCGTGGGGATCCGAGGTGGCGTCGCCCTCGGTTTCGTCCGGCGGGCCCAAGCGGCTCCCTCCGTGGAGAGCGTGAGCTGGGTGTGCCGGACGAGCTATTGGACCCCACCGGACGAAACCGGGCTATTGGCGCCGCGACTGGGCGCCATTTTTCGTCCGGTAGGTCCAATAGACTATTGACGACCCTATTGCGGATGCTCAAGTTTCCGTCAAGCGATCGCCTGTTGAGCCACTTTTAGCGAGACACTCACCCCCGGCTAAATCAATCGAGTTAAGCACGCCTTTTACACAACGCGGAACCTGAAAGCATGTGCCGTGTAAACATCCGTGCTCGTGCGTGTCCCAGTTTTTCCTGACCAGACAGGTGTAATTTGCGAGGAACTAGTTTGTTTTATCGTGTTGTCCATTACAGATTTTTCCTATGGGATTTGCTGATCGATCGAAACCGACAAGCTCATCCTTCATAAAAGTAGCTTTTGATCTCAAGGCATGTAGATCTCAAGAAACAAAAATCCCGAGCGATTTCGTCAGTCATGTTCGCTAGTATTTGACACATTATTATATTTGACGCTGCTTTAATCAAGTTTATCACGTTTCAGTTAGTGCGACGACGCAACAAGTTGTTTGAATAGTTCAATGGATGACGAAAACACAACTGCCGCTGTTTCACCATGCTTTCTGACGCCTGCCTTCCATGTTCTGTTCCTTCTTCAGAAATCCCTTTTTGCATATTCTCTACGGCTATCAGAATTCAGAAGAGAGAAAGAAAAAGTATGGCCCTCCGTTGGATCGTGTGAGCGGTTTGGTTTGTTGCTCGCCTCGCCTCGACAGCCTATTTTTTCTGATACGAAAACAAGCATACCGGGACAAAACACCGAGAAATTTTTGCAGTTATGTTTTTATATACTCGAGTTGCCAATCCAATGGCAGCCCGACACATCGGTCGCTGTGACCATACGAGGGACGTCCGCTCAAAAATAGTTTATCCGCTGACTGTTTTGCTACTTGACCGCCTAGTGAAACTGAAATTTTGTCACGGCCATTGGCGGCTTTCACTTGGACTCGGCATCACCTTTGGTTGTAACTTGTAAGCGTAGCTAGTTAGGAGCATGTCCACAAGCGTCCCCGGTAGCCCGGCAACTCTGAAATAGTGTCCGTTATTAGGGGTGTTCGGACACGTGTCGGTCCTGTGGAACGACTGCCCATCGTCGTTTTAAATGTTGGTCCTATTTACTTTTTGGCTTTTTCGATGTTTTGATTACTTTTTGTAACATAACACATAATTAATTCATAAACATATAAATAGCCACCACATCAAAGTCATTGCCACCAAATGTCATGGTCGGCCACCAAATACGGCTACATCACAATACATCACTGAAATACATAAAGATCAATCTTTCATGTAGGGGCGGAGCTGCCGTACATGCAATGGGTGCAGCTGACACCACGTAAATCTGAAAAACTCCATAGAAAATAGGAATCTGAACTCGCCCAAATATTCGTCTGATCCCATCAAAGCCAGGTTGCACAACGATATAAGACACAAGATTTAATGGGTTTGGGGAAAACATTTCGGGAATCACGAGAATGGCCCATATTTGACCCTTTGCTTGTACCTAATCTAAAGATTTAATCCAGAATGTTTAAAGATGTGAGTGAGTCTAGCACATATTTCTGTTAACAAGGATCATGCGATCCACCACTTTAAAAAGGTAAAAAAATCAAGAAGAGAAATTGTAAGATGTGAGTGAGTCTAGTCACATGTTCACATGTGTCAATACTTCTCTCGTCAATAATTATTTACATGCATTTTTTGTGAGTATAACATGTATTTCTTATTGTCTTCTTACTACAGGATATACATATTGTTTGCGAGTTGCGACTTTAGTTTCTTTTTAATATTTGTAAAGAAGTGGATTTAACACGTCATCTAAATGGTATGTCTTCCCTTTATTCAAATAACTACTATTGTATCATTGCACACTTTCGTCATGCAGTGGCGGAGCTTGCCGAGAATGGCTGCGGGGCAAAACAAAGATCATGCATGTTTGATGTGCATAACTATAGTATCTGACCCCCATCGACATTTTTTCTAGATTCTCCTGTGCTTTCATCTCCATGTTTTTCTTACGAGCTTGAGCAAGCCAAGCCTCTTGATACGGCTCTATGTTGCTCTTGTTGGTGGACATGATTTTCCGCTTTTCAGTCATTTGCTTCGATTGCGATTTGATCTTCTTGGCTTCAAGTTTTGACGCTCAGATCTTGAGATTCTTGTTTTGCACTTGGACTCGCCATCAACTTTGGTTGTACGCGTGGCTAGTTAAGATTGTCCACAAGCGTCCCCGGTAGTCCGGTAACCTCAAAATAGTGTCCGTTATTAGGGGTGCGTAAACACATGTCTATCTTATGGGATGGTTGTCTCGGTGAGCGATTAAATGGGTGGTCCTATTTAATATTTGGTGTTTTTGACGTTTTGATTATTTTTTGTAACATAGCACACAATTAATTAATAAACATATAAATAGTCAGCAAACCAAAGTTTTGGCCACACTAAATCTTGGTTGGCCACCAAGTACGGCCACATCACAATACATTACCAAAATGTAATACAGAAAAATCAATCTTTAATGTCCATGATTTTCTACGATCTTGAGCAAACCAAGCCCGTTGATCCTGCTCCATGTTGCTATTGTCGGTGGACATGCTCTTCCGCTCCTCAGCCATGATCTTATGCTCCTCAGCCAATTGCTCTGGTTGCGCTTTAATCTTCTCGGCTTCAAGTTTTGACGCTCAGAACTTGAGCTTCACATTTTACGCTTCAAAATAAGGTCGTCTACCTTTCTTTATTCTTTTGTTCCATCAACACATTGTGGTTCGAGGACGATGAGACTTCCTCTATGAAGTTGATAATCAATTTTTGCACCGAGCAAGATGATGCCGCCTTCCTTACGGCCTTTGATTCATTTTCTTGGTATGACGTTCTGAGTCTGCCGACAACATCGGTCCTTCTATATCGACGGTCTCACGCTTGTTGCTTAGATCAACGTCGGTGGCCTCCGCCTCTTGATGCTTCGAAGAATCTCGAAGGACTTTCTGCTTTTGGCAATATGGAATCTTTGAGCAACAATGCATCAAACGGAAACTTCGGTTCTTGTTGCAGTTTGGAACAACATGTCAATACATATGAATTTGAGCACGCCAAATTTAACATTAAACATAGTTTGACCGTCCTACTCGATCGGTGTGAGTGTTGTCACTCTCATTTCTTGTGACAAATTGATCAAAGCAACTATGGTATTTGTTACACACCTCTTCTATGTGACTCCATCAGTGTGACATAGCATTGCGATCCATTACCATTTGGTCGAATAGAGGGTATCACTTTCATTTATCGAATTCAACTTTGACCCTTTGCACGATTTTGTTATGCGTCGGTAATGGGATCTAGGCTTATTGTCGTCCAAGATTAATTCACATAACACCAAGTCCTCATCTTGCTTCCACGACGAGCGTCTTGTGTCTCTCGTCCTCTTGCTTCTCTTTCCAGTCTCAACATCGATGCTTAGCTCATGTTCCTCTTATCCCCTTGTTCGTCATGGGCGGCCTCGTCGGCCTGGAACGAGCCCACCATTTATAAATATAGCCATGGTATATGGAGCAGCCCAGGATGAACATAAGCCTGATTTTCTCAGGGAGTTGGTCAATCTTGCAAAACATAATTCACATCCTATTATTATAGGAGGAGATTTTAATTTGTTAAGATTCCCGCATGAGAAGAGTAGGGGACGGTTTGACAACCATTGGCCTTTCTTATTCAACGCTGTGATTGATAGCCTTGATTTAAGAGAGATCTCAATGATTGGGAGGCAATTCACTTGGGCCAATAGCCTCCCAGAGCCAACGTACGAAAAGCTAGACCGTGTACTCATGGACTCGGATTGGGAAGTTAAATTCCCAATGGTCTCTGTACGGGCGCTTGAACATATTGAGGCGTTGTCGGACCACGCTCCCATACTTTTAACCACAGGGATGACTAGACCGCCATGCAAACGTCAGTTCAAGTTTGAACTTGGTTGGTTGCAGCGGGAAGGTTTTCACGATATGGTTAAAATGGTATGGGAAAGGCCGGTAGCTGGACAGAGTGCGATCCAAAGGTGGAATAATAAGTTGCGTGCTTTACGCAAACACCTGTGTGGTTGGGCTAGGTTCACGGCTGGTCAGTTAAAAAAGGAAAAGCTTCGGTTGTCATCTATTAGAGGCTCTTGCTGAGGTTAGACCGCTGTCAGCGCAGGAAATTGATTTGAAAAATCGATCCAATGCGGAGATAGCTGGTCTTCTTCGGGAGGAGGAGCTCAAATGGTACCAACGATCGAAAGCCCAATTCATTTTGGAGGGAGATTCGAATACGAGATACTTTCACAGTCTAGCTAATGGCAGACATCGGAAGAAACGTATCCATTCTCTTTCTCAAGATGAAGGTGTGATTGAAGGTCATGAGCATCTGAAATCCTACATCACAAAGTATTATAAAAATCTGTTCGGTGAACCTGAGGAGGGTAATTTCTCCATGGACGAGAGCCGAACAGATGATATCACTCAAGTTTCCGATGTGGAAAATGCCCACCTTACTGCCCCTTTTTCTGAAGAGGAAGTTAAGAAGGCAGTCTTCCAAATGGAACACAACAAAGCCCCGTGTCCGGATGGATTCCCAGCGGAGTTCTATCAGAGCTTCTGGGAATTAGTCAGACCGGATTTGCTTGAGTTGTTCGGAGTTCTTCACTCGGGACAACTTGAAATTTTTCGTCTAAACTTCGGTGAGATAATTTTGTTGCCCAAGATTAATGAAGCAGAAAGGATCCAACAATATAGGCCAATCTGTCTTCTTAATGTTAGCTTCAAGATTTTCACAAAGGCCGCAACGATTAGACTTAATTCGGTGGCTGATCATGTTGTGCGTCCAACTCAGACGGCTTTTATGCAAGGTCGCAACATCCTTGATGGAGTTGTAATTTTGCATGAAACGGTTCATGAGATGCATCGGAAAAAATTGAATGGAGTGATTTTAAATATTGACTTCGAAAAGGCTTATGATAAAGTCAAGTGGTCTTTCCTTCAGCAAACACTCCGAATGAAAAGTTTTTCTGAGGAGTGGCGGGCTATGATTCATAACTTTGTTTCTGGGGGAAGTGTTGCTATCAAAGTCAATGACGATGTTGGCAGATATTTTCAAACCAGGAAGGGGTTAAGACAAGGCGATCCATTATCACCAATGCTATTTAATATAGTGGCTGATATGTTAGCCATAATCATAGAACGTGCAAAATTAGATGGTCAGATTGAAGGAGTAGTCCCTCATCTTGTGGATGGTGGGTTAGCGATTCTTCAATATGCCGACGATACGATTCTTTTTATGGAACATGACTTAGAAAAAGCTAGAAATCTGAAATTAATTTTATCAGCGTTCGAGCAACTTTCTGGTCTGAAAATTAATTTCCATAAGAGTGAATTGTTTTGTTTTGGTGAGGCCTCGGCTGACGCTGCCCGGTATGCTGAGTTATTCGGCTGTGGGCAAGGCCAATTTCCTATTAACTATCTGGGCATTCCGATTCACTTCAGAAGGCTCACGTTAGCACAATGGAAAATTGTGGAGGAACGACTAGAGAAGAGATTGAGCAGCTGGAAAGAAAAGTTATTATACCTTGGTGGAAGATTGGTTCTCATAAACTCGGTACTATCTAATATGGTACTGTATATGATTTCCTTTTTCCAACTGCCAAGAGGAGTCTTGCATCGATTATATTATTTTCGATCTCGATTCTTCTGGCAAGGGGATAGTGAGAAAAAGAAATACAGACTGGCTAAATGGAACATAGTTTGCCGTCCCAAAGATCAAGGAGGGCTGGGTATTCATGACTTAGAGGTCAAGAATAGAGCTCTCCTCGGTAAGTGGTTGTTTAAACTACTGACTGAAGATGGGGTATGGCAAACTCTCCTAAGGAAAAAGTACATAGGCTCAAAAGCGATATCACAGGTTTCTTGGAAACCTGGTGATTCACACTTCTGGGCCGGTCTAATGGCGACGAAGAAATTCTTCTTCCCATATGGTTCTTTTTCTATTAAGGATGGTTCGGAGATAAGGTTCTGGGAGGATAAATGGTTAGCTAATACCACACTTCGAGAGCAATATCCGGCTTTATATAATATTGTCCTTGGTCGTCACAAGAGCGATACTCTCGCTAAGGTGTTGGAGAATTCTCCACCTAATGTGACGTTCCGACGAGATCTTATTGGTCCCAGGTTAGCATCTTGGAATGAGTTGCTACAACGTCTGGCTTTAGTTAACCTGACGGATGGGACCGATGAGTTTCGGTGGAATTTACACGCTAACGGTAAATTCTCGGTGGACTCTATGTATAAAGCCCTCATACAGCTAGATTTGCCTGTGGAAGATAACCACAAAATTTGGAAGATGAAGATCCCACTCAAAATCAAAAATTTTGCTTGGTACCTTCGTCGTGGGGTAATTCTCACTAAAGATAAACTTGCGAAACGCAACTGGCATGGGAGTAAAAAGTGTGTCTTCTGTCATAAGGACGAGACAATTAAACACTTATTCTTCGAATGTAGATTTGCGAGTTCTATATGGTCAATCATCCAGATGGGTTCCGACTTATTCCCACCACGTAGCATTGCTAATATTTTTGGTAATTGGCTAAATGGTGTGGACAATAGGTTTAAACGACTTATTAGGGTGGGAGCGTTAGCCGTTATATGGTCGCTTTGGCTGTGTAGAAATGACAAGGTTTTTAATGATAAGAACTCGTCTCTCATGCAGGTGATCTATAGAACTACTGCTACTCTCCGTTTGTGGTCTCCGTTGCAACGTGTGGAGCATCGCGACCTTTTTACGGAGGTTTGTACAAGTCTGGAGGAAACGGCGAGAGACTTTTTATCCCAACATGGATGACAGCATAATTTGCGGATCGGCCCTCCACCACAATAGGCGTGTTTACAATTTCTCATTTTGATATGTAACTCGCCTTGTTTTATTTTTACACTTTTGTTGATGACTTTTGGCTGTGTGCATCCTAACTATGCAGAGGTCTGGTTTAAGTAGTGACTATAACATGTAGACATCCAAAGCGCAGTAAACTATTACATGTAGACATCCCTGACACTGACACGTAGGCCGAGTAAGTAGCAACATCCGTCACCCGCTCCGTTGGATCACACGCAATTTATACCATTGAAAATTCGCATGGGATCGCACGCAACGGTCCAGATCAAGCCCGTCGTCTCTTTCGTCCACCTGCTCCACCGTAAGCAGCTCGGTGAGTACTCGAGTAGCACTTAATAGCTGTTCGCTTGTTCTTCTGAAAAACCTAGCATTCAGTTGTCAACTTTCGACGAATCATCGCCTTCCTCCACTCCTTTTGTCTAGCGTGGTCTGCTATAAATCTGGTGTGCTCTACACCCGTTTCTGACACGGCCTGTTTCTCTCCCGTGTGCTCTGATGCTGCCATCCAGGCCGAGGTGTGGGCACCAGGATCCTTACGAACTTTCTTTCTTGATTGACGAAACGCATATGCAGACAGCGTTTCTTTTAAATTCCTTTGCAATTTTGGGCCTCGTTTCAATCCTAAGAGTAAGTTTTTCTTTTAACGTGGTGAGCATTCCAATCGATCTGACGGGTATGGGTAAATATGCAGATCCAGGTCGTGGGGAGGCGGGCCGAGGACTCCTCCGGCTTCCAGTTCCCAGGCGACGCCTGGGCACGAGCGCAGCAGGTCCACCACCACCACGTACTCCACACTATCTTCCGAGGTGCGCACGTAGTTGCACATGCTGCATGGCATGAACATTCGGCTTTGGTCGTCGCTAGTGCTAACTTATATGGGCTCGCTGCAGCGTGGCAGCGACGGAGCCGACATGACGACGGGACAGAATCAGATGGTGCCGGCGCGGCCGGAGAAGGAGGACGGGACGCACGCGGCGCTGCAAGAACTCGTGGAGGAGGACGCATCGGCGTCGATCTCGCGGGTGCGGGCTCTGCAGCGTCAGGTGGCGGCGTCGAAGCAGAAAGAGACGACGATGCTGGAGTCGCTGGCCCACCAGACCAAGCAGCTCGAGCAGGCCAAGATCGCGCTCGAGGAGGCCAAGCTCGAGGCCGCCACGCTGCGGCAGGGAACGGCCGCTGCTTCGCAGCCGCAGTGGAGCGTCATGGACCTCATGTTTGGCGGCGTGGACGAGGAGATCAACGGGCTGCGGGACAAGCTCCGGGCGGCGGTGCTCGCCGAGGACAGGAGCAGGCAGGCGGCGGACGACCTCGCCGCCGCGCTGTCCGCCGTCACCGCGGAGGCCAAGCAGGTGAAGGCGTGGCTGTCCGACGCGCAGGCCGAGCTGGAGCGCGCCAACGCCGAGGTCGCGCGGTTCGAGGCGCTGCTGCGCGCCACCGAGGCGGAGCTTTGGTCGGCCACCGAGCGGCTCGACGGCGTCACGTCCGAATGGAAGGAGGCCGCGGCCTTGTGGCGGGCCAGGGAGAAGGCGCTGCTCGCGCGCGCACGCGCGGCCGAGGACGACGCGGACGCCGCCCGCCAGGAGAACGCCGAGCTGCACCGGGCCGTCGACGACGAGAACGGCGCCCTGCGGCGCGCGCTGGAGCGGGCCGTGGAGGAGGCCAACGCGGCCAACGAGTCGCTCGAGTTCGCCACCGGCGAGAACTCGAAGCTGCGCGACGCCCTCGCCGACAAGGAGGACGCCGTGGATTCCCTGAGGCGGGAGAACGAGGCGCTCAAGGCTAGCGAGGCCGCGGCGCAGGGGCGCGCCAAGGATCTCGACAGTCAGCTCGCGGCGGCGGCAACCAAAAAGGCGGCGGATTTGCCGTTGGAGAAGTGGAGAAGCGAATCACAGGGCAAGCTCGGCGCGGCGTTCCTGGACTCCGGCAGGGTGATGGCCACGAGCCGGAAAGACCGGATGTTCGCGTCTATCAGCAACATCGCGGAGCTCAGGTCCGCGGCGGCTGCAGCGGCCATGGACGACTACGACTACGAGTTCGATCGCTTCGACGAGGGGAGACAGTATAGCGGCGGCTTGGAGCACGCCATGAAGCACAGGAAGAGGAGGTCCGTTCTTCGTAAATTTGGGGATTTCTTCAGGAGGAGAAGCTTCCACAAGTCAGAATTTGCCCCAGTGCCGCACTACACCAGCTAGCTAGTACTAGAATCTTAGATATTTGCGTTGTGTGCTTGGTTGATATACCTCTACTATGAAATGTACGCATAATAAATAAATTGTATATCATCCGATCCTCTTCTGCAATCATTTCTTTTCTTTCCCTGCTGCTGAAATTCGATCGCTAGGCTGTATGCTTGTCTGCCCGAGAGTGATCTGAAGATTTTTCTTGAAATGTGACAGAGTTTTTTTTTTTTTTTGGTCTAAGTAGGAGACTGAGCTTAAAACCCAACCGAATGGATAGATTGTACATCTCCTGCGGGAAGAGCTTAAATGGCACCAACGGTTCAAAACGCAATTCATTCTTGGAGGATATAGCGACATAAGATACTTCCACAATGTGGCCACGACCGTTATGCCAGCTCAAGCTACGCCATTGACGGTCGGTACAGTATGGCCGTCATGGAGGCGTGGCACTTCGAACCACTGGATTCCCAGTCGGTCGGTACAGTATGGCCGTCATTGAGCGCCTCCTCACGTCGTCGGACTACCGGCTTCCGAACCACTGGATTCCCAGTCGCGGCGGGGTCCCCATGCCACCGCTGCCCAAGGGCCCCGCCAGGCATGCGGAAGTCGTGTTCGCACGTGTCAGCCCAATCCGGAACCGAAGGAGGCGGACACGAATGTCGTCAAGGAGAAGCCTAGCGACAATTGGTCCATCTCCAGCGAGGACACGTCGTTGCTGGCCATGCCTAAGATCAAGTGCGAGCCCGTTGACCTAGCTAGAGTGAAAGGACACGGATGTCACCTACAGGGGTGGTGAATAGGCAATTAAAATTATTACGGTTTATGATTGAATAAATGCGGAATAAAACTAGTATTTAATTTATCAAGCACAAAACCTATACAAGCTAGTTTTACCTATGTGCATCAACAACTTATGCTAAGAAAGATAAGCAACTATGTGATAGCAATATATATAATTTCAAGCTCGAAGGATATCATAAAGATAATTGCATAAGTAAAGAGCTCGGGTATAGAAATAACCGAGGCACGCGGAGACGATGATTTATCCCGAAGTTCACTTCCCAATGAAAGCTAATCTCCGTTTGGAGCGGTGCAGAGTCACAAAGTGATCCCCGAATAGCCGTCAAATGTCACACCGTAACTCCTTCGTGACCCCACCAATGTGTAGTACCACGAGCTACTATGGGACACTTGGGGCAATCTCCACAACTTGATTGGAGGCTCCCAACAAATCCCGCGAGCCACCAAAACTCTGAGATGAACAAGGTTGAGTTACACTCCACAACCTAATTGGAGGCTCCCAACAAATCCCGCGAGCCACCAGAACTCTGAGATGACAATGACCGTCTAGGGCACCCACGTACCCTAGAGGAACAAGCTCTAGGGCACCCAAGCACCCAAGAGTAACAAGCTTCTCAACTTCAACTTCCACATATCACCGTGGGGAACTCAAACCGATGCAACCGATGCAATGGGAAGAACACACTAAGTGGTCAAATCCTTCTCTCCCAAATCCAACCAAAGCAACTAATGCTAAGGAGAGATTTGAAAGGAAGAACAAAGGAGAAACACAAAGCAACTCCAAAATCTAGATCCAAAGACTTCCCCCTCACTTAGATGAGAGATACTTTGGTGGAATGGTGGATCTAGATCTCCTCTCTCTTTTTCCTCAAGAAGTAGCAAGAAACATTGGAGGGATTGAGAGAAATCGAGCTCCAAAAGATCAACAATGGTGGGGAGAAAATGAGCTCAAAGGTTGGGGTTTCTTTGGGAAAGAAACCCTTTAAAAGGGAGTTCCAAAAATCTGCCAGTTGGGGCATTTTCGTGCTTGGCCGGCCAGGCTGGCCAAATGGCTGGCCAGGGCGCAGCACTACGGTGCACCAGCCCAGCCAGGCTGGCTGGCTGGCCAAAAGGCTGGCCTCCCTCTGTTTGTGCCCGGCCATCATGGCTGGCCAAGTGGCTGGCCTGGTCTGTCTAGAAAATGGCCGACACCGAAAACGCAATAACTTTTGCAACCGAACTCCGTTTTCGATGATCTTGGACTCGTTGGAATCACCACAACGAGCACTACAAGATTATGCAAAGAACCATCCTAGTCCAACAAGGGAGGATAAAACCAAATGGGAAAAGGTTAGACCTCTCACTAAAAGAATAATCGGTGAACCTCCAATATCAAAAACACAAAAGGTTTTTCATACGAAATCCGTTTTTGATGAACTTGAGCTTGTCTTGAAGATCATGACAAGCTCTAAAACCACATCTAGAGAAAAACCAAATAATAACAGGCAATGGAGATTTTGGTATGGGTAGGAAGGTGTGAGCCTTTCCTCACTAGTGAATCGGCAAAATCTACACCACCGAAAACGCAATAGAAGATGCAACCAAATATCGTTTTCGAAGGAATTAAGCTTGTCATGACGATCACGACAAGCACCAAGACCCAAGAAAGGATGATGCCAAGGATGCAAAGGTTTGAGCTCTCTACGACCTGAAAGGATCGTATGGGGGTGAATAGGTGCTACACCAAATTTTAATTCTTTTTCAATTCAGGCTTGACACAAAGGTAAATTCTCGAGATATGCAACTACGGTGAATTTACCTATATGACAAGCTAACAACTAGCAATAGGCAATTATCACGATACAAGTAAGAGCTATGAGGGGATAGAGATAACCGAAGGTAGAAGCACGCGGAGGCAAGGATGTATTCCCGAGATCCTCCTTGTTAAGGGAGTACGTCTCGTTGGAGGGGTGTGAGCTCGCCACAAAGGGTTAGGTTCACCTTCCACTATCGGAATCCTTCAAGGCGGAACCCGGAGCCTTTAGAACGTTCTTGGGGCACACACCCACAACTTAATCAGGGGCTCCCAAATCAACAAATCTATCACAATTACAACAAGTAGTAAGCAAGAAGAATCTAGAGATTACAAGTAACCCTAGAAACGAAATCCCTCAAGTGAATGAGGGGGAAATAAAGAACGACTTGGTGAAGATGTAGATCGTGGCCTTCTCCTTCAATTCTCCAAATTTTAGCAAGTTTGAGTGGAGGGATTGGGAGATCTCGTCGATTTGAACTTTTGCATTAATGGAGGAGAGAGAGTTTCAAAAAGAGGTCTGCTCCAAGGTAGGTGAAGGGGTATTTATACCCCTTCAAGAAATCTGCCCGTTGGAACTGCGGAGGGCCGGATATTTCCGGACATAACCCCGGAACTTCCCGCCGGAGGGTCGGAACTTCCGATGGTTAGGCCGGAATATCCGGGGCGTCGGATATCTCCGGGGAGAATCTCTGGGCCGAAAATCCGGGACCCCTCCAGAGAGGTTTCCCGTAAAAGACTTAGCCATATTTCCTCGGATTTGTTCCAGGGGCGGAACTTCCGGCCTGACGACCAGAACTTCCGGCCCTCCGGAAATATCCGGGGTGAACTTTCGGCAGAAGTTCCGGGACCCCTCCAGAGAGGTTTCCCAAATATGACTTAGCCATATTTCCCTGAAAAAAAGTTCCAGGGGCGGAATTTCCGGCCCACCGGAAATATCCGGGGCAAACTTCCGCAGAAGTTCCGGGACCCCTCCAGAGAGATTTCCCGAATATGACTTAGCCGATTTTCCCACAGGCCGGATATTCTGGGGCTCGGTCAGAACTTCTGGCGGGCGGAACTTCCGGGAACACGGCTGGAATTTCCGGTCCTATTTAGCAGAACTAGCCGTAGATTTCATTCCTCTTGTCCGTCTTTGATCTTGTCTTCAATCTTTTCACCTTCTTGGACTAATCACCTAAAATACCTGAACATATCACTTAAGGGAGATGATTAGTACGGAGAGTGTGTTGTCATTAAATCACCAAAACTAAGAGATGTTCTTTCAATCTCCCCCTTTTTGGTGAATGATGACAACACACCAATTACCAAGATAAACTAAGCCACAAAGGTGAGGAGCTCCCCCTAGAGCTGAGCTCCCCCTAGATATAAGCATGCTTAGCCAAAGACATTAACAAGGTAAAAGAAAAACATAGAAGTAGATCATCACAAGTTGCATGTATTACACCACACATAGAATTCAACGGAGTTCAACCGATAGAAAACAAAGATACATAGGCACAAGCTCATAAGAACGAACGAAAGACAAGAAAGCTTGTGCCCAACCCATGCAACACCCTCGAAAGCCTAAATAGAACTATTTCTCTCCCTTTGGCATCAAGACACCAAAAAGGGGAAAAGAGCGATGCTAACGTCCCAAGGAGATCACTCCGACGCCGTGGCCTCAGACCCATCCTCCTCCTCCTCACTGCCGGTCTCAATGTCATCCTCCTCAGGCACTTCATGATCCCATTCCACATACTTGTTGTTCCAGTGCTTGTAGGCAACGCGAGGCTGGACCGCCTCATTAGGCGGTGGTGGAGACAAGTTCAAGGCTGTCATGATCTTCTGTTTATTCTTGATGATAATACGGCGCTCACAATATGCTGCATGGTTCTCCTTGTGAAGAGCAACATTCATGCACAAAACCTTCTCAAGAGCACGCTTGATCCAAGACCTCTTCTTGGGGGCCTTCTCAGCAGCACTAGAACCCTCAGGAGCATCAGCAGAGGGACGAGACACACCTTGAGCACGGCGGCCTGAAGAAGGGGCGATGAGGTGAGCACTCTTCCGGTTCATCTTGACCCGTCCATGGGTCTCACAGTTCAGCTCCACATCGATGTCAACCACATCATCATTAAGAGGATACTTGGCCTTGATAAGCTTCATCACATAAGGGGCATAAGGGGGCACTTTCTTGTGAATCACGGCATCATATATCTCATTGAATATGTAGTCCATCACATCAATGGGACATGCATTGGGGCGGAGAGTACCCTGAGTGGCTGCCTCATAAGCATAGAAAAGGAGGTTCACAAGCCCTCCTCTAATAGCATCATTGTTGCCACCACTTGGAGCAATAGATTCGCGGAACATGCGCAAGAGAATGTCATAGAGAGGCAGAAGACCGGAGGTGGTCCCAACCCCTCTCTCATCAGAATAGAGCTCCCTCAACTTGGACTTGTCATACTCGGAGCCAACGACGTGCATACGACTCCCCTCATTGAGATGAGATCCAGTAAGGGATAACCAAGAATTCCTGCAAACTCTCTGAAAGTGGAAGTGAGCCAGTGAGTATCAGACATCCCAATGTTGACATCACCATCAAAGACCACCGTGGCAAAGAACTGCTGAACTAGAGTCACGTTGTAGTTACATTCAATCTCCATGAGGCGACGCAGCCCCAAGCAGTCAACAACCTGGATAGCTGTCCCAAAGTAGTCGGCCTTCTTCTGGAGGTGAGCAAAGTCTATAGCCTTCATAGGACACACTTTCTTCTTGTCTGACATCGCTGCATAGACTTCCTTGGACAGAATTTCTTGATCATAACTCCAGAAGCAGTTGTCAATTGTATAGTCACGGGGCTAAGCATAAAAGTCGTTTCGACGCCATTCAACAAATTTAGTCCTGGTCATGTCACTGAGAGCCAACTACACTGCTTTCTTCTTCTTTCTATGTTCATCAATCTATGCACGGCGTGAGGCCAATGTTTCCTGATCAGACTCAGACTCAATCTCAGGAGAGTGAGGGCGAGGAGTGCGAGAGGCCGCACGCTTGTGGCGACGATGAGAGGAAGCACCTGCATGAAGATGAATGGATAGACAGGAAAGCATAGATGAGCACTCATGTCCTGGAGGCCAAAGAAAAAATAGAAGGAAAAAGAAGATAGAAAAATCTCTCAGGTTCACACCGGAAGTTCCGGCCGGAGGGGTGGAAATTCCGCCCGGAAGTTCCGGTGCAGACGCATCCGACGGAAATTCCGTTTGAATCCAAGAAATTTGCAACAATCTTCAAATCACTGCTAAGGAGAGTAAGAACTAGCCTAGGAGAGCAATATGGACCAAAGGAAACTAGCCAACCCTTTCTAAATCATCTAGGTTAAACGAAAAAACGAGTTCGTCCTAGATTTGAAATTGAGGGACTTACGTCCATGGCACAAACTGCTTGGAGGAGAAGGATCCCCTCGGGGAGGAGATGCAGATCCGGTCAAAGGGACGGCAAAATCCGGGCCGGAGGAGGCCCGGCGGAGGTCGGCGTCGGCAAGAGGTCCCGGGCAGGAGAGAGAAAGAGTGGGGGCGCAGGGGTGGAGGAACTGCTCGAGGATGAGGCATGTCGTGTCTTGGATCACGGACACTGGGAGTAAAGGATACCCCCTTTTTAGGTTCGGTATGGGGCGCGAAGGAGGCTGAGTGACGTCTTCCGCCCGGGGGCTTCGTCCATGCTCGAGATCTACGTACTAGCAAGCATCACAGAGACACAAGGAGTTTACCTAGGTTCAGGCCGCCCGGAGGCTAACAGCCCTACTCCTGCATGTCTGGATTGAGAGGTGTATCATGGTGTAGCTTTACAATGGTGTTTGCGGGTGAGAACCCGGGAGGTGTTGGCTAGAGGTTGAAGACGAGCAGATCCTGGCCCGGAGGAGATCACCTCTCGCACGCCCACCTTTTCCAGAGAGGGCGGACAGAGGCTGACAGCTTTTCCGCCTCTGCCCCCCTTTGGCGCCTCCGTCTTCTTGGCGCCCAAGTCTTTTAGGAGCTTCCAGCCAGGGCTGGCAAGTTTATCCTCTTTGCACACTGGAGGTTGGTTCCCGGGGTGAGCCTGGCCTCCTGCTGGGCGTCGGGGTCCCGGGACCTCCATGCCTGCTTCCGGGTCGAGGGGGCCCCGGAGGGTCCCCAAGTCCTTTGCCTTGGTTGTCGATGCCACGCACGCCGGGAAGCCGTGGCGTAGATGGGGGCCCATCTGCCAGTCTTGTGCCTTGGCCTTGAGTGCCTCCTTGGTGGGCCCATGTGCGATGGACCCACTTTGACCACATCAGGGGAACCCCATGTTCCACTGTTGCGACAGTAGACCCCGGGCATAGTCCCGGTGGCCACGCCCTTCTGCCGCCGGGGCTTTGACCAAAAAAGAGTCAAAGTGGGTCCCCGGCGTCAGGCCTTGAATGTCTTGTCTTACCCGTCAGAGCCGCGCACTACGGAGGTGCGCGTCCCACGGGTCTTGGAGTTATCCATCTGGTGGAGTAATTGCGCCGGCCTCCTCGATTCTCGGAAATGGAGAAAGCGAGGCAATGGCCGCTGAAGGCTTGTCCGAGCCTTCTTAAAGGCAAGGATACCCCTCAGGATCTTCATTCGTCTTCACTCCTTCCTCAACCCCACTCTTCCTCAGAGGTGAGCGCGTCGATGGCAGGGGCTAAGAGAGGAGCTGGTCGCTCGCGCTCGTCCTCGGCGGGGGCAGGAGTGGCGTCCGGTAGTCACGGAAGATTTGCCCCCCCGAGGTCGAGCGAGGCACGGTCGCGGCGGCGACCGCGGTCGTGGAAGCCGAGGTCGTGGAGGTCGCGGAGCAGGAGGTACGCCGAGCCCTCCCTCGCGGAGGACGACCGACACTGGCTTCCCTCCGTTTGAGTTTGTCGTGGATCTGGACAGAAAACTACGCAGCCGGCTTTATCTGCCAGACTCCTTCATGGAGGCGGTGGACACGGACGGCGACCGGCCCATCGGTTTCTGGCTGCAGGTCGAGGTTTGTCCCAACGGCCCCTCCTGGGTCGAAGCGGAGTACACCGTCGACGGCTCCTTGCTCCTGGGAAAGGGGTGGAAAGCGTTCGCGCGCTCCCGCCACCTTGCCCGGGGGCAGTACCTATTGTTCGAGTACGACGGGGATGGGACGCTCTCCGTGAAGATCTTCCATGCCGATGGAGGACGCGGGGATTGCTGCATGGAGAGCGACAGCAGCAGTCGCAGCAGCAGCAGCTACGACGAGGGGGACGATGATGAAGATGAAGAGGACTCCCTCAGCATCAAAGCCGAGAGGAGCCCGCTTCCCTGAAGATGCAGGGGCGGCACCGCGGCAGCGTCTCCCGAAGATGTCCTTGACCTCCTTCTTGGCGGCCTCGTCGACGTACTTCTGGAAGTAGCGCCTTCCGTGGTGCGGGGATGCTCCTTGCTTGTGTAGGAGCCAATCTTTCTTTGTAAAAAGTAGGCCTCATTGTAGATCTTTGGATGACGAAAAAACTTGTACCCTTGTTGTCGCTTGGCCTTCAATCTAAATAGATGCAATCGAGAACGGTTTTCTGCAAAACTTGCTCTTGATTACGGCGTTAGCTGAACCGTCAGAGGGGCCAGTGGGGAACAGAGGGCCTATAAAAGGCTCCCTAGCCCCCAGCTCCTTGGCCACCCTTAGGGGGTGTTTGGTTAGGCTTTGGCTTTTGGCTTTGGCTTATAAGCCCAAAAAGCACCTAAATAGGTGCTTTTGGCTTATACCATAGTAAAACATAAGTCAAAAGCCAAAAGGCAAAAACACCTATTTACGTGCTTTTTGGGCTTATAAGCCAAAGCCAAAAGCCAAAGCCAAAGCCTAACCAAACACCCCCTTAGTCTTGCTTCCTTTTGCTTCTTGCCCTCTCTGCCCCTTCACAAACCACAAGGCCATGTCGGGGGAGGTAGGGATGTCCTTCTCAGGGACGTCGATGGCTGCGTCCGTGCACCGGGGCGCGGCGGAGGCTCCCAGGGGAAATGGGGCCCATGCCGCTGGAGAAGAAGACGAGGTGATGTCGCGCCTGGCCCTCGCTATGGGTGTTTCACGCTTGGCGATGATCTCGGGTCCCGCAGCCCAGGAGGAGGCTCAGGTACGTGCGCTCCGCAAGGCTCAGCTTTTGGCGGCCTTGAAGGAGAAGACCGCAGGGATCCCGGAGGCATCCCAGCTCTGGGAGGAGTTCGACGCCATCGAACAGGTTAGTGTTGCGTTTTTCTCGGCCCCTCGCTCCTCTTGGGCCTGGTCTAGATCCTGACCGAGCTTGTCCCCTATCGCAGGCGGACGACAACGCCATGAGCGAGGTGGCGGCCGAGGTGATCTCCCTGCTCCACTGCCTGGCGCCAGGACGCACCAAACAGCCAGGAGACGCCTGAAAAAATCCTTCCGGGTTCCCCCTCTCCTCCCAGGCGTCCCCGGGAATCGAGAGGTCCCCCGTTGGGTGCGAACAAGGCAAGGGCGCACAGCAAGGAGCGCTAACTCCAAGCTGGCCTTAGTAGCACAGAGTCTAGTAGTTGCACAACCGAATGTAAATTCAAGAATGTAAATTCAAGAATGTAATTCAGAATGTAAAATCGGATGTATGCAACCCTAGACTCAACTCCCGGGGTCATTTCCCAAATCTTCCTTTGCACTAACGTGCCGTCTGGTTTTCAGAGGAGGACACTTAGGTGCAAGGCACTCTACCTCCGCACGATAGATGTACCCCCTAAGTCGGACTATACCTTTCAGGAGTCCTTCGCCACTGTCCACGGGTACTAGGCCAGAGGGAAACAGACCGTTCACCGGGGTGGTCGCATACCCCCGCGAAGGCTCTCATCAACCGTCAAGCATGCGCAGGTCGATGGTATATTGACTCTGAGCGAGAGGTTATGCCTAAATGCAGGATACTGATGCAAGAACTTAGCTGTTTTCCTGTCGTGAGCTCATCCAGTCCTTCCTGGGTGTCGAACTCCTTTTTTTGTGTCCCGCCGCCCAATCCTGTCCCGGGAAGGAGCTACACACAGCAAACTTTTAGTAGGGAAAGAATGGACCCTCTTTCCTATCATGCTAGCGTGTCATCCGAAGCAAACCGCAAGCACAGTTGGTAGTACATTTCTGTGGTGAGGTGTGTTTCACCACAGCACTGCCTGATCCCCTTTCCGCGGCAGCACGGCATGATCGGGCAGCGGTGCCTTTGCCTGCGAGGCCACTCACGGCGCTTCTACCCGTCTGCCACCGGCACATACCAGCCCCCTGCTTACGGGTTTCTAAGGATAACACGCTTCCATGGAAGGATTGAGGCTCAGGGAATTGAAATAATTTATCTTTTATTCTCCTGGCGACGATTCTTACACCCTATTACAGAACACTAGCCCCTTAGGCGTGCTTTAATGGATCCGACGTTTGCGATTCATGTTCGTAATCAGGGGTAGAATTTCCGAAGATTCTCGATGTTCCAGGCGTTGCCTTCCGGCCGGCCTTGCTCGTCCTCTAGGTACACCGTTCCAGGTTTCAGGGTATGTGTCACCCGGAAGGGTCCTTCTCACTTTGATGACATTTTGTTTAGGCCTTGCATGTTTTGCCTCTTGCGGAGTACCATGTCCCCGGGTTGCAGCTCCCGCGAGTGAACATGATGACTGTGGTATCGGTGGAGTCCTTGTGGGTACCGAGCTGACCGTAAGGAGGCCCGGCACCTTCTCTCTACCAGCAGGTTTACGTCATCCATCATCTGCTCTTCTTGCGTGTTCTCATCGTATGCGAGCACCCGGGGTGATCCGTACTTGAGCTCTGATGGCAGGACAGCTTCAGCTCCGTAAACGAGGAAGAAAGGTGTCTCTCCAGTGGCTCTGCTTGGTGTTGTTCTGAGTGACCACAGTACGCTCGGCAGGTGATTAATCCAGTTTTTTCCCTTGTTCTCCAGCTTGTCAAAGGCTTTGGTCTTCAATCCCTTGAGAACTTCTGCATTTGCTCGCTCTACTTGCCCATTGCTTCTTGGGTAGGACACCGAGGCAAAACACACCCTGATGCCCATTTCTTCGCAGAAGTTGAGAAAGGCTTTGCTTGTGAACTGAGTGCCGTTGTCGGTGATGATTCTATTCGGTACTCCAAACCGGTAGACGATTCCCTCGATGAACTTGATGGCGGCCTGAGCCGTCTGACGTGGAACTGGCATTGCTTCCACCCACTTTGTGAACTTGTCGATTGCCACGAACAGGTATTCGTGACCTCCCACAGACTTTGGTATCTTGTCGACGATGTCCAGCCCCCAGACCGCGAACGGCCAGGATATTGGTATCGGCTGCAACGCTTGAGCTAGCTGATGCGTGTTCTTGGCGTAGTACTGGCAAGCTTCACAGGTCTTGACTAGCTGCTCCGCATCGTGAAGTACCGCTGGCCAGTAGAACCCTTGGCGGAAAACCTTCCCCGCCAAAGATCTCGAAGCCACATGAGTTGAGCATATCCCTTCGTGTATGTCCCTCAGTAGTTCTCGGCCTTGTTCTTGCGATATGCACCGCAACTTGACTCCGTTTTCGCGCCGCCGATAGAGCTCGCCGTCGATTAGGACGTAGAGCTTTGCCCGGCGGGCCACTTGCTCGGCTTCGTGGTCATCCTCCGGGAGGGCGTGTTCCACCATGTAGTTGATGATGTCCTGGGCCCAGGGTGGATGGGTCCGTTCCACCAGCAGTACCTCCTGGCCAGAAGGAAGTAGAGCTTCTTCGGCCGCTGGCACTGCCGGGTCTTGGGCTTCCTGGCTGGCTACCCGTGTTGTTGATGTAGAAGGGTTGCCAGCCTCCTTTGTCGCTGAAGAACTTGGCTTCAGCCTCTCGGGAGAGACTAAAGGTCGCTTGAGCACCTCGATGTAGATCCCGGGAGGTACCGGCTTTTGCTTGGATGCCAGTTGTGATAGCTCATCCGCAGATGTGTTTTCTTCCTGCGGCACGTAAGCAGCTCTGAAGCTACTGAAGCGCCGCTGGAGTTTCCACACTTCTTCGATGTACGGCGTCATCTGAGGGCAGGCGTACTCTTTGTTGACTTGCTTGATGATTAGCTGATAGTCACCCTTGACGATGATCTTGCCGATGCCGAGGCCGATGGTAGCACGAAGTCCCGCGAGAAGACCCTCGTACTCCGTCGTGTTGTTGGAGATGTTTCCTTGGTAGTGCATTTGGACGACGTACTCAGGCGCTCACCAGTTGGTGAAGTGAGGACGACCCCGGCACCTCCTTGCCCCTTGGTGTAGGAGCCGTCAAAGTGCATGGTCCAGGTGTCGGGATCCTCCTTCCCGGGAAGGCTCATCTCCTCCTCCGGGTTGTCGATCGCCGTCTCGGTCCACTCGGCTGTGAAGTCAGCCAGTGCTTGGCTCTTGATGTTGTCCGTGTGCTCGAACTTGAGCCCGAAGCCCTGGAGTTCCATGGCCCAGGCCGAGATGTGTCCGGTGGCCAGCGGCTTCTCCAGAGGACTCCTTAGGTTGTACTTGGACACCACCGTGATTGGGTGCCCCTCGAAGTATGGCCTCATCTTGCGGGAGGCGATAAGGATCGCTAGCAGCAGCTTCTGCATCATGGGATACCGCTCCCGGGCGTCGCGCAACACTGAGCTGACGAAGTAGACCGGGTGCTGCACCTTGCGGGTCGCCGATCCTTTGGCGGGTTCGACGTTCTCCACGTCCTTGGCGCTCCGGGGTGTTGTTGGAGTAGCCCCCGGCTCCGTCGTCTTGGAGTGTATTCCTTCGTCCTCAACGCGTGGCTCGACGTTGACAGGAGGGGCGGGGTGCTGGGATCTTCGAACCCCTGAACACCCGACCGCCCCTTCTTGCTAGGTTGCCCCGGGAACGGGTCCTTGGGGCATGCCTTGTTCAGGTCTGTGAAGTCGACACAGAGTCGCAGCTTGGAGGTGTTCAGCTTTGGCACCACCACCGGGTTGGCCACCCAGGTGGGGTGAGGTACCACCTTGATGACACCAGCTTCCAGTAGCTTGTCGGTCTCGGAGACGATGAACTCCAACTTTTCCTTGCTCTGCTTCCGCAGAACTTGCTTCACGGGGCGGGCGTCCGTGTTCACCGCCAGCTTGTGCTCGATCACCTCCCTTGGTACACCGGGTAAACCCGACGCTTCCCATGCGAAGACGTCAGAATTTTCCCAAAGGAAGGCGACGAGCGCGCTTTCCTATTTGTCGTTGAGGTGGGCATCGATGGTGATGGTGCGAGAGCCGTCACTCGTGAGTGCCACCTTCTTGGTCATCTGCGGGTCGCCGCGAAATGGCGCCCTCTTGGAGGCCGCGGGTGCCGAGCTTCCGGGGTTCCCTCCGCCCCCGAGAGCAGCATCAGCACCAGCGTCTTGCATGTCTTGTCGGGTGTCCGCCGTTGCGGCCACCGTCTGGTTCAGTCTCTGGACGCAGTAGATGGCGTCGTCGATGTCGGCCTTGATCCTGATCACCCCCCAAGCCGCCGGGATTTTCATCATGTTGTAGGCAAAATGGGAGACGGCCATGAACTTGGCCAGCGCGGGTCGGCCGAGTATGCCGTTGTATGGGAGCGGCGTGTCGGCGATGTCGAAGACGATCTCCTCGGTGCGGAAGTTCTCGGGGCCACCAAACGTGACCAGAAGAGAGATCTTCCCCAGAGGCCGTGTGATATTCCCGTTCACACCTTGGAACACGCCGGTGTCTTGCAGGCGAGAGAAAGGGATTTGCAAAGTGGCCAGGACCTTTGCCGTCAGCAGGTTGAGGCTGGAGCCTCCGTCGACCAGCATCTTGGTGACCTTGAAGTTGTGGATGATGGGCGACACGACCAGGGGCAGTGTCCCTACCCCGACGGTGGTGTCAGGGTGATCTTCCGGGTCGAAGGAGATGACCTGTTTAGACCACTTCAGGGGCTTTAACGGCGCCGGGGCGACAGCGTTCATCTCCCGGACGAGTCTCTTGCCGGCGCTGTTGGAGGGAGGCTCCCCCGTGAATGCACCCGACGACGCCATTGACTTCTTGGAATTGTCCATTGCCGCCGCCCTGAGGAGCCGGAGCGTCCCCGTTGTCGGCGAACTCCGCGTTGTTTGGCCCGCGCCCGCCTTGGCCACCGCGCCCTCCTCCGCGGCCTCCGCGTCCTCCACCACGCCCCCATCCCCGGCCGTCACCGCCCTGATGACCTGTGGGACAGTTCCGGGAGTAGTGCCCGTGGAGTCCGCAGCTGAAGCAGGCACCTGGGCCGGTTCCGCCTCCTTGACGTTGCGCGCGCGCAGCGAGGCCGTTGACTTGGCGGCAGTCCTTGAGCGGGTGATTGCCATCGGGGTGGACGTGGCACCATGGATCTTCATCGCCCTCAGAAGTCGAGGCTGGCTTGACCTTCTTGGGGAGAGGCTCAGTGACGAAGACGCGCTTGTCGGGACCGGAGTCCCGCTTCTTGGTCTTGGTGGGGGTGGCCTTGTCCTCGGGTTCCTCCTCCCCGGGGACTCTGACCCCCTCTTCTGCGTGAGCGCAGCGGTCCGTGAGCTCCCATAGCTCGCGGGTAGTCTCGATGCGATGAGTGCTCAACTTCTCGCGCATCTGGGTGTGTCGAACGTTGGCGTGGAAGGACTGAATCACCAGCTCCTGCTTGATGCTTGGGATGGTGTTCATCTTCTGGGTGAAGCATTGGATGAACTTGCGGAGAGTTTCACCCGGAAGCTGCTTCAAGTCGTGCAGGTCACTGGGAACTCCTGGGCGCTGGTAGCCGCCCTGGAAAGCCCCCAGGAATGCCTCCTTTAGTGCCCGCCAGGATCGGATGGAGCACTTGGGGAGGTTGAGGAGCCATGACTGAGCGTCTCCCTTTAAGGCCAATGGGAACCAGTTGGCCATCATGACCTCGTCGGCCCCGACAACCACTGCAGCCAGCGAGTATAGTTGCAGGAAGTCCCGAGGGTTGGTAGTGCCATCATAGCGGAGGACGTTGATCTTGAACTTCTTGGGCCAGGTGGCCTGGTGAAACTCAGGGGAGAGGGCGAGACAGCCCTCGGCGATGTCGTCGTCTCGATCTTCCCGTCGATGGTGCTCTCGACGTCATTCGATGCGGGTGCGTGCATCCTCGTGGAGACGGTTGTTGAGGTCGTTGCGCAGATCCAGGTTGCGCGTGGAGGATGAACCAACGGAGATGGCCGGGCCACCGTTGCGGTTTGCCCGACCCGCCGCGGGAGGGTTTGCTTGAGGAGGCACGGCTTCACCTGGGCGATCTCCCCGGGGAGGGTCCCGGGGTTCTCGCGCCTCTGCTCCCTTGGCTCCGGGGCTGTCGACGGTGGGGGCGTGAACGGGCTCACACCTGGGACCGCCGTCGGCGAAGTAGAGGAGTTCCTCCACACGGGTCCGCCACTCTTGGCAGACCTTGGGGTTGTCGGTGCTGGGTGGAAACTGGATCAGAGCCTTGGCGGTGACGAGGGCGTCGTGGCGGGCCTGCGCGTCGTCCGAGAGGAGAGTGCAGGACTTGCTCTTGGTGCCCTGCAGGACTTGCTCTTCTCCGTGCCACCATATTCACCGCTCCGGGTTGGGCCGCCTGCCCCGCCCAGAGCGTCCTTCTCCGGAGGTGGAGGACGAGAAGCCCGGTTTGCCGCCACAACGCGATGCTCACCGGTAGCCTGAGAGCGCGCAGGGGAGGCCGCCTTGGACGCCTGGACGTCGGGCCTCTTCTTTGGCGCCATGGTCGACGAAGAACTTGACGCAGATCTCCTTGAAGATATCGAAGCCGATGAAGAAGAAAACAACCCTTGTGCCCCCTACCTGGCGCGCCAGATGTCGTGTCTTGGATCACGGACACCGGGAGTAAAGGATACCCCCTTATTAGGTTCGGTATGGGGCGCGAAGGAGGCTGAGTGACGTCTTCCGCCCGGGGGCTTCGTCCACGCTCGAGATCTACGTACTAGCAAGCATCACAGAGACACAAGGAGTTTACCTAGGTTCAGGCCACCCGGAGGCTAGCATCCCTACTCCTGCATGTCTTGATTGAGAGGTGTATCATGGTGTAGCTTTACAATGGTGGTTGCGGGTGAGAACCCGGGAGGTGTTGGCTAGAGGTTGAAGACGAGCAGATCCTAGCCCGGAGGAGATCACCTCTCGCCTAAGCTACTCTTGGACTTGTGCACTACCTAGCCTAGCCTCCCTGAACTTGTCTTAGCTTCCCTTCAACTTGTCTTAGCTTTTCCTCCAACTTGTAACTTGTCCTCCCCTTGGGTTCCTTGGTCCTCATTTTATAGGCTAAGGGGATACCACAGGTGCACCCTTGGGGCCGGAGGGGTTTTGGCGGGAAAAACCCTCCGGGTTCTCCTTAGGAGGCGACGTTGCTTCCTCTCGTCCAAGTATTCTTCTCAGAGGGGGTAGGTGAGGCCGCCCACCTTTTCTAGAGAGGGCGGACAGAGGCTGACAACTTTTCTGCCTCTGCCCCCCTTTGGCGCCTCCGTCTTCTTGGCGCCCAAGTCTTCTAGGAGCTTCCAGCCAGGGCTGGCAAGCTTATCCTCTTTGCGCACCGGAGGTTGGTTCCCGAGGTGAGCCTGGCCTCCTGCCGGGCGTCGGGGTCCCGGGACCTCCATGCCTACTTCCGGGTCAAGGGGGCCCCGGAGGGTCCCCGAGTCCTTTGCCTTGGTTGTCGATGCCACGCGCGCCGGGACGCCGTGGGGCAGATGGGGGGCCCATCTGCCAGTCTTGTGCCTTGGCCTTGAGTGCCTCCTTGGTGGGCCCATGTGCGATGGACCCACTTTGACCGCATCAGGGGAACCCCATGTTCCACTGTTGCGACAAGGCAGTTCACCCCACGGCCCCCCACATATGGTGCCCGGTCACTTATACCGGAAGTTTCGGCCAGGGAGGCGGACATTCTGGGCACCGGAAATTCCGACCCGAAGGGCGGAAGTTCCGGCCTGCTGCTAGAGAAACTCCAGGAAAAACAGGCACACACAAAACTGGACATGAGCGTAAGACAACAATGGTTCAGGGATGAGATGGGGCTTAGGCGAAGATCTCAAACTGTCATAATATGGTACGACACTCATAATTGCAAGATAGAAAGATAAAAGCCAATTATGAGTGCTTTTCCATGAGGCGCACATAGTGACACATATAGGTCTAGAAGAACCAAAAACCAAAAAAAAAACACCAAATAAGAATCAACTCCTGACATGAGGAGGTCGGTGGCTGAAGCCACCATGTATGAGTTCATGGCATGACACCGCGAAGATGTATCTTGGGTCCATAACCAATACTCCTCCTCATTAAAGCTCACAATTCATGAATTGAAACAGAGACAAATGAAATTTACTTTATGCATATTGGGGGGAGGGTGAGCCCAATTTATTAGGTCAACACTCCCCCTAAAACCATGCCTACACCTAAACCAAATAGAAGTTGAACCTATAGGTGTGTATGTAAGATGGTCAAGTCAAGCTTCTTGAATCCACGATATTTAGCTCATTCCTCAAATAAGTGAATCTTGCTTCATCAAGTGGCTTCGTGAATATATTGGCAAGTTGGTCTTTGGTTGGAACATAGGCTAGCTCAATATCTCCATGGGCAACGTGATCCCGAATGAAGGGATGACGGATCTCAATGTGCTTGGTTCTTGAATGTTGCACCGGGTTGTAGGCGATCTTGATAGCACTCTTATTGTCACACAATAGAGGCACTTTGTCACAATTGACACCGTATTCCTTTAAAGTTTGCCTCATCCATAACAATTGAGTGCATGCAGTAGCGGCGGCCACATACTCAGTTTCGGCAGTGGAGAGAGATATATAATTTTACTTCTTAGAATACCAACTCAGCAAGGACCTACAAAGAAATTGGCAAGCCCCGGAAGTTGATTTCCTATCATCTTGATCACCGGCCCAATTCGAGTCCATGTACCCACAAGGAGTGAAAGATGAATCCCTTGGGTACCACAAACAAAACCTTGGGGTATGAACCAAATATCGTAGGATTCTCTTGACCGCCAACATGTGGCTTTCCTTAGGAGCCGCTTGATACCTTGCACACACACCTACACTCAACACAATACCGGGTCTAGATGCACAAAGGTAAAGTAATGAACCAATCATGGAGCGGTAGAGCTTTTGATCCACATCTATACCCTTTGGGTTAAGTTGTAGATGGCATTTGGTATCCATATGAGTCTTCTTCTCCTTAGCATCCGCCATATTAAACCTCTTGAGCATGTCTTGAATATACTTTGCTTGGCTAATTAAAGTCCCTCCTCTCAATTGCTTGATCTCAAATCCAAGGAAGAACTTCAACTCACCCATCATGGGCATCACAAATCTATCGATCAGAAGCTTTGAAAATTCATCATTAAAAGCTTTGTTAGATGAGCCAAAGATAATATCATCAAAATATAGTTGGCATATGAAAAGATCCCCTTTAACCCTCTTAGTAAAAAGAGTGTGATCAATTTGCCCAACTTCAAATCCACGGTCTAACAATAACTCTCTAAGGTGCTCACGCACGTGGGGCTTGTAAGTCCATAGAGCGCCTTATCAAGCTTGTAGAAATGGTTAGGGAAGTTGAGGTCCTCGAACCCCGGGGGTTGCTTAACAAACACCAACTCCTTTAGGGGACCATTAAGAAAGGCACTTTTAACATCCATTTGTTGCAATTTAAAGTTATAATGGGATGCATAGGCAAGAAGGATACGGATGGACTCAAGGCGAGCCACGGGAGCATAGGTCTCTCCAAAATCAATGCCTTCAACTTGAGAGTACCCTTGAGCCACCAATCTAGCCTTGTTCCTCACAACCATGCCATGTTCATATTGCTTGTTCTTGAAAATCCATTTTGTGCCAATAACATTGCGGCACTCCTTTGGATTCTCAACTAACTTCCATAGTTTATTGCGCTCGAAATTGAGCTCTTCATGCATGGCTTCCAACCAATCCGGATCTTCAAGAGCTTCAGACACTTTCTTCGGTTCCACCATGGCGATGTGAGCGTGATGGTCACTAAAGTTTGCCAATTGCCTCCGGGTGGACACCTTGCCTCTCAAATCACCAATCACCTTTTCAAGAGTATGTTCACGAATTTCCATGGATCTTGCAACTCTAGCTTTCTGACAAGCTTCGATATCTTCATTTGACCTTGGAAGAATCTCTTGATCAACTTGATCATTTGAGTCCCCGTCTTGACCGGAAAGTTGACCTTGATCATCAATAGGCACGGCTTCAACATTTGAAGAAGAAGATGATTGATCAAGGTCTTGATCATGGCTAGCATCACAAATAGGTGAGTTTGGCTCTTGCATAGCAACTTGATCAAGGGGTTGAGGGTATTCAACTTGTTCTTGGGTTGGTGCAATAAGCTCTTCATTGGAAAGATTTTCTTGTGTAGATGAAGGCTCCACTTTAGTAGAGCATTGTCCTTCTCGATTCGCCACAAGGGTTTCCTCAATGGGGCGAAAAAATCCCACTCCCATTCTTATTATGGCTTCTTGAGGAATTTCATCATCTACATCGGAAACATGAAATTGCGCCACTTGGGAGCCGTCATTTTCCTCGAACACCACACTACAAGATTCTATGATACGCCGTGAGGCTTTATCATAGATTCTATAAGTGTGGGGATTCGGCACCGTAACCAACAAAGATACCCTCTAGTGATTTAGATTCAAATTTAGTTAAGCGACAACCTTTGATCAAATAGAAACACTTACAACCAAAGACACGGAAGTAGGAGATGTTAGGCTTGTTGCCGGTGAGGATCTCATAGGGAGTCTTGTTCAACCCTTTGCGGAAGTAGAGCCGGTTGGATGAGTGACATGCCGTGGATATAGCCTCTACCCAAAAACTCAATGGAGACTTAAACTCCGCTAACATGGACCTTGCCATATCCATAAGAGTCTGGTTCTTCCTCTCGGCTACACCAATTTGTTGAGGGGTGTAAGTTGCAGAATATTGATGGTGAATACCCTCTTCACTAAGAAATTGGTTGAGAGTGTAGTTCTTGAACTCGGAGCCATTATCACTTCTAATTGCCAATATGGGGACATTGTGTTGACGTTGCATTTCATTGGAGAAGTCGATGAAGGTTTGTTGGGTCTCACTCTTCGACTTGAAGAAATAAACCCAAGTGAATCTTGAATAGTCATCAACAATTACCAAGCAATACTTCTTCCCACCAAGACTAGCTTCGGGAACGGCACCAAAAAGATCCACATGGAGAAGCTCCAATATCCTCTTGGATGAAATAATAGTCTTGCTTGGATGGGGAGAATCATGCATCTTTCTTTCAACACAAGCCCTACAAACATGATCTTTGGCAAAAGAGACATCTTCTTTTAGTCCGAGAATGTGGCCACCCTTGTGAAGACTTTGCAAAATTCTCATGTTGACATGGGCTAGGCGGCGATGCCACAACCATCCCTTGTCGGCCTTTCCGAATAGGCACATCAAATTTGTAGTGGTTTTCCCCGAAAAGTCCACCACAAACAAATCATTTTCGACGTACCCAACATAAGCGACCTCTAGAGACTTGCTCCTCAAGAGTACCACGATATCAATATCAATAAAGACGGCAAAGCCCATCTTATTAAGTGCATGAACGGAAAGTAAATTATAACCAAGGGTTTTAACAAGCATGACATTCACTAGGGTGATATCCCTAGCAACTACCACCATGACAAAACCCGATACCTTGGATTTTGATCGATCTCCACAAGTGACGGTTGCATGATTTAGATTTGGTCTCATCTCCGTCATTATCACCTTGCTTCCGGTCATATGACTTGTGCATCCACTATCAAGCACCCATTTTGACTCACCGGAAGCATAGTACTACAAGAAATCATTGCTTTGATTTAGGTCCCCATTTTGCAATGGGTCCTCTTTTGTTAGCAACAAGGGTCTTGGGAACCCAAATAGAACGAGCAATAGGAACATTTCTAGGACCAACAAATTTAGCATAGATATCCCCATAATAATCAACATATACAATATAGTGGGGGTTAGTTTTTCCCGCAAAGTCATCACTAGTGGTTTTGCCCCTTGTGGCACCACCACTAGTAATGTTGACCTTCTTGGCTTGAGGGGTCTTCTTTGCTTGAGGAGCCCTAGCATCCTTCATGAAGATCTCTTTCTTCTTTTCCTCCTCAACAAAGCCAACACCACTTCTCCCCTTTTGTGAAGTAACAAAGGGTTTCTTGCCTAAGGAGATGGCTTTAGCAAGATTGATCTTCAACCTAGAATTTTCCTCAATAATATTTGCATGATCACAAGTAGTAGGTGTGGAGGAACTAGGCATATCAATTTTAGACGGTTGAGCTTGAAGTTGTTCATACGACTTGGTGAGGGTAGAGTGTTCACTCTCCAAAGCCTTGTGAGCCTTGGAAAATTTCTCTAGCTCCTCGGTTAGTCTAGAATGACCAACACCAAGCTCGACCTTTTCTTTCTTACTTGCTTTGTATTTAGCAATTGCATGGTCCCGTTCTTTAATGAGCTTAGCGACAATTAAATCATTTGACTCTTCTATAGATTCTAATTGTTCCTCAAGAGTAACCCTAAGCTCACGCTATTCTTGAAGATTATCTTTCAAGGATGCAATTTCCATAGCATCCTCTCTTTCAATCTTACCCTTGACCTCAAGCATCTCTTGAGCCTCACCATATTGGCTCATGAGAACTTCGAAGTGCTTCTTGGTTTCACCTTGCAAGTTAGTTATAAAACGATCGAAGGCAACAATTTCCTCTTTAATTCTAAGACTAGTAGCATCACTCATATTATTCATAGTCTTATGAGATGGAGAGGATGATACCTCGGTGGCATTAGCCATGAGACATCTCGCAGAGGGGTTGGAGACATTTTCATTGGGGGATTCAAAGAGGGAAGGAGATGAAGAAGATGCTATGGCAATGGTGGCCACTTCACTTGTGGTTTCTTATTCGTCTTCCTCGGATGAGTACTCTTCTTGAGCAAGCAACACAATTCTTGGAGGCTTCTTGTTGTTGGCATTCTTCTTGAAGAATGGTTTCTTGTGAGCGATTGATACGTGTCAAATGTATCTATAATTTTTGATTGATCCACGCTAGTTTTGTGATGTTGTCACATGTTTTTATTATCATATTAATCATTTTTATGCATTTTGTTGGACTAACCTATTGACAAGATGCCTAGTGTCAGTTTCCTGTTTTTGTTGTTTTTGTATTTCAAAAAGTCCACCACAGGAAATATCGTCGGATTGCGCTGAAAATTTACAGAGATTTTTTATGCGACGGAAGACACCAGAAGACCAAAGGGCAGCCCTGGGGCCACCCACAGGGCAGGGACGGCCTCCTGCCATGGCCCCCCCCTTGGCCCGCGGGTGGGACCCGCCCCTACTCCTGGTGGGTCCCCTCAGCCCCCTCCGACGCCTATAAAATCCCTAAAACCCTAAAAACGACGGGGGTGGCCATTATTTTCCAGAAAAGTCATCCCGAGGTACCATCAACTCAAACCCTAGTTCCAGGGTGATTCTGAAGCAGATCCGGCACTCTGCCGGAGGGGAGATCGATCCTGGAGGGCTCTTCATCGCCATGCCTTCCTCCGGGATGATTTGTGAGTAGTCCCACCTTGGACCTCGGGTCCATGGCAATAGATAGATGGTAGTATCTCTCTCCTGTGCTTCATGTCTTATGATCTTGTGAGCTGCCTAACATGATCAAGATCGATTATTGTAATGCTATGTGATGTGTTTGCTGGGATCCGATGGATTATAAAGTTATGATCAGATTGTGCATGATTCTTATATGTTGATTTATGTTCTTGCATGTGATGTCTACTACACACTTCTATTATTTTAGACTTGTTGGGCCTCCAAGCACAGAGGTTTGTAGGACAGCGGCACATTTCCCTTAAGTGAGTAACCCAAGGTTTATCGAATCCACGGGAGGTAGAGGTCAAATATATCCCTCTCAAGCAACCCTGCAATTAAGATACAAGAAGTCTCTTGTGTCCCCAACACACCTAATACAATTGTCAGTTGTATAGGTGCACTAGTTCGGCGAAGAGATGGTAAAATGCAAGTGATATGGATGGTAAAAGGTGATTTTGTAATTCTGTAATAAAAATGGCAGCAAGCAAACAAGTGACAAAAGTGACTAAAAACGGTGTATGCAATGCTTGGAAACAAGGCCTAGGCTTCATACTTTCACTAGTGACTACTCTGAACATCATTAACATAATTAAACACAAGATAGTTCCCACAAAAATACATGCATGGTAGACGTTACTCGGAGATAATTCTTTTGTGGATCAAATAGGATGAGAATTGCGTAGGGCTACGAAAAGCACACCTTAAAGTTCGTATTCCACATCTACGGACACTTCATGCTGTCACTATCCGCATCCAAAGATAGTACTAACAAACACCACAACCTATTTCTTCAATAGTCTCTTTCTTCAATAACACAAGCATCAAGAAACCTCATGATCTATTTAATCCAATAATAATAAAGAACAAACTCATGATGAAGATCCTGTTGGGAATATGCCCTAGAGGCAATAATAAAATGGTTTATTAGCATATTCATGTTTATGATAATAGTTTATTCTCCATGCTATAATTGTATTAACCGGAAACATAATACATGTGTGGAATATAAACAACCAGGTGTCCCTAGTAAGCCTCTACCGGACTGGTTCGTTAGTCAAGAGATGGTTAGAGTTTCCTAACCATGGACTTGTTACAGTCACTTGAAAACGGAGTCATATCATTAGGAGTAATGATGTGATGGACAAGACCCGATAATAAAGAGTTGCAATTGATCGTGTCACACAAGTTTCATTGCCAAACGCTTTTAGTATGCCAAGTATAGTTTCCTTCGACCATGAGATTATGTCGCTCCCGTTTACCGGAGAAATGCTTTGTGGACATCAAACGTCACTTCGTAACTGGGTGATTATAAGGTGGCTTTCAGGTATCTCCGATGGTATTTGTTGGGTGACATGAATCAAGACTGGGATTTGTCCTTCCTTGTGAAGGAAAAGATATCTCTGGGCCCTCTCGGTAATATAGCATCAGAAAGGTTGCAACCATGTGATTAAGTGTTAATCACGGAGATCCTATATTATGGACGAGTAAAGAGAATTTGCCAGGTAACGAGATGAAACTAGATATGGAGATATCGACGATCATATCTCGGGCAAATTAAATATCGGTGAGACAAAGGGAATCGTATACGAGATTAAGAATCTCCGGCATCGTGGTTCAATCGATAAAGAACTTCGTTGAATATGTAGGAGTCAATATGGGCATCCCGGTCCCGCTATTGATTATTGATATGATCATGTCTGCATGTTCTCGAACCCGTAGGGTCACACACTTAACGCTCCGATGTAGCTAGGGTTAGTGATGAGATAATTTGATGGTATGAATGAATATTTATTCGGAGTCTCGGATAGGATCCCGGACGTCACGAGGAGTTCCGGAGGAGTCCGGAGAATAAGATTCATATAAGGAAAGTGGTTTCCGGAGGTATTGGAAAAGTTCCGGAATATTTCGGTAGGGTACCGGAAGATTCTAGAAGGTTCTAGAGGGGTCTAGAAGTGGGGCCCATAGGAGTATGGGGCCCACATGATTTAAAGGGGTGGTGGACTGGCCTCATGGGCCAGCCGCACCACAGCCCTAAGGGGCCCATGCGTGTGGGCTTGGAGCCCAAGAGGGGAAGGGGGCCGGCCACCAAACCCTAACCCTAGGGCGGCTGGCTTGGGGGCCACTCCTCCCCTAGCCGCCGGCCCTAGGAGGGGGTGGGGCGCACCCCCCTTGGCCTCCTATATAAGGAGGGGCAAGGGGAGGGGTGCGGCAACCTTTTGGCTGCCCATTGCAAACCCTAGCCGCCCCCCTCTTCTCCCTCCACCTCCACCACTTGCGCCACCCCTCCCGGAGGGCTGCCGCGAGATACACCTCCTCCCTTGCTACACCACCCCTAGCCGTAGGGCTGCTGCACCATTTCTTCCTCTCCCTCTCCTCTTGCTTGGCTTGGCGAAGCCCTGCTCGTGGAGACTACACCATCAACGCCACCACAACCGTCGTGGTGCCGAGATCCATCTAGCCATCTCCACCTTGCTTGCGGGATCAAGAAGGAGGAGATCTACATCGAGCCGTACGTGTGGATACCGCGGGGGGTGCTACCCCTTGTGGCACTTCATCGGATTGGATCGCGTGGAAATACATCTCCTCGCGACTAGATGAGTCTAGTTGCGGGGATCGACTAGCCAACCCCTGCACCGACAAAACGCGTTTGTTGATCTTCAAGGGTAAGATATTGGATCTCATCTTCGCTACCCTCCATCTAGTAGATCTAGATCCTTGGGGTTTATTCCGCTTGTTGTGTAGGAAAATTTTTGTTTTCTATGCAACGACCCCTTCAGTGGTATCAGAGCCTAGATCTATTCGTAGATATTGGTGCGATTAGAACACAAGTGTTGTGGGCGTTGATGTTTTATGTTGCTACCTTCTCGCGTGCACTTTGCATCTTTGCGGTATTGTGAGATTGAAGCGGCCCGGACCAACCTTACTCGTCCACGCACGAGAGACCGGTTCCACGACAGACATGCAACTTGTATTGCATAAGTGGCTGGCGGGTGTCTGTTTCTCTTACTTTAGTGAAGATGCAATTTTCAATGGAAGACCTTTCAAAAGGATGAGTAAATAAGCAACTACTATATCACCGTTGTGGTTTTGCGTAGATTAGAACGGTTCTATCTCGTTGACCCAAGCCACGTAAAAATTGCATAAACAAAGTAGAGGACGTCTAACTTGTTTTTGCAGAGGGGGTCATGTGATGTGGTATGGCCAATGTGTGATTTGTGATAATGTATGCAATGATCATGTTTGTAATCTTTCGCGACTTGCATGTCGTCGAGTACGGCAACCGGCAGGAGCCATATGGTTGTCTTTTATTTTAAGTGACCTGCATGTCATTGAATCACCATGTAATTGCTTTACTTTATTGCTAAGAGTAGCATTAGTTGTAGTCGCAATAGTTGGTGGACAACCATGGTGATGGCGCCACGATGATGGAGATCATGCCGAAGATGGAGATCATGCCAGTGCTTTGGAGATGGAGATCAAAAGCACAAGAAGAAAGGCCATATCATATCACAATTATGAATTGCATGTGATGTTAATCCTTTTATCCACCTTATTGTTATGCTTAGATGTGATCGCGACGGTAGCATGATAAGGTGATCTCTCATGTTAATATCAAGATGTGTTCTCCCCTAGTATGCACCGTTGCCAAAGATCTTCGTTTCGAAGCACCACGTGATGATCGGGTGTGATAGATTCAACGTTCACATACAACGGGTGTAAAGCCAGATTTACACACGCGAAAATACTACGGTTTCCTTGACGAGCCTAGCATGTATAGACATGGCCTCGGAACACAAGAACCGAAAGGTTAAACACGAGTCATATGGACGATATGATCAGCATGGCGATGTTCACCTTTGAAGCTACATCATCTCACGTGATGATCGGTTGTGGTGTAGTGGATTTGGATCGTGTGTCACTAAACAACCAGAGAGATGTTGAGTTTAGTGGGAGTTCATTAAGATGAACTAAAAATTTTCATAAACAAAAGTCCAGATGTCTTTGCAAAAATCCTTGTAGATCATGGTCGACTACGGTAGTCTGTTCGTTGCTGAATACTGCGTCTCGATGGGTCATTTTGTTAAGTGGTACCTGTATTTGAAAGAAGTCCTAAACACCCATGCTCAGCTCTACGTGCTAGAAGAACCAATAGGAGATAAACCAAAAAAAAAATTCTGCAAGCGATGAGGAGTACATGGAGTGGTTTTGAACCACCTACTTGAAAGTCAAGTGGATGATGTGCACCTTCATGAATTCTTACCTAAGTAGACAATTCAAGAACTTGACTACAATGGAGATTGTTGGTGAACTGAAAAATTGTTTTTCAGCACAAGTTAGAATTGTAAGGTTTGAATGTCTGAACGGTTTTCTTTCACTCAAGATGGAAGAGAACACTTGCTTGGAACAACACCTGAGGATAATGCATGAGATACATCATCGTCTAGTGCTTGTTTGGAACCACGAGATGAATGACGGTTTCGCGATAGATGGGGGTGATACGCTAGCTTCTCCCCAGCTTTCAAGAATTGTGTCGGAGACTAGGTCATGGGAAGGGATTTGATCACTTTCTGTGAGTTTGTGTCTCGGCTGCGTCATGTCAAAGTGGAACCCATAGCAAGAGAAGTTGACAAGGCAGAAAGTATATATTGATATACATGTTATAAGTGTTTAAGTCCAAATTGCAATTGTGGCGGTTCCGATAAGTATTTGATACTCATTCTGTTTTATGAAAACAGAACCTGCTGCTTGAGATTTGCATAAAGGATATGGAAGACGTTGTGGAATAATGGCAATCAAAGAGTTGATGCTGGCAACGATCTGTCTCTACATTTATCGTTTTGATTAAAGGATTTGAATAAGTTTTGTAATCGAATTAAGTGTGATTTTGATTAGTGTGTCTTGCTTATGTGAGACGGTTATTCATGTTAAAGACAATGGTTGTTCTATTTTCATGAGTGATCCTTTTTGGAAATCACAAGTTTCGATTATAAGTGTATTATTCTTATTATAATCTAGATGATAAATTGGTTGAACATTTATAAAATAAAAGACATACTAAAATATCCAAAACTTAATAATGACAATTGTTTTAGTCGTGCTAAAGATTGAATAAACATTTTGATGTTTTATCAATGCGCCTTGTTGAAGGAGTATGACTAAAAATGCCACCCTTTGGAAGTGTGTCATGAGTTGCCGAAAATAAGCACAAGTGTTGGTTGTATTTTCAGCAAATGTTAGATGTCATTATTTTGTGTACTCCATCATAAATGATTAAATAGGTGTATTTATTCGAGTTATGATATTTGATGAGATCAAATAAATTTCTGGAGTTTAGGATATTAAGTTAACAAGAAAATTGAGTCTTTATGATTTGATCAAAAGAGACAAAATATTTGAGTTATATGTTAGTATGCGGACTTGTGAGAAGTGTTATCACAAATTACAATATTTAGAATATTTTCAAAGGAGTTTGATATGTCCTAAGATATTGTAATCACACCACTATTTGATATTGTGTGGTCCTCAAAGAAGGGTTTTATTTCAGGGGTTTAATAATAGCATTTAGATTTATTTGATAAACACTCTGTTTAGAAATAAGGATCTATTTAATGATTCGCATAAACATTTTTCATATGAGTTATGAGAAAAGGTGGTTCATTAATTATGAGATAATTAGAGACTATTGCGAATAATGTTGTAGTATATTCATAAGTATGACTATGAATGTGATTCCACAATGTGAGGACTAAAAGGGGCAAACCAATTTGTTGGTTGTGCTAAATGTTTTAGTGGATTTACGTCAAAAAGGTTTCATTGATAAAAGAATTGATGGAATGGAAAAGCTAAAACCTTGCTTGTTTATGTATCAAGTGGCACATATGTAAAGTGCTATGTTGGTTAAAACTTGACACATAAGGGAATTAATGATGGTGATCATTGAATTTCGGTTTAGCCTTGTCTAAAGAAAAGTAGGATTCAAGAATATAAAGTTTTGTCAGGTTACAAAATAATATTCATGATTTACTTGTCATGTTTGAGAAACAAGACATACCTACGAAAACTACAAAGAAGAAATAGAAACCTTAAATACGAAAGTGACTAAGAGTCATCCTATGTTAAGTTTAAATCACAAAGTAATTGTGCTTGAATTTTGTGAAAGTGATGTTTCACATATTTATTCCTCAAAAGGGGTTTTTGTAGAGAATAATAAAACTTAAAGCTAGTAGAGTACTAGGGTTCGTATAAAGAGTTCTCGATATTAATAGTTAATTAAGAATTTTGGAGGTGTCCAAAATATCGAGAAAATACATGAGTGTGATCTAATTAAATATGTGGTGACATATATTAAGTTAGAGCAGAAACTATTTTCCAAGATCAAATATGTGATGACATATGTTTGAGTGGGAGCTAGTTAAATCATGGTCAAATATAATGATAACATATTTCTGAGTGGGAGCCAAAGTGGTTTCACAATTTAATATGTGTATGGTGTATATTTGAGTGGGAGTTTACAACATCTTGTTTGAGTGAAATGGAGATTTCATAAATGTTGTAAATAAGTCAGGAACCAACGTATAACTTGTGAAGTTAGAAATTGAACGTCAAATATCCATGGAGATGGATTTATCTATGGAGGATAGATATGTTTGATAAAGCATCATGTCAGGATGTTTAACCTAAGTGAGATTTTGAAGGAGTTCAAAATAAAACAAGAGAAGAAAGGTTTATCTGCTTGTGAAAAATAGGTGAAACATTGAGTTGATAACTCAGTACAAAAATGATGGTTGGGAGGATATGTTAGAATTCGCTATGAATTGTTCATAGGTCTAAAACTTATAAGAACCATGTGTTTGTATTTGACGATATGTGACCCAAGTTCTTGGTTAGAAGAACATGTTAAATGAGGAGTCATTTTTCATGGAGTTGAGATCTAGAGATTGGTAGACTTGGTTGAAGTCATAAAACCAAACTAGATTGGGGATCTCATGATAGCAGAAGCGCAGCGAAAGCATGATCGGAAATATCGAAGTGACATGATTGCACTGTCGATTTGTGAGTCTACAACATATAGGAGTATATGATTAATTCAAGGATTAAAAGATATAATATTATGGTTTGAGAAAATTTTGTTTCAAGACTGAGTGCGTTCCGGGTGCACATGCTATGAGAAAGTCCTCTTGACTGATCATACGTCATGTAGGCATAAAAGGGAAACGAAAATCTCACTCTCTAACCAAATATATTATATTCATCATATGATGATGTGAGTTTATCATGTGATGATATGAGGTTATCATGTGATGATAAATAATGTCAAATTAGGTGACATTGACGTTTGCAAAGAACATAAAGAACTGTA
>QRDG01000451.1:2222190-2261920 GCA_012064385.1 Puccinellia tenuiflora | reverse complement strand
TAGCAGAAAAGTCCTTGCCTTTGTCGCAATTCACAATTCGGTCCCTCGCCTCGCATTTATGTGGACTGTGGGTTTTTTCGGTTTTGAGAGGGATTCTTTTGCAAAAGCGTCACGGGGGTGCGCATGGACCGTTGGATCGAAGCCGGACGGTGTGGATCGTCGCACTATTCATCACTGTTCAGTACTGTAGTTGTACAGTGCCTGGGCAGCTCTCAGCTCGTGAAAGTGACAGTCTTTCATATAGTTAGGGATTTTTGTAAAGCGCGGGGACGTTTCTGCAAAGATGTCTCTCTTAGGAGGGCCGTTTCACAATTTTTGGAAAATGTGGGGACTTTTTTTGCAAAAAAAGTGTAAAACACGTGGGCGTTTCCGCAAATGTGTCTTACTCGGGAGGGCCGTTTCGCAAATTCTAGAAAATGCGGGGGCTTTTCTAGAAAAATGACAGGCGTTGTTCAGGGACGTTTCTGCAAAGATGTCTTACTCGGGAGGGCCGTTTCACAATTTCTGCAAAAAAAGTAAAACATGGGGACGTTTCTGCAAATATGTATTACTCAGGAGGGCCGTTTCGCAATTTCTGGAAAATGCGGGGGCTTTTCTGGAAAACGCCGGGCAATGTTTAGGGACGTTTCTGCAAAGATGTCTTACTCGGGAGGACCGTTTCATGATTTTTGGAAAGTGCGGGGACTTTTCTGCAAAACAATGTAAAACACGGGGACGTTTCTGCAAATATGTCTTACTCGGGAGGGCCGTTTCGCAATTTCTGGAAAATGCGGGGGCTTTTCTGGAAAAATGGCGGGCACTGTTCGGGGACGTCTCTGCAAAGATGTCTACTCGGGAGGACCGTTTCACAATTTTTACAAAAAATGTAAAACATAGGGACGTTTCTGCAAATATGTCTTACTCGGGAGGGTCGTTTTGCAATTTTTGGAAAATTTGGGGGCTTTTTCTGAAAAACGCCTGGCACTGTTCAGATATGTTTCTGCAAATATGTCTTACTCGGGAGGGCCGTTTCATAATTTCCGGAAAAATGCGGGGGGTTTTTTTTGCAAAAAAAAGTAAATCACATGGACGTTTCTACAAATATGTGTTACTCGAGAGGGATGTTTCGCAATTTCTCAAAATGCGGGGGGCTTTTCTGAAAAGACGCCGGGCGCTGTTCAGGTACGTACAACGTCTTACTCGGGAGGACCGTTTCACAATTTCTGGAAATTGCGGGGACGTTTCTACAAATATGTCTTAATCGGGAGGACCGTTTCGCAATTTTTGAAATCACGGGGCTTTTCTGCATAAAACCACCGAATGCCTGAGGCTCTCCCAGGCCGCGAAACAGCTCGTCTTTATACTGTGGATGGATGGATGGATTTATCTTGACTAACTAAGAGGCTAATAACATTTTTAGTTCGTATGAATTGTACTGTAGGAGAAGTATATACATTATAGCAAGGCACGATAAAAATGCGTACATATATACGTGAGGGGAGTCAAATACAACAACTCGATCTTCATATGTCCGTATATACATTATAGCAAGGAAGCAAGTGAGCCAAAGTTCAGTTACAACAGCAGCGAAGATATCAATTGCACTTAACCTTTACACCAACATAATATCAGGAATTAGTAAAAAACATTAAGGATACACACAATCAAAAGATAAAAGAAACAACGTACTCTGCCACAGTGATCAATTAATCGCTGCAGCTGGATCCAAACCACCACCAAAAACAACACTCAAGACTATAGAAGATGTTCTCCAAAACAACGTCTTCAAAAAGAGAACAGTATGCAAACATCATCGTTGCCCGATCAACAAATCTTAGGTTTTTACAATGAAGAAAGGCTGAACTGTCCAAACAATGCCTTCAAGAAGGAAGCAACTGCCATTTCTAGGTACAACCAATGAAGCTCTGACCTAGATTGCTGGTAAGTTTCGGATGGTGGGTTCACATTAACCAAAATTCTAAAAATTGTCTATATCGCGCTCCTTTGATGTTCAATCCTCGACATATTTTGTTGTTGCTGAATGTTCACCGGGAGGAAGACCCTCCACCTGATCTAAAGATAATTAGCAAATCCATTCTTTCGAACACTAGAAATTTCCATGAAAACATCAAATTAAAGAGCAAGAGACTCAATTTACCCAAGAAAGGACAGAGTGTAGGAGAACTTCGAGTACATGCAAAGCGAAGAGAAAAATGAATGAAGATATAATATCATATGGCCTATCCATGAAAATCGTGTGCTAATGTACAAACGAAAGAAATACTCTTATTTTCTCCGGATCATAAGCAAATTAATGATCCATAAATAGCTAGCTAGCGTCTGGGCTTCAACTAAAAAGAATTAATGTTGGGGTGTGGTCGTCGATGGCGACCCGTCAGGCCGTCACTTCTAGTCATCTCGTGCGCCACCATTCTCCGGCTCCGGTTGATGGTGAGGAGGCAGAGGCATGCGTGCTCCTCCAGCTCCTCGAGCTGGCACCGCAGGTCCTCCCCGCACTCCTCCTCCTCCTTCGCCACCTCCTGCAGCAGCAGCGGCGGCCGCTCGCCGCCGTGCCCCGCCGCGTCTACCGCGATGCGCGCCATGTCGCGCCCGTGCTCCAGCTCGTCGTGCGCGCGCCGCACCATGCGGCTCACCGTGTCCAGGTCCCGACCCACGATGTACGTGCCCCGCGCTGCGGCGTCCACCGCTGCCTCCTTTTCGGCTCGCCGTAGATGTCGACCGCCGTGGTGGCGGAGGGGAAGCTTATGGAAGGCGGACGTCCGGCGCACCGAGGGCCTTATGGTGCTGGTGGCGCAGAATGTCAGGGCGGTGGCCGCACCGGCCCCGACGACGGCGTGCGCGGCAAGGACGACCGCGGCCACCACGACCGCGGCGGACGCGCCGATGAGCGCGGTCGCCGCCGCGCACCGCGCGAAGCGGGCCGCCCGTGCGATCCTCCGCAGCCGGCGCCGCGCTGCCGCGAGGCGCTTGGATAGCGGGGCGCAGCACGCGTGCGTGTCCTGGAACCCGGCCAGCTGCTCACCCGATGGCGAGAGCGGGTTGTCGAGCCGGACATGCCGCTCGAGCGCATCCCTCGCAGCATCTTCGCCGTTTCTTTCCAGCCGGAGGAGCAGTCGCCGGAGCACGAGGTGGTGCCGGCGCGCGGCGCCAGCGGCTGCAAGCAGCGTGGAGCACGCCTCGCATGCCTCCCGCGTGACGTCGAAGTACTCGAGCAGGAGCGCCTCCACACGGCGCCGTTCGTGTCCATGGCACAAGCGCCACCTCCTCCTGTGCTGCCGGCGCCCGGCATGAGCAACTGCCTCTGGGCTCGGCTCCAGCTCGAAGTCGTCGAGTATGGTGTACGAGCACGACGGCTCATCCACTGCTGTGGCCGCACCGTCGGCGTCCATGGAGCTGCGGGAGCTGACCATGGAGGATAGCTTGTAGGAAGAGAGATTGTGCCTGACGCTGCGGTGAGCGTGCGACCAGAGGTCGAGGAAGGATCTGGACTTGAAGGCGCGGCCGTACTCCTCGTCGACGTCCAGCGGGCTGCGCTGCCGTGGCGGCCCCGGCGGGTTCAGAGTAATGGACGATGATGAGGTGCTCCCCTCCATCATGGTGTCTGCTGCAATGCACGAAGGAATTCAAGGAAGTTATTAGATCACGCCACACTATATCATCATATACAGTCTATGGCAACGCGTCAAGAAATAATTCACTTGAAACTATAAGAAAGAAAGGAAGCAAGAAAGAAAGAAATGAAAAGAGGAAGCGTTAAGAAATGGTGTTGAGACTTATGTTGCATGTACAGGTTGGTGTTGCTTGAGATGCAAGTGAAGTGGTAGCAATTGCAATTAAGAGTGGTAGTAGTGTGCAGCGTTTACAAGTTAAACTCATTTGAAATTTGGAAACGGTATATATTAGCCATCAAGAAATTCAAGCCCTCTAATTAGTATTTGGACATTGTTTCAAGTGACATCAAAATTAAGATCACAAAGTGAAAGACAATGGTGATAATGATTTCTCGAGAAAAAGCCAGGGAGATTTGAGTCAGAAAAAATGGCCGTGTGCATCAACCAATGGCGAGCCCGTGACTTTCCCCTCTCTTAAAGAAGAGAGTGAAAAGTTACACTATTCTTACCGGTCTAAAAACCTTAGCTCCATTGATATAACCAAATTTCTACATATTATTACAGGATTTTAAAAAGTACTGATGATGCTACCGAAATAGTGGTAGAATGCGGAAACTTACGGGTGCCGATGCTAAGTATGGATTTAGCCAACGAAGAGGATGAAGAAAGTCTCATTTGATCTACGAGTACTTGAACGAAGAAATGTTTATCTTCTCTCTCTCTCTCTCTCTCTCTCTCTCTCTCTCTCTCTCTCTCTCTCTCTCCTCTCTCTCTCTCTCTCTCTCTCTCTTAACTTATATATATGCACTTGGATCTTCTTTTTGCGGATATATTTTTTTTTAGAAAAGGGGGTGCGGATCCCCGGCCTCTGCATCAAAATGATGCACACAGCCACCCGCTTATTTCATTGCCAAAACACAACCTTACAAGAGTATTACAAAGATAAACCCGAAACGAAGCCACCAAACTAGCGACCGCTCGCTACACCTACACCACTGATGAAGGGTGTGGACAAGAACAGAGCCGCATGCTCTGCCAACACACCAACGCGCATCATCAAAAAATCCCGAAGACCACACCAAGCCGCCCGTTAGCAAGCAAGGGGCACAACAGGTCCAGCAGACCCTCAGCGGCACCGATGCACACGCTACAGAAGTCGCCGCCGCCGTCTTCCTCTAACCCATCTTCATCTTCAGGACACACCAAAGTAATAAACTTGTCAGGCCTGCCATCGACGCCGCCATGGCGCCAGATGGCGCCTTCACCCTGCGCGCGTCCATCACCCCGCATCCGTCGCTGAGACCCCGCCGCGCCACGCCGCCGTGGCTCATCGTCTTCTATGCAGTAAATGCAACGCCGCTCCCACCGCTGAAAACTTCCACTGGTCCCTCGAACCGATGCACACCTCCAAGAATGATGCCCCCAACGGGAAGGACGACACAGAAGCGCCGCCATCATCCGATCGACTGATCAAGGGTTTCCCCCCGGAGGTAGCGGAAGGAGGTGTGAGCTTCACCTCGGCGATGCCTTCAGTAAGGAGACGGCACGCAAGGTGTCGCCATCACCGGCTCCGGCCACCGGCCGGGAGCAGGGTTTTCACCCGGATCAACTCCACACATCTCCATCCAACTGATTAGACATCAGACCGACCACCTTCAGAGACCTCGATGCCAGCCAACCGAACCAGATCCGAAGAGCTGGAAGGACCGGCCCAAACCCGATCTGGAGGCAACCTCCATGATCTGGTTCACCGGAGTCGCGGCGGCCGAACACCTCCGCAACCCGGGGCCCACCGCGCCGCTGCTCCACGTCGTCGAAGAAACTGCCGGCAGGGCACCCGTACCTTGCCGACAGCGCCGCCAGATCTGACCGGCGAGTAGCCCGAACCGTCCCAGCGCGTCGCTGCGGCCACCAAGCCAGCCCGCCGGACGCCGCCTCTTCGCTCCTCGGCGGCCTCCATGGCAGGGAGCAAGAGCTTGGACGCGAAGATCCAGCGCCTTCCCGCCGACGTGCTCATCGCAGCAGCCATCGCCCCGCCGCCACCTTCCCCGGGATGCGCACGCGTTTCCGGCGACCCCTCTAGCAGCGGCGGTGCATGGGAGAGAGGAGGAGGGAACCTAGCGGTGGCAGCTAGGGTTCCCCCGTGTCGCCAGGGTCTCTACCAACCAACTATCCCAAAAGACCGATCTGATAGGAAGTGGTGGTATAATATACTTAACACACTTCACAACACCCCCTCTCACGTGTGACGGGAGAAGAGAAAGTCAACACGTGAATAGAAGAAGAGCACACCGGAACATCGGTGGCTAAAAGCTCCCCTCCAGCCCTCTTTCGAGCGGAGAAATAATTGGGAGAAAAACGCCGGGGTAGGACTCGAACCTGAGACCTGAGGCTCTGTACGTACTTGGTGCTGAACTAATTAATTAAGGCCTAGTATATAGCTAGCGTGCACACATGCATATATGAACGCGAATGAAGGTGTTGATCGACCGATGCCACGTAGTAGTACAAAAGTTGTTACTCATACGTAGGGGGTAACATCCAGCCTCCACTATATTTCTTCAACGTACGACCAAACACCAAGTATACGTCCCGTTGATTGCAGGTCGCCAGCCTATCTATTTCGGTCGAGGTGAGCACCGCAACCACAAGTAAGGTAACCGTCGTCCCCCGTAAGTTCAACGGCCAGTAAGGCGAGCTTCAGCCACCTCATTAATGGCTACGCGTTATGTACGGTTAGACACTGTGTGTTACCCAGGAGGAAATCAATCGATTGATTCACGATCGACTGGATGGTGACTGCGCGAATGAACCTGCTCCAAATCAAGTTCATCTCTTCTAAAGATCAACTAGCTGGAAGCCATTGTCACTTGCTCTATTTGAGGGATGTCGATGCAATCTGAACTTGCTGAATTCTTCACGACGCGGTTAAGATAGACGGAGGGTGTTAGACTTAGTTTTGTATATCTGTGTATTTGCATATGTATTTGTATCATTGTATACCTTATATAATGTGAGATAATCCACGTTACAGCGTCTGACTAGTTCCCCCAAAATAAATTGTTTCACTGAAGGAGATTGCCGCCATGACCAGATTCCACCATGAAGACCTCCATCTCCCCCGCTGACGGCACCGCCCGAACTGCTGGCGGTGCTCCTGCGTCGCCTTGCCACCCCACCCTGCCCAAATCCCCTCCACCGCCTGTAATGCAATAGGGTTTGGGGAACTGGCACAACGCATATGCGTGGCCTATCTCTCATATATATATATATATGTGTGTACAAAGATGTACAATACATGTACAGGTTACAGAAGCTACCGTGTAGGTTTACAACATCTAATACCCTCCCTCAATCTTAACTATGGCCTGAAGTATTTAGCAAGTTAAGATTGCGTCGACAACCTTCAAACAAGGGAAGGGGCAATGGCTTGGTGAAGATATCGGCTATTTGATCTTTCGAAGAAACAAACTTGATTTGAAGAAGCTTCTGTGCAACGCGTTCCCTCACAAAATGATAGTCAACTTCGATGTGTTTTGTTCGGGCATGAAATACCGGATTTGATAAAAGGTATGTAGCACCGATGTTGTCACACCAAAGAACAGGAGGCTGATCTTGAGAAACCTTCAACTCTTGCAGTAGAGACTGTACCCAAATAAGCTCAGCAGTGGCATTAGCAACAGCCTTGTATTCAGCCTCGGTGCTACTACGAGATACTGTAGCCTGCTTGCGGGCACTCCAGGCGATCAAGTTAGGACCATGAAAGACTGCATATCCCCCCGTGGATCGCCGATCATCAGGATTACCAGCCCAGTCGGCATCCGAAAATGCAGACAAAATACCAGATGGTGCATGACGAAGGTGAAGGCCGTAGGCAGCAGTGGAGCGGACGTAGCGCAGAATGCGCTTAACAGCAGACCAATGAGGATCACGTGGTGCATGAAGATACTGACACACACGATTAACTGCAAAAGAAATATCAGGCCTGGTGATAGTGAGATACTGTAGACCGCCAACAACACTGCGATACTCAGACGCATCCTCGGAGGAGAGTGGAGACCCATCAAGAGCTGAGAATGAATCAGTCGCAGACATAGGCGTCATGGCAGGCTTACACTGAAGCATACCAGCACGACGTAACACCTCCATGGAGTACTTCTTTTGAGTGAGAGTCAGACCGTCAGCAGAATGAATAACTTCCAGGCCAAGAAAATAGTGCAACTTGCCTAAGTCCTTGATAGCAAAATCCGTACCCAAGGCAGCAATAAGCTTGTCAGAAGCAGTGGCAGAAGAGCTCACCAAAATAATGTCATCGACATAGATCAGAAGATACATGGTAACCTCAGGGCGCTGAAGGAGAAACAGTGAAGTGTCAGCCGTAGAGGGCACAAAACCATGTGCACGAAGGGCACCTCCCAGACGCGCATGCCATGCTCGAGGAGCCTGTTTTAGGCCATAGAGGGCCTTAACCAGGCGACACAAATGTTGTGGACGAGCAGGGTCAACAAATCCAGGTGGCTGTCGCATGTAAACTTCTTCATCCAACACTCCATGAAGAAAGGCATTTTGAACATCCAACTGACGGAGGGACCAACCACGGGTGACAGCCAACGATAGAAGGAGCCGAATAGTAGTTGGTTTGACAACAGGGCTGAAAGTGTCCTCATAATCAAGGCCATACCGCTGTTTGAAGCATTTAGCCACCAAGCGAGCCTTGTACCTCTCAATAGACCCATCTGCATGTTTCTTCACTTTGAAGACCCATTTAGAATCAATAATGTTGATGCTAGAACGAGGAGGTACTAGCTGCCAAGTACCATTCTGATGAAGTGCCTGAATCTCGAGGTCCATAGCAGCACGCCAGTGAGGAATGCTCATAGCAGCCTGATAGTTCCAGGGTTCAGCAGTCGGATCGGCCTCTGCATGTGCCATGCACGCAGCAAGCCAAGCCACGGTGCCATCAGTGTACTCCTTCGGGCGTACAGTGCCAACTACGACTCCGAGTGTGCGGTCGTAGAGACACAGTAGTCGTTGGCGTAGGAGGCAACTCCACTTCGGGAGAATGATCAGAAGACGCAGGAGAGGCTAGTCCAGGCGATGGAGGACTCGGTGGCCCATCGGGCGATGGCGGTCCAGGTGGTGACGACGACCCTGCGGGTGAGGACGGTCCAGGAGATGGCGGTCCAGGAGATGGCGACCCAGGCGAGGGCGGCCGAGACGGGCCGCGCGGTGGTGTCGAAGCAGAGGCTGGGCCGAACGAGGCCAGCCCAGGCGCGGGGAAGGAGCCGGTCGAGGCCGGCTCATGGCGTGGGGAAGCGTGCCCCGCTGCATGGCCCATGCAGCGAGAGACGCTATGATCAACGTCTGCTACGTGATGAGCAGCAGGTGGAGCAGTTGCGTCCAGTAGCTGTAGGCGAGCTCCGCGTCCAGGACCTGCACTGTGGTTAGGCAACAAAATAGGGGAATACGCAACATCCTCAAATTGGTCAGGCGAAACAGGTGATGATTGTAACGATGGTTGTGCAGGTGTGGACAATGGAAGCTTGGAGAAAGGAAACAAATTCTCATCGAAAACGACATCACAGGAGATATAAACTCTATTAGAGGGAACATGCAGACACTTGTAGCCTTTATGAAGAGAACTACAGCCAAGGAACACACATTTTTTAGAACGAAACTCAAGCTTGTGATGATTATAGGGGCGAAGGTGTGGCCAACAGGCGCACCCAAACACCTTAAGGAATGTGTAATCAGGAGTTTCATGGAAGAGGAGCTCAAGGGGTGTTTTCATGTTAAGTACACGTGTAGGGAGCCTATTAATCAAGAAACATGCCATAAAGAAAGCATCACTCCAAAACCGAAACGGGACAGATGCATGAGCAAGTAATGTGAGACCAGTTTCAACTATATGGCGGTGTTTACATTCAGCGGCACCGTTCTGCTGATGTGTATGTGGACATGACACACGATGAGAAATCCCAAGCTTTTCAAAGAAAGTGTTGAGGTTGCGATACTCGCCACCCCAATCAGACTGGACATGAATAATTTTATGCTTGAGAAGACGCTCAACATGTAATTGAAATTGCAGAAACACATTAAACACATCAGATTTACGCTTAAGAAGATAAAGCCACGTAAAGCGACTATAAGCATCGATGAAACTGACATAATAGTTATGACCACTCACAGAAGTTTGAGCAGGACCCCATACATCGGAAAACACAAGCTCTAAAGGAGTTTTAACCACACGACTCGATGAAACAAACGGAAGCTGATGACTCTTTCCTTGTTGACACGCATCACAAACTGCTAAAGATTTATTGCTAGACGTAGTAGGGAGGTCATGTCGTTGAAGAACATGACTAACAATCGGAGAAGCCGGATGCCCCAGACGCGAATGCCAATGAGACGACGAAGTGCGAACACCGCTGAAGACCTCGGAGACAGGAGGCGCGCCCAAAGCATACAGTCCCCATGAGTAGAGACCTCTAAGGAGCACGTCCCTCGTTGCTCGGTCCTTAACAAAAAAATGGAACGGATGAAATTCAACCAAGACATTATTGTCACGAGTAAGCTTAGAGACAGATAAAAGACTACGAGAGACCGATGGAACATGAAGAACATTACGGAGATGAAGTTGTCTAGATGAATTTGTATGGAGGGATGCCTGACCAACATTGGAGATGTGCATACTGAAAGAACAAACAATGCCCGGATGTCGCCTAGAGGGGGGGGGGGGGGTGAATAGGCGATTAAAACTTTTTCTAATTAGGGGCTTGATAATTGCGGAATAAAACTATGTGTTTAAATTAACAAGCCAACAACCTAATATGCTAGGGTTACCTATGTGCACCAACAACTTATGCTAAGCAATTCAAGCAACAAGGAGATAGCAAGATATGAACTTCAAGCACGAAGGCTATCACAATATAAATTGCATAAGTAAAGCTCGGGTATAGAAATAACCGAGGCACGCGGAGACGAGGATGTATTCCCGAGTTCCTCCTTGTTAAGGGAGTACGTCTCGTTGGAGGGGTGTGAGCTCGCCACAAGAGGCCTACTCAAGATGCCACAAAGGCCTCACCCTATTCTCCGATGAACCTCACCCAAGGGATTGGTTCACCTTCCACTATCGGAATCCTTCAAGGCGGATTCCGGAGCCCTTTACAACTCTTCTTGGGGCACACACCCACAACTCAATTGGGGCTCCCAAACTTGTGCCGAAGCTTCACAAGCGAAGACTTCGCGGCACCTCCAACCGTCTAGGGTACACAATGCACCCAAGAGGCAACAAGCTCTTGGGAACACAATGCACCCAAGAGTAACAAGCTTCTCAACCTTCAACTTCACGTATCACCGTGGAGAGAGCAACCCGATGCAACAAATGCAAAAAGGCAAGAGCACACAAAGTGCTCAAATCCTTCACCCCAAAATCCAACCAAAGCAACTAATGCTATGGAGGGATTTAAGAGGAAGAACAAAGAGAAACACTAAGAACTCCAAAGTCTAGATCTACTAGGTTCCTCTCACTTAGAGAAGGAATGGATTGGTGGAATGGTAGATCTAGATCTCCTCTCTTGTTTCCCTAAAGATGGGCAAGAATCATTGGAGGGAAGTGGAGGAATCAAGCTCTCAAAGATGTGCAACAATGGAGGAGAGAGAGAGCAAAAGGTTCACCAAGATGCTTAGAACCGTTGGGGAAGAAGGGGCACTTAAATAGGTGCCCTGGGAAATCTGGCCGTTGGGCTCAGATTCCCGCAGGAGCGGAAGTACCGGCCCAAGGGGCGGTACTACCGCCCTATGTAAAAACAGCCCCAACGGCTCTCTTCAGAGAAGAAAACCCGCAGGACCGGTAGTACCGGCCCAAAGGGCGGTACTTCCGGCCCAACCAAAACTAGCCTGTCAACGGTTAGAAGAGAAAGCCCGCGAGGTCGGTAGTACCGGAAAAAGGACTGGTACTTCCGGTTTAGCGGTAGTACCGGTACCACTTCCGGTGCTACTTCCGTTAAGAGTCCAGTAGCCAACTTACGCAAGCGGCACTGGGCTCCGGAAGAAACTCCGGAAGTTCCGGGCGGTAGTACCGCTGGGAGCACCGGTACTTCCGGTTTGGCGGAAGTTCCGGTACTACTTCCGGTGGTACTTCCGTTTTGGAGTCCAGTACCCAATTTTCGTAAGGGTACTGGGCTCCGGAAGTTCCTCCGGAAGTTCCGAGCGGTAGTACCGCCCGCGTGGCCGGTACTTCCGGTGCCTGAAAAACAGCAGAACCCTGAAACTGAATAACTTTTGCGTGGAAGCTCCGAATCGAGTGAATCCAATTTTGTTGGAAAGAGGACGACAAGAGCTTACACTATAAAAAGTCAAAATATTGAAACAAGCAAGGGAGATTGTGCAAAGGGATGGAATGGTGAAACCTTTCCAAGCGGATGGACCGGCAAAATCTCCAACACCGAAAACGCACAAGCTTTTCATCAAGACTCCGTTTTCTATGATCTTGGGCTTGTTTCGAAGATAATCACAAGCCCTACAAGATCATGCATATACAAATCATAGTCTATCATGTGAGGAGGAAAACATAAGGAGAGAGTTTGACCTCTCGTAGAAGAGACAAACCGGTAAAACCTCCGATATCAAAAACGCAAGAAGATATACATGAGATCCGTTTTTGATGAACTAGAGCTTGGTATGGAGATGAACACAAGCTCTAAATTCTCACATGGATAAAAGCCATAAGAACCAATAAAGATGATTGCATGGATGCAAAGGTTTGAGCTCTCCACGAACGATACGATCACGATACTCGGTCGAGAGCCCCTCTTGATAGTACGGCTATCTATCCTATAACCCGGTCTCTCACTAAACAACATGAGACCGGTAAAATAGAAACCCTATCAAGATCATACCTTTGCCTTGCACATAAATCCACTTGAGGTCGAAGAAGAAGATCTTCATCTCCTCAAGACGAACCACCTTTCTTGATCGCGCCTTGCTTGGTGAAGATTCACATGACGCTCCCCCATACACCAAGATGGGGAAAGCACCCCTTCGGCATATCTTCACTTGGCCTTTCTCTCGATGACGAACACCTTGGCCTTGATCTTCTTCCCTAAACCTTGACTCCAACACATGGAGACAAGCAAGCTAATGGACACCTACAAATATAGCTCAATGCAGATATTAGTCCATAGAGATTGTCATTAATTACCAAAACCATGCATGGGGGCAACCATGCACTTTCACATACCTGACCCATCAGCTGTGTGCACCTTGTCATGACCACGGTACGGCTCCTGCGAGTGCAGCTTGGTACCGTCGCTTGTCAGATGATCCGTGGCACCAGTGTCCATGTACCAAGCGTGATCAACAGAGTAGGATGGAGTGTAGCCTTGGCCTTGAGTTGCCATGGCTGCTTGGCGCTCGTTGTCGCGCCCGTTGTTGCCGATGCCGAGGAAGTCGTGCTTGAAGCGCCAGTGGCACTTAGACGCAAGATGGCCATAGATACCATATAACTGGCACGTCGGGCGCTGCCCACCCTGCCGAGCTCCATTGTTGTTGGTGTGCGGAGTCGGAGGCCGCTGCTGTGGCGGCGCAGGAGAGCGGGAGCCACCCCCACCACCACCACCGAATGGAGGGGCACCCGACGAGGGACGAGGCGCGGGCTGGCGATAGCCACCACCACCACCACGAGACGCGGCGTTGGTAGAGGACTCAGCATGGACAGGAACCGCACGCCTTGCCTCGACGCGTTGCTCAGTCGCGAGGAGACGGGAGTACAGGTCACGCGGGGTGACATGGGATTGTCGCGGCCGTGCACAGCTTCCACCAGGGAGTCATAGTCACTGTCGAGTCCATTAAGGACGAACGACGTGAATTCTTCATTACGCAGAGGCTGCCCAATCGAGGAAAGCGTGTCCGCCAAGGATTTTACTTTGTTGAAGAAGACAGTGGCGGACATGTCTAGTTTTTTCATCTCACCCAGTTGGTTGCGGATAGCCATGGACCGGGCATGATATTGAGAAGAGAAGCTGTGCTCCAGCGTCGTCCATGCATCAAGAGCCATCGCGGCGAAGAGGACCAGGCCGGCAACCCCCTCGGTGAGAGAGGATTGGATTGCCGACATGATAGCCTGGTCTTGTGCGACCCAAGCGCGGTGCTGTGGATTAGGGGCCGAAACCCTAGCTCCAGAGGCGGTGACCGCCGGCACCGTAGACGGCGGGCGGGGCAGACTCCCATCAACGAAGCCATCAAGATGACGGCTGCGCAGGAGAGGAAGGATCTGGGCGCGCCAGAACAGGTAGTTGTCCGGCGTAAGACGCACCGTGATCAGATGCGCGAGCTGGAACGGCCCAGGGGCAGCCACATCCATGGCGACGGAGCCGGTCAGGTCGGACGACGAAGGAGCTGGCGCGGAGTAGGGCGAGCTGTACGGTGCATCGGGGAAGGCTGCCGGCTGCGTGTAGGAGACGAGCGGCGCCGAGAGCTCCATGGGTGCGTGCTGGAAAGGCCCAGAAGCAGCCGCATCCATGGCGATGGAGCCAGCCAGAGCGGACAGCGACGGAGCCGGCGCGACGAGAGGCGCAGGCGTCGCAGAGAAGAGGCGCGACGCGGACGGGCTGAAGGCGAGCGGCGCGCTGGCGTGAAGGGAAGCCATCTGGCTAGTCGTACCACCGGCGAGGAGGGCAGCTAGGGCCGGCGGGATGGAGGCGGCGGCGGCGCTGGATGCAGCGGCGGCGGCGGCGGCGGCGGCGGAGGAAGTCGAAGCGGAAGACATGTTTTCGTAACCTAATCTGATACCATGTAATGCAATAGGGTTTGGGGAACTGGCACAACGCATATGCGTGGCCTATCTCTCATATATATATGTGTGTACAAAGAGGTACAATACATGTACAGGTTACAGAAGCTATTGTGTAGGTTTACAACATCTAATACCGCCGATCTACCGCTGCCCCGACCCTCCCTCTAAACCCCCACCTTCTTTTTCTTCGGCACCGACGACCGACACCCTAAACCCTAAGCCGGCCGCATTGGCCCCGCTCCCAGATCGGTCACGACACTCTGGAGCCTTCTCCTTCGCGGCTAGCCGCGATGTCGCCGGCTCTGGATCGAGATCTTGTGAATACCGCTGCCTCCTCTCTCTATTTGCTTCTCCCAATCTATGTTCTAGTTTTGGACGCGCCCGATTGAAGAGGAAGAGGAGATAGACGGGGAAGAAGATGAGAAATCGGGGGAAAGAGATACGAAGGAAAGGAGATAAGGCCCGGATGGCCGTTGGCCCCCCACTCGATCCGTACCGCACGAACGGCTACAACACACCGTGCCCGCGATCAACGGTATAGGTGCCGTTTCGGCCGCTCATCCTATATAGGTCCTTCCATATGTGTTCTGCTGGGATGAACTTCCAGCGACACTTAAACCTAGTATCAATTGTTTTGATCTTGAGTGGCATGACTTGGTTGACTAGTAGATTCGCTGCCTAGATACGACCAATCAACCCATGATGAAGCCATCAACATCGACTATGTAAACTCCTTGCATTTTGGTTTCCTCCAATTTCTCACGCCAACATTGATATATACTATACTGGTACAACTTTTTTTAGGGCCTAATAATATCGGTGTAACTTAACATGCATGCGTTCGGCAGATTATATAACAGCCAGACCAGATGAATGTTAACGTGCTGTAAAGTATGCATGTGTTGCCTGTGTTTACGTTGGTCATGTATTAATGTATAAGAATCGGAATATCATGATCATCTTATCATTTCATAATTAATTTACAGGGCATGGCTTTCCTATCAATTTTCATTTGTCTAAACGAACCAACATGACAATTGTCTTGGATCATTTGTGTTGAAACAAGAACTGGATGACACAAAAAAAATCGAGAGAGTGATACACATGCTGCAAATTTATGATGACTATGTTCTGAAAATTGATCATGGTGGCCTTTGTGGAGAACTGTTTCCTGATGTACTCATGCAGTTTAGACTTTATCATGCTCTATGCACCTCACTTCCATCGTTCTCATGCTTATATGTGTGTATTTATTGTTCATTGATCCAAGGAAGATATAGGCTCTCTATATATATATGTCTTCAGTAATTTCATTTGCTACTTCATTGCATCTCAAGATAGCTTGCTAACAACTAATTATTTTTCTTAGTTATTTTCTTTCGTGTTATTATCCGGTTGTACTAGCATAGTATCAATGTTGATGTGAGAAATTGGAGGAAACCAAAATGCGAGGGTACATAGTCGACGCTTGATGGCTTCATCATGGGTGGATTGGTCGTACCTAGGCAGTCAATGGAAACCAAAATGTGAGGGCGATTACATAGTCGATGCTTGCATCGCTTGTACAGCTCGCGCTTCGACTCTTCCGTTGACAGGTCCTTGGTAGTGTAGTTGGAAACCACTGGCCGCCACCGCTACAAGTGCCAGCAGCATGCTCATCGCCAATGCAGCATAAATCACCATTATAATTTGGTTGTAGGTATGACGACTGTAGGTAGAGTGTCCTGTGTATGTGCCTGTTTATATACAACTGTAATTCGATCAGAACCAGGGTACAAGTATGGTATTAGGTAGCTGGTAGCAATGCTCTGAATCTAGTATTTACCTAACAGTATTCTGCCTTAAGCAGTAAGAGGTGCTTGAGGGAGGTTAATGTTGACAAAAATTGCAGTACGGTACTGCTGTTGGTAATGAGAATGTAAGTGTTGGACATAGCCACTAGTTGTGTGTTCAGCTGAGACCTTTTTTTACGTGTGTTCAGCTGGGACTTGATGGTTTACATTATATGTCCAAGTTCTTGATGGAGCACCCTGCGAGCCATCAGATAGTCAGTGGAAAATTACTCTGATGGAACTGATATATGTACGACACGCCACGCCTGATCAAATGTTCAGCTAAAACCAATCTGTTTCAGTTCACATTTTCGGTTATGAAGGATCATCCACCTTGGTTTCTAGAAATTGTAGCCAGGAGATTGTTATTATATTGATTGTCAAGTGATGTCCAGGTCAGTGCAAAGCACATTTTCTGTTCGTAGCTTTCTACATTTTCTGTAGCATCTCTGGCAGGTTGGGGACATGGGGGCGCGTGGTTTGGTTGGGTAGGGGACGCAGACTTCGTTCGGTTCTTTGTGGGCTGCTGTGTTTCTCCGCTGCTCTCCACGACCGAAGCTCAGTCGCTGATCTCCTGCCTTTTCCCATTTTTTAACGCTAGGATCGGCGTAATAGCCTTTTCTGTGTATTATTTTTCATTAGAATCCTACCAGAAAAGCATCGGCTATATTTTAATTATAAGCATAATCGGTTCCACAGGATAGAAGCTGTATGTATGAAAATTGTAGTATTGCTTAGGCATAATTAGTTGCATAGGATAGAAGCTACTATTTATTAGGCATAATTTGTTGGAAAATCCACTTCGGCTCATAGGTGCATCATGTTGCTGAACTAACTAACAGCACTATCGAGATCGAAAGCTACTATGCAGGCTTACTTGTCTTACTCAATGAACAACCTGAGAAAACCAAAACCGACCTACCTATATTATTTTATTTAGTTAGATACAACTGTTGGCAACTTTTGTGTTTCTAACATCCTGTATGTACTCCGTGAAATTCATTCATACCGTGTGCAAACAAAAAGACTGATCATGCTTGTTTACTGAAAGGGATTCAGAATCCTTGAGGTTAGACTAAATGATTTTTGTTGCTCTTGTACTAAAGTAGTATTTTTTTTCTTCATAAGCAGCGATTAATGGCAGCTCGCATGGATCCTGTGGAGAGTGAGATGTCATCATGTCCTATGGAAACGGACGAGTGTGATGATGTTGAATCTATTGTTATAGTGAGCCCTACCATAATCACATGGGTTAATTTAATACACCGCCGAGCAGCAGAAACATTTCTTTACGTGTGTCTATCTGGACTTTAGTCTGTTGTTCTACCCTCTCACATGCATTTATCTATATGATATTTTAGAGAGAAGAGATTCCGTGCTCCCGAGCTCTAGTGATCTTGTTATTTAAACAAAAATCAAAAATAATATTTACGAGTTTCAGTTTTTTTGAAAAAATCTCAAACACGCCAAAACAATCTTCAAATACTATGTATTCTGATCCACACAAAAATGCCAAAAGTGTAGATCTGAATCTTCGTATTTTCACAGTTCTTGAAATTTGTCTGATTTTATCATTGTCCTGGGCTCCTGGCAAAGCCTCCGTTTTTGTTTACATGGTCTTGTACATTCCCATAACCATGCACCATCCAGAAACACATGTCCCACTAGTACATAACTGGCAAACATAGACTGTCAAAAAGGCCCTTTAGCACACGGTTTTTCCAACCGTGTGCAACCAAGTGTTTCTGATTGGGGGAGGTCCATTGTTGACAGAAGGAATGATCGTGTCTGGGATTTAGTTTACACACGGTAAAATATCTAGAGCTGTGTGCGATTCCAAATCAGGAAAACAAAAAATGGCAACGATTAATGGCACCCGTGTAATGTTGACAGAGCAGCTCCCTTCTCGTCATGGTCGACGGGGGACAGGTCAAACTGCTTTCGCCCCGGCTCACCACATGACCATGCCAACTCACCTTGGAACAATGGTCATAGATCAAATTTGACATATCTATATCTAAATATTAGGTTATCTACTGAAAAAAATTAAGTCGGCTGTAATATTGCATATATCGTTTACAACAACAATACACATCAATACAGTGTTTAAGTGATCGTACAAGTTAATATCACATATAAATACTAAGGAACATTGTTTTACAACAATCAGTTTGACTTTAGCTTTAAGATTGCTTACGTGATCGTACAAGTTAATATCTCAAAATGGCGTTGATCTAATTCTAAGCTGATTCTGAATTCCCCCGTCATAAGGATCCCAGCTTGTTGGTGTTTTTCCTCTTCATGTTTGATCTTCAGGAGTATAGCTAACCTAATCAAAAGATAACTTGGATCTCTAGCTCTCATCTAAGGCGACCACTAGCTAATGTGTTAGAAATTACCGCATCAAACCAAAAAAGCAGTACGGGTATACCTCAAAAAATAATCTGGTGGTGAGTTCGCTGGACACGGCGTGCGCAGTTCAACAACGCAGGCGTTGCAGCATTGATTAGTGTCAGAGTTTTTAGATGCGAATCAGGAGAAGAAAGATCACTAGAGGCAGCCACTTTCAGACGGTGAGTGGTATCAATAGGCATGGATGATAGTTCCTAGCACGGGTGGGCAGGGGCGGCGGTGATTTGTAATCTCGTATTGGTAGGGGAATTAGATCATTGAGGCCTCCTTTGGTACGAGTGGTTAGGCCGGGATCGGAGGGGATGTTCCACTAGTGGGTCAAAACCCCCAAGAATACCGGCCCATCCGTTTGGTGCACGTGGGTGGGGTTGGGCCAGGCCGGGAAATCCACTCCAAACCCGCCCAACCCACACGGTTTAGACGCTTCGAGGCCGTCCTCGTGGATCGACCGGGGAGATGAGACAAGACGAAGCCGAGCGAGGCGCCGTCGCCTCCTCCTCCTCCCCGTCGCTGGGTGCCGCCTCCTCCTATTCCAACTCCGTTGCCAGGTGCTGCCGCTTTCATCGCTGGCTTTCTCCCTGGTATTGATCGAGTCCCCCTCCCATCTCCGTAGCCGCCGGCCGCCTCCTGTGTGATATTTCTGGCGGCGACTGTGCAGCACAGCCATCTCCGCTCCAGCCCCTCTCTGGATCCGGAGCATTTTCTTGGTAAAGTTGCTGCTGCTTGTTAGGGTTGTTATTTTCTTGCATCTCTATCAGACTAGCTAGCTAGGTATGAGTAATTAACATGCTGAACCTAATCGAGCATCGTACAGGAGCAAGGCAGCAACTTTGACATTTGAACTTCACTAGTGGAAAAACCCCCCTTTAGTCCCGGTTGGGCTGGGCCATTAGTCCCGGTTCCCCAACCGGGACTAACCAATCGGGACTAATGTTAGTCCCGGTTGGAACACGAACTAGGACTAATGGGGGAGCTTTAGTCCCGGTTACGAATCGGGACTAATGGGGGGAGCTTTAGTCCCGGTTCATTACGAACCGGGACTAACGGATTTTTTTTCAAATTTTTTTTGAATTTTTTTTCCAATTTTTTTTTTGATTTTTTTTCAAATTTCAAATCTTTGAATTATTTGACAATTTCATCTCTAATCACCCATATTCTCAGGTCAAAGTGCATATCTACCGGTCAGTCCTAATCTCTAACTTCCCGTCTGGTCACCCATCCTCTCACTGCTCCAGCCCCAGCACGCTTAACTTCCCAGTTCCCTCTCCCCCAGCTGCCAAGTCTGCAATTGTTGTTTTCTTGACAATAGTAAGCTATCAATCCTATTAACCCTTAGGTTTTGATGGCACATGATTAAATTTTTTGAATTCCAAACAATTATTAAAATAAACAACAATGATTAAAAAACAATAATGATTAATTTATAAACTCAAAAATCTGAAAAAAAACTCAAAAAATTCAAAAAAAAAACTCAAAATTTTCAAATAAACTCAAAAATTACAAAAAAAAACTAAAAAATTCGCAAAAAACAAAAAACTAAAATTCTAAAATAATAATAAAAGTTTTCCATTTTTTGCACGATGGCACATGATATTATTTTTTGAATTTCAAACCTATATTAACATAAACAACAATGATTAAGTAATACTATTATGCAGAAATCAATTATTAATTCCAAAAAAATTAAAAATTAAAAATAATTTGAATTTCTGACAAAACTTAAAAGAAGACTAAATTCTGTTTTTTTTTTCAAAAAACCTTTAGTCCGGTTGGAAACACCAATCCAACCGGGACTAAAGGACGCCACCCCTTTAGTCCCGGTTCATAGCACGAACCGGGACTAAAGGTGCCTTTAGTCCCGGTTGAAACCACCAACCGGGACTAAAGGACGCCACCCCCTTTAGTCCCGGTTCATAGCACGAACCGGGACCAATAGCTCACGGGGATCTAGCAGCACGAACCGGGACTAATGCCGGGCATTAGTCCCGGTTTTTCTCAGAACCGGGACTAATGGTTTTCGAGCTCCTTCCGAAATACCCTTTTTCTACTAGTGTTGCTTGCCCAAGCTAGCTGGGTTCTCTTTTGTTTTGAACAATACTATTCAGTAGCAGCACTGATCTTTTGATTAAATTGCATGGAGCCGTCATGTTTTCAACAGTTTACTTGTCATTTTTTCAAGCTCAGGTTGCACACTGTGTGCCTGTGGAACTCGAGCAGAAGATACTCTTGTTGCTCTCAGCAGATTGTCACATTCACTATCACCTTAATTAGTGTCAGTTTATTTTTTTATTTTGTTGAACCTGCTGCACCTGTGTGATTGTATACTTGCTTTTGCTGACCAGGAGCATCAACCCTGGGTTAATTTCTCTGGATGATAAACTAAATTTGTATTCAGAAAAGCATATATAATTTTTAGTCCATAGTGTTGAATCTTTACTTCGATTTTTCTATCCAGGACATCCATGAAGTGAAAGTCTTGCAAACCGCTGTCAAAGATTGATTTCCCTTGTTCTACTTGCTGTCATAGAAGACAATGTACTCCGTGTCGAAAGGAAGATTCAGAAACAATTTGGATGTAAATCACTGAATTTATTTGTTCTATTTCTGAATCTATCTGTTATGGTGTGTGTAGTGTGTGTTCTGGTTCTGAATGCATGTTCAGAGTCTTGTTACAGTTTGTGTGTCTTTGTCAATTTTGATGTACGCCGAACCTTAGATATATGGTTTTGCTGCCGTAAAAATTAAATCTTTTCTCATGTATGTTGATTAGTCTTCCATGCTGATTACCATTGCTGCTGTGCCCCGATCCCTATCCACCAAATGATTTATTTGAAAAGAGGGGATTAGGGATTGTATGGGATGGGGACGGAAAGGGATATTTTGTGGGGATTGGGTAAGGGGAGTGGTTTCACCCAATCCTTATGGGAATTATCTCCTCTAATCCCCTCAAAACCCCTTCTACCAAACAAAGCCTGAGGAATCAACCGCTCTCCAGGCCTCACATAAGTAACTGTACGTTGAGTTCTGATTAGCAAATTGGGCTATGGGCCATGTAGCAACATGGCTGCTTGTAGTTTAATAGTTGTAAGTAATTCAGATTAGTGATGTTCTTAGTACTGGTCCCTGCCGCATGTTCTTGGGGGTGCCCGATCGTTGGCGGGTGCACGCTATGAAAGCGAACGACTATTAAATGGTTACTACTACGCGTTACGTGCCGCCCGACCAGGTTTAAGTCGCGGGAAACTAAATCCATTGATTGATTGATGGGCCGTAATCTAGCTGATAGAAGTTGATAGGCTACTAGAAAAAGCTCCTGCTCTTTTCTTCTACCCCTCCGTTTCATAATATAAGCCTTTTTAGCATTTATCTTTCCAACTGTATCTAGACATGTTTTAGTGCAAGATTTATTTGAACCTTACACTAAAATATGTCTAGATACGAATAGAAAGATAATGCTAAAAATGCTTACATTATGGAACGGAGGTACTAGTTTGTAAAACTTTGATTGGTGAATCCCATATATCGCCCCGCAGCGACGCGTTGCGGGAGCGTCGCCCGAAGGCTCCCGCTGATGGGCCGGCCCCATTTGGCGAAGTTTTTCATTTTCTACATTCTGTTTTTTTCTTCTCAGTTTTTTCTTTTCTTTTTCTATTTTCTTTTCTGTTATTTCTTTTTCTTTTCTTTTTTCTATTTTCTTTTCTGTTATTTTCTTTTCTTTTTGTCCCTTTTTTTCGTCACCAACACCGTTCATCAAAATTTTGTGTTCACTTTAAAAATCATTTGAAAATAGTTTCCGTTCACCGACATTTTCTGTTCACTTTAAAAACCGTTCAAAAATAGTTTTATTCACCGATTTTTTTTGTTCATTTTTAAAATCGTTCAAAAATAATTTTCGTTCACCAATATTTTCTGTTCACTTTTACAAATATTTAAAAATAGTTTCCATTCACCAACATTTTTTGTTCAAAATTTAAAAAGTTCAAATTTGAAAATTGTTTTAGCGTTGAAAAATGTTCAAAGTTAAAATTTGTTAAATTATAAGAATCATTCAAAAATAGTTTCTGTTCATCGATATTTTCTGTTCACTTTTAAAATCGTTCCAAAATAGTTTCTGTTCGCCAACATCTTCTTTTTACTTTTAAAATCGTTCCAAAATAATTTTTGTTTACCGATATTTTATGTTCAAATTTTGAAATATATGTTCAAATTTAAAATTTGTTCAATTTTAGGAAATATTGAAATTTGAAAATTGAACACTTAAATTTGTTCAGTTTTGAAAATTCTTCAAAATTCAAATTTGTTCAAATTTTAAAAATGTTCAAATTTGAAAATTGTTTACATTTTTAAAAATATCAGATTATAAAAAATGTTTCCAGTTCGAAATATGTTCAGATTTATATTCTATTTAATATTAAAAATAAAACATTAAACTGGAAATAAAAAAGAAATCCAGGCGTTAAATAGGCCGCGCTATGGCTGCCCATTTATTTCCGCGCTGCGAGCGACGGAAGCTCCCGCGTCGCTTCGAAGCTCCCCTTTGATTTCTATCAAGAGAAATCGGGGAAGACCCCTTATCTCAAAAAAAAAAAAGATTGATGGTCCGTGAGCGACACGAGGTGGAGGCATCGCCGCGCCGACTCCACGAAACCTGCTGGATTTACACCACGGGACCCCGCCGGCCAGAAATTCCCCACCTCTCCTCTTCTAGTATTGTCGACGCCACGAGAGAACGCCGTCGGAACAGAAACATAAACAGTTTTTCTTTAGGACAACAGACCTCCAAAGAGTCGGTCGTGTTATGCAAGGCTAGGCGTGCGTCTTAACCCCCACAAACCGCTAGTCCAGCCCTACCTGTCGTCCTCTGCTCCCGCCGCACTCTGTTCGCACTTCGCACATGTCCACTTCTTTCACTCCATGCACCGGCGAGGACAGATCGTGTCAGCAACAGCAGCTGTCCGGCCAAAACACATCCGACCGCCATTTTAGCAGGAACCTGGCAAGCCAATATCTTAGCTAGTATGTTCTTATCAAAGAAAAAGAAAACTAGCGTGCCGAGCCACCAGTCATCACCGACTGTCAAGCATGTACGAACGTCGAAATTGTCGATCTACACGCACTTCTCTGAACACAGTATCTACAAACATGTAATTTTCCGGCCAGTCAAGCAGAGCTAGCGAGCCAACTCCCAAGCAACAGCAGCGACTTTTTGCCAAAATCAGTTCTCCGCTCTCAAGCTCTCTAATCGCTCCCCGCAGCTGGTTCCTCGAGCTCCCGATACCTTAATCTTTCTGACAGAGAGCTGCTCACCTCAGCTTCAAGCAACACAGCAACATTACATAATGTTCGTCTCCCATGTCAAAATTTCAGATTTACTACTGTAGAGTTTCTACATTGTCACAAATAGCTCAATGGTGTTGTGAGTTGTGACACTGATAGTGTACAAAATCATCGGACTGTTCTCAACACTTTGAGGGAGAGGAGAGAAAAATAAATAAAGGAGGAACCATGCATTCACTCCCCAAAAGCAAGTCCGACGATGCTACGTGCACTGCCTAGTCCGTGCCAACTTGATTACCTGCAGCATGTGTACAGAAAGGCATACCATTAATAGAGCACACGGAACAGTCAACTGCATATAGATGCGCCAGATGTACCACTTTGTAGAGAGAGTTGCGCCATACCGAAGTGTCCTCATCTGGCTCCGCTTGTCGACGGGATGGAGCTTTTTGATTTCACTAATCTGTTGCTGATATGGAGTTCTTGTTATTGCTACTGCTACCACCTTCTTCTTCATCACGAATTTCTATCACTGACACTCCCTCCAAATGTGCAACCGCAAACCTAATAGATAAACAGCACGTGCTTTCACATGTCTAATCGGAAACAATTATGTTGTAGATGAATGACTAAGCATGGATATAACTGAGAAGGCAGTGAGGCAATGATCTTCGACAGCGAAAAATAAATAAATAGGAAGTGCTGATTACCTTCCTGACTCATTCAAACAGGCGAGACCTCTTACGCATGAACGGTTGGCAATGCTAAGTTTTCTCTTGAGCCTAGGGAATTTGAAGCACTTAATAATTTGCCATTAAGACTAAGTACACCGATCACATGCGAAGATATTTGCAAGTAGCTTGTGGAACATGCATCTATTGAATCATTCAGTAACACAATCCATGATAGTATTACTTGACGTATGTGCAATGAGATGTAAGGATGACGCGTTCTGAAGGGGATGTACTGCATGTTCCATTAGGAAATACCTGAAACTAGTGGAGCTCCAAAAGTAAACATCACCATCCCTTGTACCTGTAACTAGAAGTGGAAGTTTGGGATGGGGAAGGACAAAACGAACTTCCGACCTATGCGGTAGTGTACGAACACACTGCTTCTTCTGCATGTCCCATATCTTATTCGAAAATAAGCCATCCATTATTAGAAATGTCATATAGATATTGCATTAATATATTTTTGAGTAAAATAGCTGACCTTGGCAGTTTTGTCATCTGAGCCGGTAATCAAATACTGCTGACCATCACTTTTGTAGAAATCCAGGGAAGTCACCAAATTCGAATGCCCGGATAGAGTATACTTAGAATTGGGAGAATCAAGACTCCAAACCTGACCACCAATCATAACAGCTTCCGATCAAGGTATGGCAGAAAGTGAAATCTACTCCATCTTCGTCACGAAGAATTTTTCTTATATCTAAGAAAGAAGAGAGAGAAAGCAAAACCTTTATTGTCCCATCTTTAGATGCACTAGCAAAACAGTTGTGGTCCTTCGGGTTAAATGCGACTGCAGGAAAATGATCTGAGTGTTCATTAAATGTTTGCTTGTGCTTCCAGCCGTGGTCCCAGTCCCAAAGCTTTATTCCCCTAGTACCTGCTGACAGTACATACGACTGGGTTGGGTGAATGGCTACCGAAGAGAGAGAGCAAATGTAGCCATTGTTCGTTTTGACACTCGTGGTTCTTTGCATTTCTTTTTTATAGTCGTACACATGGATAGAACCATAATCTGATCCAACCAGACACCATCCCTTGCGTGCAATGAATTTAACAGAGCAAGCTGCAGTCAGAACGATCACTAGTAGAAAAAGGGGCATTGGTCACGGTTCCAAAGGGCCTTTGGTCCCAGTTTTCTAACCGGGACTAAAGGGTCGGGACAAAAGGGGGGGGGGGGGGGGGGCCTTTCGTCCCGGTACCTTAAGAACCGGGACCAATGCCCCTCCACGTGGGCGGGGCGGGGCGGCTCCGGGCGGGAACCCTTTGGTCCCGGTTGGTATTACCAACCGGGACCGAGAGTTTTTTTTTTTAACCGAATGCTTTTTTGTTTGTTTTAACCGAATGTTTTTTTTGTTTTAACCAAATGCTTTCTTTTTTTTGGGGGGGGGGGGGGGGGTTTAAATCAATAGGTGCCGTCTCGCCGTGCCGTGCCGTGTTGTGCCGTGTCGTCGTGTCCGATGCCGTGTCGTGTCGTGTCGTGCCGTGTCAGTGGTACTACCATGCATTAATATTTGATTCATATATACATACATAACGTTTCTCACACGTCAAGATCATGTTTCATATATACATACATAACGTCACACGCCGACATAATGTTTCTCACACGTCGAGATGATGTCAATTACATGTCCTCGGGCAAAACAAAATTTGCCGAGTGAAAAAATTCTCCATCTCTCTTCAGGACCGCGGAGTTAAAAAATCCCGCAATTTCCTCTTGAAGTGCTTTTAGGCGCTTCGATGGTATGAGCTGGTCCCGCATTCTCTCCATCTAGATCAATATGAATATGTGAGTTGTTTATAACTATATATATATATATGAAATCATAATAAAATAATTTATGGATGGAAGTCAACACAATATGCATGGTAATAAAAAGTGAGAAGAGTGTATACATACATCACGCGTTCTTTGTTCTCTATTCCGCTCTAAGACAAAAGAGCGTATGTACTCGCAAACATAGAATCCACATAAATTTGTCCCAGTATCCTGCCTCAGACACCACTTTACAAAAAAATAGAATTTAATCAAATAATAGTGAAGCTTCATAATGGTATTGAAACTAGAATTAAAGAGTTGCTTTATAATGGAGCAATATATATAGTACTACTTACGTTGGTGGTATAAAAATACAGCTCCGGTTTCCACTCCCCTGGAACGATCTTTATGAACCGTTTCCAAACACTGCCCGCCAATAGAAAAATGATTAAAGAAGTTATTGATTAGTTGATATCTGAAAATGAATGACAGAGGTCGATATAGAGCGATAATGATTGAAATTACATCTGGAGCATATCTTGAATGCGTTGGTACTTTTCCATTGGTTTCCTTAGCGAGTCCATGACTTGAACGACTCCTTGGTCAACTCTAATGATTAGCAGAATCCAGTGGAAACTACGCACGTTTATATGTCAATGACTCATCGGTTACACTAAAGATATGCAAAGCAAAATAGAATGGGTAGAAGGTAACACTCACTTGTTGACGTAAGGAAAAAGTATTTCTCCGCAAGTATTTTGCTTCACTAACCAATTGACCAAGCTATCCTCGGTGGTCTTCCAATTGTATTGTACGGTCACTTCATGAATATAATTTGGGTCAATGAACCCAGTGTCATAGATGCCCTTTTTTCTGCATTCGACAATCATCATTCTACAATACAAAAGAATATAGTGAGATAATTAAAGGCAATGAACGTGCAGAGCTGAAGACTTAATTAAATTGCAGAAATAAATCACTTACAAACAATAGGAACTGACGATGACTTTGTCGAGGGCATCTTGATTGAATAACTGAAATACTTCCGAAAACGGAATATATAACAAGTCATCCGTGAAGTAATGCTTTTTCTTATAACTCACCCAGAAAGCTTCATGCCCGGCCGCTGCAGCTTTCTCGTACCAGTGATGCAATCGACGCAATTGGTATGATAGAGAACTGATCTCCTCAGGTCTGACCAGGGACTTCCCGGGTTTATATGTCCATGCATACTGATACTGTTGCTGTGGTTGTACGAGCTGGGCAACTGTTTTAGTTGAGATCACCTTCAGCGGGGATATCGACTTTTTTGCCTGTTCTCCGAGCTGGGCCACTTGTTTCCCGCGTTTTGCAGCATAGAACTGCTCCTTCTTTAGTCGATCTGCCGCCTCCTTGTCCTCCTTCATCTTCTGCTTCTTTAGGAGATAGGCAGCCTTCTTTTCCTCGGCCTCTTGACTAATTGTCTTCAGCATGACACGATCATAGTCATCTGCCAATGGAGGTGACTTTGGCCGGGGATTGCTGAAATTTTTCAGAAATGTCTTAACTTTTTCTGGATCCAGTTTCTCTCTAGGCGGGGGCCGTTTCGGAGCTAACTGTTCTGTAATATGGGCACGCACCGACTCCTCGAGATCCTCTGGAGTCAAGTCGTAAGGTCTCTTTGGAACAGGCTTTAGCAACTCGCGTTCCGCTCGAGATAACTTATCTGCACGCGTCGACGTGAAGGATAGTTTCCGCTTTGACGAGAAGGTTTTTTCCCGGGGCGGAATTGAAGGACGGGACGTCGCGCGCGATGGACTCGCGACGGATGGGGCATCGAGGGATGGATCTTCATGTGAGGAGGATATATCTTGGGGGGATGAATCTTTAGGTGGGGGAGATGGATCTTTAGGCGGGGGAGATGGATCCTTAGGTGGGGGGGATGGATCTTGCGGTGGGAGGGATGGATCTTTAGGTGGGGGGGATGGATCCTTAGGTGGGGGGGATGGATCCTTAGGTGGGGGGGATGGATCTTGCGGTGGGAGGGATGGATCTTGACGTGGGGGGGATGGATCATGAGGTGGGGGGGATGGATCATTAGGTGGGGGGGATGGATCTTGAGGTGGGGGTCTGCTGGATCGAGGAGTGAAGTTCGGAAACACGATGTTTTCCTTGTTCCAGAGAGCGATACCCTTCTCGACTTCTCCCAGTGTCTTCTCGCCGTCACCTCCGGGAATGTCAAGTTCCAGATTAGCATATAACGGCACAACTTGATCCACCCCGACACGAGCATAGCCCTGTGGAATCCCTTCGAGATGGTAGCTTGCTCCAGCTGGATTAGGTAAAGCATAGCCGACCGCCACCTTGAAAGACATGTTCTTCATTGACATGTGTAGCTCACAGTCTGTCTTCTCCGTGATATCATCCACGGGGTAGTGAGCCACCGGTTGAAATTGAGAATTTTCCAAATGAGTGGAACCCACGCTGCTTTTCCGCTGATCAGATGGGGCGGCTTGTACATGCAGCTGAGATTCATTTTGCTTACTAATTGAGTCGAGTCGCTGCTGCTGCTCCTGCACCTTGCGTTCCAGTGCTGATAACCGGTCAGACTCCTGCTTCTTTCTTCTCTGACGGCTTCTATAAGTATCAGCGTCTTCCGGAAAACCTTGCTTCAAGGTGACACCGGCTCCATAGCCTCGTAATCGTCCAACGTGTTCAGGATTCCCGAGTGCTAGTGTCAGCTCGTCATTCTCTCTGTCAGGGACGTACTCTCCCCTGCGAACTTTATCTATTGCGTCCTCAAGTTGTTTGGTTATATACTCAATTTTTGCCTTCCATTTTCCCTGAGCAATAATCTTTCCTGTCTGTGGGTCCAACCCTGCCCCATGCGCGAACAACCAAAACTTGGACCTCGGAGGCCAATCTGCTGTCTGTGGAATGATCCCGTTATCAAGCAGTCGTGCTTCAAAGGCTTCCCACTTAGGCACGGCAGCCCTGTAGCCACCTGCCCCCAAATGGTGGTGATATTCCTTCTTCGCAGCATTTAACTTATTTTGAACCGATCGGGCCAGAGCGCCCTCCGATTTTCTTTGCTCCACAAATGTGGGCCACTGCTGTTTAATCTTCACTAGTGCTCCAGTGAAATCTGGATCCGTCTCCCCGGCCTTTATATAAGCTTTCCATAAGTTTTTCTTCCACGTCCGGAATTGTTCGGCCATCTTACTAAGCGACCACTCCTTCACTTTGTCCATCAGGGGAACCGGCAGATCTGGCGGTAGGCTGACCTTTGTTAAGAGCGTGTTCCAACACGATGTTTTTAGCCTCTCCTCGACATAAGTAGCTGGGTTGTTTACATCCTTCGGCTTAATCCACTCTTCAAGGTTGATCGGGACAATGTCCCTTACAATAACCCCGCATTGATTAATGTATTTGCGGCGGTTGTCCATGGGTTCCAAAGGTTCCCCACTAGCACTAACTGTGTTGATCACTATCCTACGACCCTCCTTCAACGGCTTCGTCGGGCCTCGTTTCGGCAATGCAGTAGATGTGGATGATCCGGAGGGCTAAAAGAAAAAAATGGTTCGTTAATAACAACAATATACAACTCAAATAATACATCTAGTGTGATCGATGTACATAGGCTTATTATACCTCGCCAGAGTTTGTAATGGGCACTTCTTCCCCCTCTCTATCATTTTCTTCTTCCTGAACCCCCTCACCGGAATCGTTCAGAAATTGGGAGCCGTCATCTTCGCCGGTGAAGGCATCTTCTTCACCGACAGGCGCGGCCGCACGTCCTGCTATAAAATCCATGATTCGCAGTTCGGCCTCCTCATCTCTGTCGATGTCCATCTTCTGCACAAACCTTTCCAAGTCTGTCGCTTGCTAACCTGGAAAATAAAAACCTCTTTATTCATTGGTCATCAAAATTATCCGGGGTTAGAGTTTTTTTTTTCATACGAGCTAGTTCACGAGTTTAGCATATGATATTAGTCATAAAAATATAAAGCAGCTGCACCATTGGAATTACCATTGTCCTTCATGATTGAGAAATTAGTCATTTAGCATATGTTTTGACAGGAACTTTGTCACCGAACAAGTAGGAATCGTCGTTGCAAACACTCAAAGTTAATACACTTGAGAAATTCATCATATATGTTTGAAAGTCATCTATAGGTGAAGTACTCACCACTTACACATTTAAAATTTATTCAAAAATATACAACTCTGAGGGACTCCTGTAAATACCACTCGAGAGTTATAATGAATAAAATGATATTCATGAAAATACACGATATGTAAAATTAAATGACACTCAAATCCATGGCTCAATTACATCTAAAATTTGCAAAACAAGAAAGACTACAATTGATTTACAAAATGAATTCATAGCAACTTAGATCAATGATTCATACAGAGCAGAGTGGCCGGGGCAGCTCGATCGAGGCGCAGGGGAGGGGAGGGCGATGGCGTCGTCGGAGAGTCCGCGCGGGCGCCTCCTAAATTCATTGCAATTTTAATCTACACATCTAAAATTCATAGCAATTGTAATCTACACATCTAAAATTCATAGCAATTGTAATCTACACATCTAAAATTCATAGCAATTTTAATCTACACATCTAAAATTCATAGCAATTGTAATCTACACATCTAAAATTTATAGCAATTTTCACCTTGCCAAAATTTTCATTGCCCCGGACATCGCCCCAAAATTTGCACCTAGCCTAAAATTTTCATCCTGGACATCGCCCCTAAATTTGCTAAAAACATGTACACTATTTCATAACACACTAGTACTGATTTTCATAACACACTAACTACCTAAATTTGCGAACACTTTAGCTAAATTTGCTAACACAATATCTCCTAATAAATTTAAACTATGAAAAGATCAAAATGGTATTGAAAATTGCATCTACAAAATTAAACTATGCAAAATTTCTAACCTAAATTTGCTAACACTTTAGCCTAAACTATGCAAAATTAAACGGCGGCGTCGGGGGCAGCACCTCGAGGCAGGGGAGGGGCACGGCGAGGCAAGGGAGGAGGCCAGGCGGCGACGCGGCCGATGCAGGGGAGGGGCACGGCGACGCAGGAGAGGAGGCGGCGGGGAGCAGCCCACGGCCGATGCCGAGGAGGAGGCCGGGCGTCGGCGACGCGGCCAATCCGCAGAGGATGACCGCCGATTTGAGGACGGGGCAGCGGGGCGTCTTCTCCTTCGCAGCACCACGGCACGGCGGACCACGACGGCACGGCGACGGGCGGCGGCGGGGAGGGGCGGCGGCGGGGAGGGGCGGCGGGGCAGCAGCACCACGCGGCGGGGCAGCGGCGGGGAGGGGCGGCGGGGCAGCAGCACCACGCGGCGGGGCAGCGGCGGCGGGGAGGGGCGGCGGGGCAGCAGCACCACGCGGCGGGGCAGCGGCGTCGGGGAGGGGCGGCGGCGTCGGGGAGAAGGAGAGGCGTCGGGGACTTGTGAAAAAATTTGGGTGGAACCACCCAAATACGCGCGGAAAGGACCTTTGGTCCCGGTTCCAGTCACGAACCGGGACCAAAGACCTTTTGGTCGCGGTTGGTAACACCAACCGGGACCAAAGGCCCGCTCGGCTTCGCGCGCATATTTTCGCGGCCCGGGGGGACCTTTGGTCCCGGTTGGTGTTACCAACCGCGACCAAAGGCTTTTTTTTTCCTTTTTCTGTTTTCTAGGTTCTTTTTCTGTTTTCTTTTTTGTTTCCTTTTCTGTTTTCTTTTATAGTTTCTTTTTCTTTTTTTTTTGTTTCTTTTTTTGTTTTCTTTTATAGTTTCTTTTTCTGGTTTCTTTTTTGTTTCTTTTTCTGTTTTCTTTTATAGTTTCTTCTTATTATTTAAAAAGTCATATAATTTTCTAGTTTCTTTTAAAATGTTCCAATATTTGAAAATCACTATCTTTTTATTGTTTATTTTTCTAGTTTCTTTTTATTATTTGAAAATCAATTTTTTTTTCTAGTTTCTTTTAAAATGTTCCAGTATTTGAAAATCATTATCTTTTTATTATTTATTTTTCTAGTTTCTTTTTATTATTTGAAAATCATATTTAATTATAACACATCACCGAATACAAGTCATACAAGGTTTAATACCGAATATTGTTGTTTATCAGAAATGTATATAATTGTTGATAAAAATGCAATTCAAATATCAAATTGTTGATAAAAATGTAATCTACCTTTAGTCCCGGTTCGTGTTACCAACCGGGACTAAAGAAGCACACGGATCGTGTGTTTCTTTCAAGCGCTTGTGAGCCATTGGATCAGGGGTGTGTTTCTTTAGAGCTCTTGTGAGCCGTTGGATCAGAAGCACACGCCTATAAATAGTGACGTCCCTGCAGCGAAACGGCACACAACGAGTGGTGGTGGTGGTGGAAGTGGTAGCCATGCCCCTCGGTCGGATCCAAGCAGCTCCAAGGCTCTCTGATGATCTACAACATTCCCAACACTTTTTGGGACGGTCGTTAGATCATCAGAGAAGTCTTGGGGCTGTTTGGATCGAAAGTCGATTTGCTGCTCACGACGACGCGAGACGGATGCGCAAGCTTCCGGATGGGCAAAATCAGTGTTGGATCAGCCACATGACCCTATATGCAAATCATTCGGATTCCCGTCATACAGCCCAATGGTGCATTTGATATGCAGGCACTCACGAGCCACCGTTGGGCTGTATGACGGGAATCCATGTGCTTCTGATCCAACGGCTCACATATCAACGCTCCTTTAGTCCCGGTTCAATCTACCAACCGGGACTAAAGACGAAGAGTTGCCCTGATCTTTTAGCTATAAATACCAAACATGATCGAGGAGGAGATGAAGAACAAGAGTACGGCAACAGCGGAGAAGAAGCTAGTCAAACTAGTCCGGAAGGCAAAGACCGAATACAAATCATTCGGATTCGCCTGCATACGTCCAACAGTGCATTTTATATGCAGGCACTCACGAGCCACTGTTGGGCTGTATGCAGGTGAAACCGTATGTTTTGTTCTATATCTAGGAATCCGTCAGTTCATCGACCGAATACAAGTCATACAAGTCATTTGATATGCAGGTAATAACAAGTCAGGTGAAACTGTGTGCATTTGATAAAAGGTTTAATACATTATTACACATCACCACCAACATCCCTATCTAGTGTGTGTCCCTTTCTTCTTCGTGTGTGTCCCTTTCTTCTGATTGCGCCGCAACCATGGACAATCTTCATCATTCAACGCGATGGTTGGGTCAGTTTTAACCGTGAAGGGGGGAATTTCATGAAAATTATTGTAATCTTCCGACATGTCCGTCTTGTCCTCCACTCCTACGATGTTTCTTTTTCCTGAAAGAACTATGTGTTGCTTTGGCTCATCGTATGATGTATTCGCTTGCTTATCTTTTCTTTTTTTCGGTCTGGAAGACATGTCCTTCACATAGAAAACCTGAGCCACGTCATTGGCTAGGACGAATGGTTCGGTGTCGTACCCAAGATTTTTTACATCCACCGTAGTCATTCTGTACTTCGGGTCTACATTTACCCCGCCTTCCAGGTTGAACCATTTGCACCTGAACAAAGGTACCTTGAAAGAAGGTCCATAGTCAAGTTCCCATATCTGCTCTATGTAACCATAATATGTGTCCTTTTTCCCATTGTTGTTTGTTGCATCAAAGCGGACACCACTGTTTTGGTTGGTGCTCTTTTTATCTTGGTCGGTCGTGTAAAATGTATTCCCATTTATCTTGTACCCTTGAAAAGTCAATATAGTCGACGATGGTGCTATGGCCAACAAGTATAATTGTTCTTCAACAGTGTTGTCATTAAAGAGACGTGTTTGCAACCATCCGCTGAAAGTCTTCATGTGTTCTCTTTCAATCGATTCTCCAGGCTGCTCCGGGCATTTAGAGCGTAAAATATTCATGTTTTCCTGGATATACGGAGCCACCAAGATGGAATTATGTAGAACTGTGTAGTGTGCTTGATTGAAAGAATCCCAGTCCTTACACATTATTGCTTTCTTTCCTAGCGTGCCTATTCCACGCAGTCTCCCCTCATGGCGCGATTAAGGAACACCGATCGGCTTAAGGTCAGGAATAAAGTCAACACAAAACTCAATTACCTCCTCTGTTCCATAGCCCTTGGAGATGCTTCCTTCGGGCCTAGCATGGTTATGAACGTATTTCTTTAAGACTCCCATGAACCTCTCAAAGGGGAACATGTTGTGTAGAAATACAGGACCGATAACATTAATCTCTTCGACTAGGTGAACTATGAGGTGCGTCATAATATTGAAGAAGGATGGTGGGAACACCAACTCGAAGCTGACAAGACATTGGACCACCTCCCTCTGTAAACCTGGTAGAGTTAATGGATTGATCACCTTCTGAGAAATTGCATTGAGAAATGCACATAGCTTCACAATGGGTACTCGAACATTTTCCGGTAGAAGCCCCCTCAATGCAATCGGAAGTAATTGTGTCATAATCACGTGGCAGTCATGAGACTTTAGGTTCTGGAACTTTTTCTCTGCCATGTTTATTATTCCCTTTATATTCGACGAGAAACCAGACGGGACCTTGATACTGCTCAGGACTTCAAAAAAGATCTCCTTCTCTTCTTTGGTAAGAGCGTAGCTGGCAAGACCTTGATACTTATCTGGATTCAGGTGGTCGTCTCGTTCGTGCATACGTTGGTGGTCCTGTCGTGATTCCGGTGTATCTTTTGTTTTCCCATACACGCCCAAGAAGCTTAGTAGGTTCACGCACAGATTTTTCGTCACGTGCATCACGTCGATTGCAGAGCGAAGCTCCAGTATTTTCCAATAGGTTAGCTCCCAAAATATAGAGCACTTCTTCCACATGGGTACGTGTCCATCAGCGTCATTCGGAACAGATAGACTGCCAGGACCCTTTCCAAAGATTACTTTTAAGTCCTTGACCATGTCATATATAACATCACCATTAGGTAATTTAGGATTCGTCTGATGATTTGGCTCGCCTTTGAAATGCTTGCCTTTCTTTCTTACGGCATGCCCTTTTGTAAGAAATCGCCGATGCCCTAGGTACACATTCTTGTTTCCCATATGTATACTTTCAGTCTCACCTAAACAGTGCGTGCATGCATTGTATCCCTTGTTTGACTGTCCTGAAATGTTACTAAGTGCAGGCCAATCATTGATGGTTACAAACAGCAACGCTCGTAGGTCAAATTCCTTTTGTTCGTGCTCATCCCACGTAGGTACACCTTCGTCACGCCACAACTGTAAAAGTTCTTCAACCAATGGCCTCAGATACACATCAATGTCGTTGCCCGGTTGCTTCGGGCCTTGGATGAGCACTGGCATCATAATGAACTTCCGCTTCATGCACAACCAAGGAGGAAGTTTATAAATACACAGAGTCATAGGCCAGGTGCTATGACTAGAGCTCTGCTCCCCGAAAGGATTAAAGCCATCTGTACTTAGCCCAAATCTTAAGTTCCTTGCGTCAGCTGCAAATTCCGGGAACTCCCTGTCGATTTTTCTCCACTGCGACCCATCGGCGGGGTGTCTTAACATCAGGTCTTTCAAACGGTCTTCTTTGTGCCATCGTAACAACTTTGCATGCTCTTTGTTTTGGAACAAACGTTTCAATCGTGGTATTATAGGAGCATACCACATCACCTTGGCAGGAACCCTCTTCCTAGGGCACGGCTCACCCTCAACATTACCAGAGTCATCTCGCCTTATTTTATACCGCAATGCACCGCATACCGGGCATGCATTCAAATTCTCATACTCCTCACCACGGTAGAGGATGCAGTCATTGATGCACGCATGTATCTTCTGCACCTCTAATCCTAGTGGGCAGACAACCTTCTTTGCTTCGTACGTACTGGGGGGCAATACGTTATCTTTTGGAAGCATCTTCTTTATTATTTTCAGCAATTTTTCAAATCCCTTGTCAGAAGTACCTTACTCTGCCTTCCATTGCAGCAATTCCAGCGTGGTACCAAGCTTTTTCTGGCCATCTTCGCAAGTTGGGTACAACAATTTCTTGTGATCCTCTAACATGCTCTCCAACTTCAACCTCTCGTTTTCAGTTCTGCTGTTTATCTGTGCATCAAGAATGGTCCGACCAAAATCATCATCGTGCTCATCAACAATGGGCTCTTCTTCAGCTTCGTCTTCCCCCATTGCAGTATCACCGTCTTCGGTGAACGTAGGATAGTTGTCATTATCCTCTTCTTCTTCATTTTCTTCCATTATAACCCCTCTTTCTCCGTGCTTGGTCCAACAATTATAACCGGACATGAAACCATGCTGCAACAGGTGGACGTGAATGGTTTTTGAGGTAGAGTAATCCTGCGTATTCTTGCAGACGCTACATGGACAAGAAATAAAACCATTCGACGGCTTGTTTTTCTCAGCCACACGGAGAAAATAATGCATGCCATTAATATAGTCGGGAAATCGTCGGTCACTATACATCCATTGCCGGCTCATCTGCATTATATAAATATATCAAAAACTATTGCACTACATCAAGAGTATATAATAGTGACCAAATTAGTTAATACAAGTTCATCACATTAAAACCAAAGTAAAGTAATTGTAATGCATAGTCCTCATAAAACATACATTAATTGAAACTAACATACACTATCTAAATAATTTAAATCCAACACCAAATGCGATCAAAATCGCAACTAAGGTAACTACTGAACCAACAACATAATGGTACCAAGCCTCCTGACTAATGGAATATTTTCTAATCTTTTTAATCTTCAAGCGCATTGCATCCATCTTGATCTCATGGGCATGTGCGACGTCGGCAAGCTTGAACTCGTGTTCATCGATGATGTCGGCAAGCTTCAACTCCAATTTCATCTTCTCTTCTAGGCATTGCAGACGAAGATCTTCACTTCTTTCCAATTTTGCTTTCAAATCATTGTTTTCTTTTACAAAAAACTCGACAATAGGGTCGGTTGGAATTTCCGGTTCAACTACCTCCTAGATAAAAGTTTCTATGTCAAGTTGGTAGGTATAGTTGTTTTAAACACGAAATGAAACAAATAGTTATGAAAATATACCACATCCGAATCATAGACCGGACAAGGGCCGACGGGGGCGGATATCAAAACCATGACACTATACATATAAAAAAACATAAGAAAAATATACAAGAAATAAATATGCTTTTAAATCATACATGTCATTTTTCTTAAAATAGAAGATAAAGAAAAAAAGCTCACCGAGGTGGTGCCGGTGACGGGACGATGCGGGCTATCGACGGCGGTGAGGACGGGACGACACTAAAATCCACAAATAATAAATTAATTTGAGCTCAAAATGCATATAAAAAATAAACTCTCTAACTTAGGCATTTCATCAAACACCTTGCTTGCACTACAAAAACTGAAATGAGCTAAACTAGCAACGAAATGAGCTAAAGTTGCAACTTCGGAGGAAAGGATGATGTTGCTAACCCTTGAATAGATGGGGTGCCTTTAATCCTCACAAGTGGTGCAAAAAAATGGGGATTAACTTGAGTGAGGGAGAGGAAAAGGAGGAGAAAATGGTGGAAGATGAGCTCAAAATGGAGATGAGCTCGGGTGGAATAAGATGATATAGTGCAGGGAAGACCTTTGGTCCCGGTTCGTGGCTGGAACCGGGACCAAAGGGAGCCTGCCAGGGGTCCCACGGCTACTGCCGCATGTGCAGACCCTTTGGTCCCGGTTCCAGCCACGAACCGGGACCAAAGGTCCCAATAGAACCGGGACGATTGCTCCCCGGCGCCCCGGCCGATGGAACCGGGACCAATGACCCCTTTGGTCCCGGTTTTTTATTATTGCGGGACAAAAGGGCAAAACGGAAGGGCATTTTTCACTAGTGGATCATCTTATTAGCATGTTTGTGCATCGTTGAAGAAACTTATGCTAACAAAGAAATCAGAGAGCTCACCGCTCTCTCCAGCTGGGAGTTTAATTGAACCCATAGATTTCTGCCGGTAAATATAAATGAGTCGTCTCTTAGTCCAATGCAAACCAAAGAATGGTACATTATCAAGGAAATTGAGGTTTTTGTGATGACCCATAGATTACCCACAGTATAATTCAAATACTATTAAATGAAAATGATTGTAGGGTTCCAATGAAGTGTTCGGTAAAAAGGAACAATTTTAGTATAGATCAGTATAGATCAACTCGTCGTTGGAAAAACTTCATTTCAGTGCCACAAGAGAATCAGCCATATGAACAAATATTGTTGTGATATCTATAATATATAAGAGGGCGTAAATGACATAAACACAGCATAATAAGGCAATACATCGGTACAATGAAATGCAAGGAAAACGTGCGCTCGGGGTTAGACATCAAACCGTAAGACAGGACATCAGTACTACGATAGGCAAGCTCACAGCAGGACATGAAAAACGCAGAAACAAAGGACATAACATGCATTCAGTATAGGACAGCCTATGCAATTCGAGGAAGTGCAACCAAAAACGAGAAGGGAAAATCATGTGCACTACAAAACCGAAGGCAGTTCAACTTATGCACTTCAGTCATTGCAAAGAAAAAAAATCAATGAAACGTGTCAACATGAGATCTATTTTTTAAAGGTCTCGACGCGACTAGCACAATGGTGAAATTAGATCGTGATTTGGACACTTGGTGTAAGGTATTTTGTTCTTTGTTATCGAATCACCCATCGTGCACCTCCTATCATGCGGAGTCACCACAACATGATAAATGGCGCTTTGTGGTTCACCCATGGGGGTGAGACCTCCCCACAATGTGTCATTGTCACGTACTGAGGGGGTAAAAATCACCCTCTCTAGGAGGGCACCCATAGTTTTTTGAATATGATGTGGCTTTGTGAATGACTTGCTAAGATTAGAAATGTTATTGAATCATTTTTGAATCATCGGTACAATAAGTTTTGGTTGTAGAAAAATATTGATAATAAAATGCGGTAAGGCTGCGTGCATCATTTTGATGCAGGGATGTAACATCCCAAAATTTCAAAATTTAAAAACTTCCATTCATGCATCATCTCTTGCTGCATTGCATTTTTAAGTCTTTAGTTTAGGGTTTTTAAACTCAAACTTTGGTGTTAAAATAATTATTTTGGCATAATAGGGTTAATTTACCCTTGTCATAAAACCAATTATTTTATTTTATTTTGTTGAAAAACTAAGTGCCAAAGTGTTCTATTTTTAACAAGCTTTTCAAAAAGTATTTTATCAAATTTTTCTGAAAAGTTTAAGTTTGGTTTGCCTTGTTTTGAAAACAGAAAATAGAAAAAGGTTTTAGTTAAAAAAAAAAAAGAGAAGGCCTGCCGAGCCAGC
>QRDG01000451.1:2185816-2220882 GCA_012064385.1 Puccinellia tenuiflora | reverse complement strand
GACAAAGAGATCGACGTTACTCCTGTTTAGTTAGCTTCCAGTGCAGCCATTAGTCATATGGGCTCTGTCTTGATCAACTAAGTTGTGTGGACTCACCCCGGGCTTGACAGGTGGTGGTAGAGGGTTGTAGGTGGAACGTGTCAGGCCGGTATGGGGTGGGAAAATGCTTCTGAAGATCTCGTCTTAACCTTCTTCTTTTCCCCGAAACACTAATGGAGTGTGAGGGATAGTTGGGTTGGTTAAGTCTAGTGGTGAAAGTGCACAACCTCTCGAGAGTAGTAAAACTATGATCATAGCCGTGTCCCCCGGTTACGGACATTTCTGAGCAAACTGGACGAGGACGTCAACGGAAGATCTCATCACTCAAATTTCTCTAAATTAAAAATTGTTGGGTGAACAAGGGTAGCCGAGATGGTGGCTTTCATGCCATGAAAGTCTCGTATAGATGAAAAAATTGTTTTATGAAGAGTTAGGAAAAAGTTGGCTTTCTGCAAAATAGCCTTCAAACTCCACCAAGCCAAATATGCATATAGGTTATTAGAGTTGTTCCAATATGAGTCCACAAAGTGTCACTTGCCAGTTCCATTTTATATGGTTCTGACCTACCTTGTTGATATATTTTATCAGGTTGTTCCGATGAAGAGTGAGGTTCGTTAGGGGTTTCGAGTCTACAACCGACATGTTCGCCTGTGGCAGCATGAAGATGATGGAGACTCCATGCTTAATATTTATTCCGCTGTTTACTCTAAATAAAGCTAGCTCCGAGCTATGCACTTTGTAATCGAAACTACTTTGAATTCTGGATCATGCGTGAAATAAATTGATGCACTGTTGTGGTATTTCATCTTGTACTGTGTGTGCTAGCGAGTCGATCCAGGGACTAGCACTATACACAGGTATCTTGTCTATTTTAACAGGCAAGGTCACTACAGAAGCTTAGCAAACAGTAGCTAATGTTAAATGAAGTTGGTTTGCAATTTTTCATGAGTTTAACACATGTGCATTTTAATTTATGAGCACGAACCCTCTTATCAAATTATGAGAAATTTTGTGTGAAGTGAGTTTTTAAGTTCCAAAGGAGAGAAATATGAAGAAATCGAGGATGGATTAGAGATCAAACATGGGGATGCCCCCATGGCACCCCCTATGAATATCAAGAACTATCAAGAGTCAAAGCTTGGGGATGCCCAAGGCATCCCCTCATCTTCATCGACTATCATAAGGTCGTCTTCGTTGAACTTCGTTTTTATCACTTTACATATTATATGCTATGCTTAGAGCGTCTTTTTACTTTCAGTTTTGTTTGTTTGATGGTCATATCTTTGTTGGATCCTAGCTTTATTTATGTGGGAGAGAGACACGCTCTGCTTTTTCGTTTGAATACTCCTTTGCTTCGCTTATATCTTTTTTAGTATTCTTAGCTACTGTCTGTTTTCTAGTAAGCTCTCGCTTTTAGCTTTTATCTTGTTTAGAGCTGCTAGTTGTTAAGTTAAACTCTCTTGTTCTTCACTTATATTTGTTGGAGAGTTGTTGTTGAAAAATTGCTTGAATTGTCAATGCGACAAAATGCTATTTGTGTGATGATAGAATAAAATGAAAATCCTGCATAGTTTTGTAGATCATGGTGTGGATACTTGATGCTTATCAATTGTTTTGAGATGTTAAGTTGAATGCTTAAACTTGCTGGTTATTTGAGTGGAATTGATTAGTAAAGAAATATGGTTGAAACCTTGAAATTGTGTGGTTTTTTACAGTTGTTAATTCATAGTGCTAATCTTTCCATCAAAAGAATTGTTTGGTCAACAAGGGAGACGGTGTAGAATTTTTATGGTTATGACCGGTAAATGTCTTATGTTGTTCTGTTACCGGTTATTGTTAGATGTTTGCTTCAAACACCTTTTTTTTTCCTAAGCCTAAAAATTCGTACTGAGTGTATGGTTCACTCGTGCATCCAATACCCAGAGCCAAACTTTCTTGCCAGCTGAGTCCACCATATATATCTATGTATGGTATTTCCTACCATTCCAAGTAAATTTGTTATGTGCTGCCTTTAAAAAATCAAAATACTTTTTCTTTGTGCCTCTGTTTTTAAACTCATGAGGGAGCAGTAGAGAGCTAGATATAACTTATGACGAGCGAGGTCATTTCCCCCCTTTTCACCCGGTGTTGATGGATTACGTCTTCACTTGAATCAACCTGAGAGCAGCTTAAGCAAAAAAATAAATATAACTCACAATTCTCCTCCGCGCAATGCAAATCTGAGAAATCAGCCCAAACATTGGACAGTGGTGAAACCAAGGAGAAAGAAGAGCGTACTCGCTCTTTTAAGAACCAGCTGCTCTCACAAGTCTAAAAACCTTGCTTGTCATGAGGGACTAGATTGTTTCTCTGTTGTGAAGTCGTTGACGAAAGCATGCATACCTCAAAAATCATTTTACTTCTGTTTTAAAAACCAAAAAGCTCTAGCACATGACTAATCCCTGCTTCCCTCTGCGAAGGGTCTTTCTTTTACTTTTAATGTTGAGTCAATTTTCCCTTTTTCCTTCTATCTCCACAAAAACAAACATCTAGCATTGACCCTGGGTAACGTTGAGCATATTACATTATCGAGATTAAACATAAATCTTTATATTGAATTTGTCTATAAGATAAGCCGTTGTAAGTTGAAACTCTTTGCTAATGCTTACATCTTCCTTTGTGTTGATTCTCAAACACTTTTGTCATGGAATTATTATCCTTGTGAATTATTCAAATATGTTGATCACATTGTTTTCATGTCTTTGACATACTATATATGAAAGGTTTTGCTTGGATGATTCAACTTGTTTATTCATTGCTTTCTTTCTATCAATTATAGACAATTGTTTTGTATCTTTTCATTCACATCTTTGATTTGCATTACTATCTTGATCAAGAATGTGTTGGTTGCATGTCTCATAAAAATTATTTGTTATCACTTACCTACTCGAGGACGACTAGAAGTTAAGCTTGGGGATGCTGATACGTCTCAAACGTATCTATAATTTTTGAGTGATCCATGCTAGTTTTGTGATATTGTCACATGTTTTTACTATTATTTATATCATTTTTATGCATCTTGTCGGACTAACCTATTGACAAGATGCCAAGTGCCAGTTTCCTGTTTTTGCTGTTTTTGTATTTCAAAAAAGTCATAACAGGAAATATCGTCGGATTGCCCTCAAAATTTACGGAGATTTTTTATACGACGGAATACACACGTGACCAAATGGCGATCTGGGGGGCCACCCAGGGGCCAGGGGCGGGTAGCGGCCACGACCCCCCTTGACCCGTGGGTGGGGCCCGCCCCTGCCCTCTGGGCATCGTCTCGGCCCCCTCCGACGCCTATAAAATCCCTTTTGACCTAAAACCGAGAGGACGGCCATTATTTTCCAGAAACTCGACCCCGACGCACCGTCACCGAAAACCCTAGTTCGGGGTCCAATCTGAAGCTGATCCCGGCACTCTGCCGGAGGGGAGACCGACCCCGGAGGACTCTTCATCGCCATGCCTTCCTCCAGGATAATTTGTGAGTAGTCTCACCTTGGACTACGAGTCCATGGCAGTAGCTAGTTGGTAGTCTCTCTCTCTTGTGCTTCATGTCTTATGATCTTGTGAGCTGCCTAATATGATCAGGATCGATTATTGTAATGCTAAGTGATGTGTTTGCTGGGATCCGATAAATTATGAAGTTATGTTCAGATTGTGCATGATTCTTATATGAGTAATTTATGTTCTTGCATGCTCTCCGATGTGCGTATATACTTTGGCCAAGTGATTGTGTGTATCTCCAAGAGAGGGTATTTATGCTAGATAGTGGGTTCGTGCCCCCTTTTGTTCCTGGGCACGAGTGACAGAAACGTCTAAGGGCGATGGTGTGCTGTTGCTACTAAGGGTAAAACAGCGGTGTTAATGTCTCTTTTGATATTAGTATTGCTTAATTCATGCACTTTACTTAATGCAATTGTCTGTTGCTTTCAACTTAATACAGTTGGGTGACAGGCTGGATATCGATCCCACGGTGGATTTTTTAGACAAAGACACAGTTGGACTTAACGTTCTTTGTTCCTTGTCGTGATGCCTACATAAATATTATCACGTCCTTTTTGTCATAGCTAAATTGGGTTTGTGTTATGATCTTGTCAATTGCCTAGCTGTAATTCGTTCACCCATCACATGCATATTTTATTTACTTGAGAGACTCCACGAATGAACCCATGGCCCCCGGTCTATCTTTTTACATTATTTTCAACCTCATTTACTTACTTTTAATTATCATTATTCCTCTAGTCACTTTTCATATTTTATCTATTTCATCATACAATTAACCGCTTTGTTTTCTGCGAGACCGGAAAGATTGACAACCTTTCCGCCGTTGGGGGAAAAGTATTTTGGTTGAGTGTGTGCAGGTCCACATCTGTTGAAGGTTAAGCGCCAGAGATCTTCAACATTCACCTCGTTGTTGATTTCAAAGTCCTGCTGGCTCGATAAACCTCGGTTCGTTAAACGAGGGAAAAACTGCTACTAGCTACAATTCCGCCTTCGCTTGGGGCACCACCCAACTTATCAATATCCACCATCAGGGGACGTGAAAACTATATTTCGACACGAACACTCCCCTTAAAACCTTGCCAACACATCTCGGAGTCGAGATGAATTATCTTCCAGGGAATGTAATATGAAAACCCTACATTATACCTTTCTTTCAAGTCAGCTACATCACATTCGTCCCTCCCATTCAACTTGCTCGGACCTTTTCCACAACATCAACGAGGCCAGGTCTAGTGGCAAAGTCAATCACGATCTTCTCCGAGTCAACATATTCGGCATATCCTTTCGAAAAAGCGGCATAGTCCACATGATGAACATTCACGATTGTCGAAAGCATAACCATAAGATACATTTGTTGAGTTAGGGTTTAGGCTTACCAAATCCCTAATCCTGGCATACAAATCCTAAACCATAGACCTTCATAATAACCATCGATGGTCAATAGAACAACACAAACTAAAGTTTTTATCCCAACCCAAACTTATAAGATTAAAAAAACAATACAACCAAATGCCAAATTTGTAGTTGGACAAAACGAGGGGAACAGAAGATATTGCCTTGAGGATGGAGAGCAGACAAGACACACATAAAACCCCCTTTGATTTGACGAGATTTGAGAGCTAATCAAGTATGGGCGTGAGAGATGGAGTGATGTGTTCGGACTGGAAGAAAGGTTGAGGGAAAAGAGATGACATGCGACTGATTTCATATTTTCATCTTAAGTCGCATGGCGCCTTGTTTTATTTTTTTGTAGGGTGCCATGGCACCTAGCATGACCTCGCTGCATGGGGCGACATACTTACGCCCGTATTGGCTGACTTGGCAAGATCAATGACGCCTTTGATCTGCGCGTTGTGGAGAGCTCGTGAAATTATTTTTGAAATTCGGTGGTTCAATTTATGTTCAAAATTCAGATTTGAATGAAATTTGTCAAACCTCAATTTCATTGGTAGTTTTGCACGTAACGCGTGGAACTGCTACCGGATAGACCGCGTGCCATTGGCGTCACCTCGTCCACCACCCCCAGATTCTGTAGCTTAGAGCATCTCCACCGGGGGTGCCTAAATTGTGTCCAGCACACTGAAAGGATACGGATGTCTCCTAGAGGGGGGGTGAATAGGCGATTTAAAATTATTACGGTTAAGGCTTGAATAAATACGGAATAAAACTAACGTTTAATTTATCAAGCCAAAACCTAAACTAGCTAGGTTCACCTATGTGCACCAACACTTATGCTAAGCAATATAATCAACTAGGTGATAGCAAGATATATGACTTTAAGCTCGATGTCTATCAAAAAGTAAATAGCATAAGTAAGAAGCTCGGGTATAGAAATACCGAGGCACTTGGAGACGATGATTTATCCCGAAGTTCACTTCCCAATGGAAGCTAGTCTCCGTTGGAGCGGCGCGGTGTTCAACAATGTGAAACACCGAGTACCCTTGATATGGCACACCGTATCTCCGTTGTGTCTTACCACCAATGTGGCCAGGCACTTGTCACTATGTTGCCGTTGAGGTTGACAACTAGAACCTTTACAAGGATTAAGCTCACTCCACAAGTTGGAGGGTCTTCACCAAATGCACCGAGCCACCAAGACTCGATGCCCAAGACCGAGGCACACACCACAACTCAATTGGTGGCTCCCAGCAATGTCTTCGTAGATCCCAAAGCTCCGAAGCGAACAAGGTTGGGCCTCCCTCCACAACCTAATTGGAGGCTCCCAACAAATCCCGTGAGCCACCAAGACTCCGATAAATCAACAACCGTCTAGGGTACCAACGTGCCCTAGAGTAACAAGCTCTAGGGCACCAAAGTACCCAAGAGTAACAAGCTTCTCAACTTCACTTTCCACGAATCACCGTGGAGAACTCAAACCGATGCAACTAATGTAATGACAAGAACACACTAAGTTGTCAAGTTCTTCCAACCCGAATCCAACCAAAGCAACTAATGCTTGGGAGGGATTTGAGAGGAAGAGCAAAGGAGAAACTACAAGAAAATCCAAAGATCTAGATCCAAAGTGTTCCCCTCACTTAGAGGAGAAATCGATCGGTGGAAACGCGGATCTAGACCTCCTCTCTCTTTTCCCTTAAAAACTAGCAAGAACTATTGGAGGGATTGAGAGATAGCAAGCTCACAAGAATGTCAACAATGGGGGAAAATGAGCTCAAGAGGTGGGAGAAGGTTGAGGATGAATTGGGGAAGAAGACCCCTTAAAAAGGGGAGCCAAAATATGGCCGTTGGGCCACTTTTCGTGGCAGGACAGGGGAACCCGGCCAGACCGGCCTGGCCTGGCCATCATGGACGGCCTGGAACCTGAGAAGGCCCAGCCATGCCCACGGCCATGCCCTCGGCCATGCTGGGCAGGAGTCTTCCCCTTTTTTCTTTCTTTCCTTTATTTTCTTTTTCTGTCAAGAAAACGTCCGATACCGGAAATGCAATAACTTTTGTATCCGGACTCCGTTTTCGATAATCTTGGACTCGTTGGAATCACCACAACAAGCACTACAAGATTATGCAGAAAAACATCATTGTTCAACAAGATATTATAATAACAAATGAGGAAAGGTTAAACCTCTTTCTTGTAAACCGGAACCGTCATATCTTTTGCAACATTAAGTTCGGAAGAGGTGAAACCAATTTTGTTGGAAAGAGGATGATAGTAGCTATCCTTGGAAATATTTGAAAGCATTAAGAGATAAATTCTCAACACATGTATGTGTGGATAATTTCTCAAGGACAAACCGACAATATTTCTAATATCGAAAACGCAATGGAAGACGCATATGAAAACCGTTTTCGATGAGCTTGGCCTTGTCATGACAAGCACGACAAGCACCAAGACCACATCGTGATAAGAGACAAATAAGAACCAATAAAGATGATGCCAATGATGCAAAGGTTTGAGCTCTTTACGACCGATACACTAAAGGTCACTTGAGAGCCCCTCTTGATAGTCCGGTTACCTATCCTAAAACCCGGTCTCCCAACTACACCGCGAGACAGGTAAAATAGAAACCTATCAAGATCATACCTTTGCCTTGCGCATTCCACTTGAGCTAGATGATGACGATCTTGATCTCCTCTCAAGTGGATCACCTTTCTTGATTACGCTCCGCTCGGTGAAGCCTCGCATATTGCTCCCCCATACACCAATATGGGAGAGACACTCTTTCGCATATCTTCACTTGCCCTTATCTTTGCCTTGCGCATTCCACTTGAGCTAGATGATGACGATCTTGATCTCCTCTCAAGTGGATCACCTTTCTTGATTACGCTCCGCTCGGTGAAGGCTCGCATATTGATCCCCCATACACCAATATGGGAGAGACACTCTTTCGCATATCTTCACTTGCCCTTATCTTGTATGTTGATCAACTTGCACTTAGCCTTGATCAACATATAATCTTCTCCTTTTAGCTTCGACTCCAACATATGGAGTTCAAGCATTCCATACGGGCCAACACTGCAAATATAACTCAAAGCACACATTAGTCCATAGAGATTGTCATTAATTACCAAAACAACATATGGGGGCAACCATGCTCTTTCAATCTCCCCCATTTTGGTAATTGATGACAATCCCTTTTAAGAGGGTTTAGATAATGAATTAAACAACCTTGCAAGACGAATACGCAAGGATGCATGAGCATGAAAGGCAAATGCTTAAGAACCAAACTAAAGCATAAAGCCAAATTCCCTTAAACCCTCTAAACTTCTCCCCCATTGGCATTGATTGCCGAAATGGGAAGAAAAATTTAGAAAGCCAATATAATATGAATTCCTCCATAAAGTGCGCATTTCTCAAAATATGAGTGGAATCAAATGCACATATCCATTGACGAATAATTAGAGAAAATCAAACTATATTGAGGATCAAAGATTGCAAATAAGATGAAGTCATTCTAAACATCTCCACAAAAGAGATAGGCAATCAAAAAGATCTGAAAGCGAGAGTTCTAAATAAAAATGGAGAAGCTCCCCAATGTTCATGCACTATTGAGGGGTGCACAAATATGGAATCCTCGCTCCCCCAAAATCATCTAGAACACTCACCAAGTGCAAGGGTTAAAAAAAAATTAAAGCAAAAACCGAGCACTTGCACCAAAGATGTGGTTGAGCCATAAGGAGATACCAATTAAAAGAAATTATCAATAAAGGCCCAACCAAGAGTGTGTGTGTGTGACAAGACAATTAATTTGGTAAGACACATAGTCTTAATCAAATGGAGATAAGTTATATATCAAGTATTGACACACACAACTTACAAAGAAGATTAAAAAAAACAATGTTCACAAGCTCAAAGATACCAATTGGAAATTTCAACTAATCGAAAAAGCAAAGAGCAAGTGAGAACATTTAGGCAACAAAAATCAACATACTCACGTGATGAGCGTGAAGAGAAGAATCTTCAATAGAATGTGAGTACGCAAAGGTGCGAATAGAAATAAGACAAGCACTCACGAGACAAACTTGGAGCCACCAAAGAATTATAGATAAAAGACAAGGTGGCTTGAAAGAAAGTAGGATACCAAATAAAAGTTGACCTCTCTCATATGTATAGGTTTCTAAGTAGACAATGAGATTTATCGACAAAGAAACTTGCACATATAAAATGGTCGAAGAAAGGAGACTATGGTAACCAAAAGGAAGTCATGAATATACAAAAAGAGATTATTACATAAAAGCATAGCACATAGCTCGAACTTATCTCATTGTATATAAATGAACTTCAAACACATCAAATGCATCACACATATCACTAAGGGAACAAGAGATAGTGGAAATGCTTTGAGATAGGCGACAAGTATCACAAAGAAATAATACCAATTGAAGGAAGGTTTTTGCAATTTCATCACAAATATCACAACAATATACCAAGTGAAGGAAATAATCCAAAACCACAACAATTGTACATTAAAGTTTTCATGCCAAGAGGCAACCTACACAAGGTTCAATACACGAAAGATATGCATGAGATAGATACTTGTTACCGAAATAGCATTGGTGATGATGAAGATGGGAATTTTTGTTTATCATCAAAGCTTGACTCCAATAATCGCATGGTGAGAACACCTTCCTTATGAATGAGGCAAGCATCCAATGCATCTCCATTGTACCTAAAACAAAATTCAAGTACAACATGGTTCCCAAAATCATTGGGTCCCATAGTAGTTAGATGAACTACAATACATAGGAAACACTCCACATAAATATGTGCATATAGATATGAAATTGAATTTCATGCACATCTTAGCCGATTTAGGATTTGGTGGAGTATCCCCTATATATTGGGTCAAGAAAGACTAGCATGCCATAAAATAAATATACTAGTAAATATGCATGCATGGACATACAATAACCAAATGAGATACAATTTGGACAAAACACCAAATAAACCAAGAAGAGAGCACACCAAAGTGTCACACAAAAAGGTTGTCCAAATTATATCAAAATCCAAATCAACACATGATTGAGGAAAAGTCAAATCAACATATGATTGATTCCAAAACACATGAAGTGTGATATCAATAGGAATCAAATCAAACAACACATGAGAGATAAGACACCATTTGAAAACTAAGATACCAATTAGGAGACAAGATACCAAAAAGAGGTTAATACTTGACCGGAATCAAGTAAAGTAAAATAAAGTAATAAGGTATCAAGATTTTCACAATAAATATCAATTGAAACAAATATCTATGGAGGAGATATTAAATTCCAATTAATACCAATTGAAGGTACCTAGGCAAGGCCAATGAGCATATGAGATAAAAGAAAGAGACATGCCCAAAGGATTTTCTCATTCAATAGGATAGGCATAAAACAAGAAATGAGAAAGCAAGACTCCCTAGAGAGAGCAAGGTTACACCAAGTAAACCAAACACCCTCTACACTTTTCATGATGGCACAAAGCATCAAGAGAAAAAGATTTGTCTTCCATAAACACATATGATAGAAATCAAATGCCAATTGAAAGGATCAAATATTGATAGATAGGATAGTGTTCTAAATAAAAGGAATGCTCCCCCAAGATTCATGCATTATTTTGATATTTGCATTTGAATACAAAATGCACGCACAAGGGATCATTACTCTTCATATTTTATTTACAACACTAAACACTACCAATTTAAATTTAGGATCCATGCAAGAGACAAGGAAGCCAATGGGAGTCAAAAAAAATATTTTTGGCAAGAGATGGGGCAAATAAAAGCCAATGCCAATGTAAGGATAATCAAAAATATTCTATCACAAGCATAAATATGGATTGTCCAAGGACAATGACCATTCGGAATTATTTTCCGGTGATAGAGGTATCCAAGAATATCCTCACAAGATAAAACATATGGCAAGAGATAGGAAATAAAACACCATATTTTAATAAAGTTTGTTGGTAGTTCTAACTATTCAAACCAACCGGCAAGGCCATGGTTAGAATAATATGTAACAAATGGTTTCTCAACTAATGTATGGAAATGCATATTAGAGAAAAACCACACCAAACAAACTCACACAAACAAGAGCCAAAAGATAGCTAAAAAGCAAATTGGAACTTGTTCGAGCTAATATGCCACATAGGAATAGGATTAATTTACAATATCAAATCTAAGTGGCAAACCTCAAATGTTCACATTTTGTAGGATTGTAATATGCACATAGCTTATTACTCCCCCATAATGTGATACTCCATTTCTTCTTAACAAGAGGCAAATAAAATCAAATAGAGATAATTAATAGACATTATAGAATTTGAATTTCTCATGAGCATGACACATCACATAGTTACTAGATAATCTTGATATATCAATACTAGGTGGTGTTACTCATATACACACATTTTTAGGTTCGTGAAGTGCACAAAGCATATCACTCCCCCAAAATGGGATAGTCCATTAATTTCTCAAAAGAGCCCATTGAAATCAACACAAGATCCAATAAGGACTCAACACAAAGTTTACACATATATGGAGCGCACATTAACATACACAAACTTGATTGCTCAAGGTAAATAATAAGCACAACATATACAAACACATGCTTGGAACAAAACTAACACATGCAAGGGAGCAAGCAACTTTCAATGTATATGTAATTTAAATATAAGTTACCGCAAGAAGGAGCATTGGATATGAGATAGATATGTGATAATCCAATTGACTTGGCTAAATGAGATATAACCATGAAGATCCCTCAATTCTTCAAATGATAGCCAAGTTGCCAATGTCCTCCTTCACAACCTATTGATCAAGTTTGAGCTTGTTGGTTCCCAACCAAGTTGGGTTCTAAGAGGTTAGTCACAATAGGCTTGGCAACCCAAATGGTTCTTTTCTTGACACCACTTTGAGTTCCCACGTATTTGACAAACACATTGCCAACTCTATCCTTCCTAAGAGAATAAACATTATCAATTATTATGGGGTTGGATAGAGTACCGTTTGTGCATGAAGAAGCCAAGTGGCCCTTCTCACGGCATAAGTAGTAATATCGACTCTTTTCTTTCTTCTTAATAGGCTCCTCAACTTGAGGAGCAATGATTTGAGTCTTCTTAGGAGGTAGCCTTTGTTCAACCCGAGGTTGAGCATGAGATTGAACAATAGGCCACTTCCCTAGTTGCTTCACACTAAGAGGCTTCTTCCTCATTGGGCGATCCCTAACATGATGCCCTTCAATTTTGCACTTGAAGCAAACAATCTTAGGCGAGTGATTGACTTGTTCTTGGCCCTTCTTATTGCTACTCTTGGACTTGTTCTTGATATTGGAGTTGAATCCAAGTCCACTCTTGTCATTGGGGGATTTTTGCACACTCAACATGTTGTCAAATGTGGCCTTCCCTTTATGACATTTCTCCACATCTTTCTTCAAAGAAGTGGCTTGTGCCTTGTGCTCTTTAGTCTTCCCTACAAGGTTAGTAGCTACACAAGTACTAGTGGAAGTTGAAGCTTCATTGTTAGAGCAACTAGGCACGAAATGTAATTCAACATATGATTTGGCACTAGTGTGAGATGAAGAATTACAAGGACTAGCACATGGCATTGTAGCATTTTTAGTAGAAGTTGTGCCATTGTCCACATGAGGCTCTCTAGATATTACGTTGGTAGCAATAGCCTCATGAGCTAAGTTTAGCTTATCATGAGATACGAGAAGATCTTCATGAGAGCTCGAGAGCTTCTCATGGCTTTCTTCCAATATCTCATAATTGCTAGTTAGCAATTTAAGTTGAGCCCTTAGCTCAACATTCTTCTTTAAAATGGATGCTTCACAAGAAATAGAGTTAGTAGCACAAGCATCAACATTAATAGCAATGGGAGAACAGGTAGGAAGCTCTTTTAGTAATTGAGCTTGAAGTTGATCATGGGACTTAGTAAGGTGTGCAAGAGAATCTTCCAAGGAATTGACATCCTTTTCAAATTTCACATTAGCCTCAAGAAGTCTAACAATTTCAACAACGAGCTCTTCATTTTTTATTTTAAAATCATTAGCCACCTTGAGAGCTCTATCATGGGTTTCATTTACTTTAGATGACTCTAGAGTAAATGTCTCCTCAAGAGATTTCTTGGTGGTTTGTTCTTCTTCAAGAGCTTCCTCAAGTTCCGTAATCGTGTTCGCATAATTACGTTCACGGCTAAGACTTTCATCTTCACGAGCTTCCAAATTTTCAATAGTAGTCCCTCGCTCAACAAGGGTGCTCATGATTTCATGGAGGTTCTCACAAGCATTTTTATTATTTGAAAGAGTATTAAGAACATTAGACCTTTCTTTTTAAAGTAAGCATCATCTTCTTCATCATCATCATTATTGTTATGATCATCACTACTTGATGATTTAGAAGATATGCAAGGACTATTAACACAAGCATGTGAAACATTTATAGTTCTCGATGTGTTTAAGTTCAAAGATAAATCATTGCAATGACATAGAGATGAAATATTATCTAAAATAAGCTCACTATCATTATTGCAAAATTTATCCCTACTCACCATTGCATTATTTTGTGGCTTGCCACATGTAGGTGAGGTAGAAGAAGTTGAGAACTCATTACGCTCAGAGGTGGAGGGAGAACAATCATTCTCACTATCCATGGACACACCATAATTGTCTTGAAGCTTGGTCCATAGCTCATGAGCATTCCGATAAGGAGAGATCGACAAAGCAACTGCATTTCTCAAAGACTTGAAAATCACTTTAGAAGCTTCAGCATCTAGATAAGAGTTTTCCTCATCCTCTAGAGGAGAAAAACCCATATCTAGAATTTGCTCTATATATGGATTAATGTCCCTAAAATAATTTAGCATGCGATTTCTCCAATCATTATAATTAGTGCCATCGAATATTAAAGAAGCATTGTGCACTAAACCACTAGACGACATCTTTACTCTCTAGGCCGTGAAGCCCTATAAAGAGAGAACCCGCTCTGATACCAATTGAAAGGATACGGATGTCGCCTAGAGGGGGGGGGGGTGAATAGGCGATTTAAAATTATTACGGTTAAGGCTTGAATAAATGCGGAATAAAACTAACGTTTAATTTATCAAGCCAAAACCTAAACTAGCTAGGTTCACCTATGTGCACCAACACTTATGCTAAGCAATATAATCAACTAGGTGATAGCAAGATATATGACTTTAAGCTCGGTGTCTATCACAAAGTAAATAGCATAAGTAAGAAGCTCGGGTATAGAAATACCGAGGCACTTGGAGACGATGATTTATCCCGAAGTTCACTTCCCAATGGAAGCTAGTCTCCGTTGGAGCGGCGCGGTGTTCACCAATGTGAAACACCGAGTACCCTTGATATGGCACACCGTATCTCCGTTGTGTCTTACCACCAATGTGGCGAGGCACTTGTCACTATTTTGCCGTTGAGGTTGACAACTAGAACCTTTACAAGGATGAAGCTTACTCCATAAGTTGGAGGGTCTTCACCAAATGCACCGAGCCACCAAGACTCGATGCCCAAGGCCGAGGCACACACCACAACTCAATTGGTGGCTCCTGGCAATGTCTTTGTAGATCCCAAAGCTCCGAAGCGAACAAGGTTGGGCCTCCCTCCACAACCTAATTGGAGGCTCCCAACAAATCCCGTGAGCCACCAAGACTCCGAGAAATCAACAACCGTCTAGGGTACCAACGTGCCCTAGAGGAACAAGCTCTAGGGCACCAAAGTACCCAAGAGTGACAAGCTTCCCAACTTCACTTTCAACGAATCACCGTGGAGAACTCAAACCGATGCAACTAATGCAATGGCAAGAACACACTAAGTGGTCAAGTTCTTCCAACCCGAATCCAACCAAAGCAACTAATGCTTGGAAGGGATTTGAGAGGAAGAACAAAGGAGAAACACCAAGAAACTCCAAAGATCTAGATTCAAAGTGTTCCCCTCACTTAGAGGAGAAATCGATCGGTGGAAACGCGGATCTAGACCTCCTCTCTCTTTTCCCTCAAAAACTAGCAAGAACTATTGGAGGGATTGAGAGATAGCAAGCTCACAAGAATGTCAAAAATGGGGTAAAATGAGCTCAAGAGGTGGGAGAAGGTTAAGGATGAATTGGGGAAGAAGACCCCTTAAAAAGGGGAGCCAAAATATGGCCGTTGGGCCACTTTTCATGGCAGGACAGGGGAACCCGGCCAGACCGGCCTGGCCCGGCCATCATGGCCGGCCTGGAACCTGAGAAGGCCCAGCCATGCCCCCGGCCATGCTGGGCAGGAGTCTTCCCGTTTTTCTTTCTTTCCTTTCTTTTCTTTTTCTGTCAAGAAAACGCCCGATACCGGAAATGCAATAACTTTTGTATCCGGACTCCGTTTTCGATAATCTTGGACTCGTTGGAATCACCACAACAAGCACTACAAGATTATGCAGAAAAACATCATTGTTCAACAAGATATTATAATAACAAATGAGGAAAGGTTAAACCTCTTTCTTGCAAACCGGAACCGTCATATCTTTTGCAAATGAAGTTCGGAAGAGGTGAAACCAATTTTGTTGGAAAGAGGATGATAGTAGCTATCCTTGGAAATATTTTAAAGCATTAAGAGATAAATTCTCAACACATGTATGTGTGGATAATTTCTCAAGGACAAACCGACAATATTTCTAATATCGAAAACGCAATGGAAGACGCATATGAAAACCGTTTTCGATGAGCTTGGCCTTGCCATGAGAAGCACGACAAGCACCAAGACCACATCGTGATAGGAGACAAATAAGAACCAATAAAGATGATGCCAATGATGCAAAGGTTTGAGCTCTCTACGACCGATACGCTAAAGCTCACTTGAGAGCCCCTCTTGATAGTCCGGTTACCTATCCTAAAACCCGGTCTCCCAACTACACCGTGAGACCGGTAAAATAGAAACCTATCAAGATCATACCTTTGCCTTGCGCATTCCACTTGAGCTAGATGATGACGATCTTGATCTCCTCTCAAGTGGATCATCTTTCTTTTATTACGCTCCGCTCGGTGAAAGCTTGCATATTGCTCCCCCATACACCAATATGGGAGAGACACTCTTTCGCATATCTTCACTTGCCCTTATCTTTGCTTTGCGCATTCCACTTGAGCTAGATGATGACGATCTTGATCTCCTCTCAAGTGGATCACCTTTCTTGATTACGCTCCGCTCGGTGAAGCCTCGCATATTGCTCCCCCATACACCAATATGGGAGAGACACTCTTTCGCATATCTTCACTTGCCCTTATCTTGTATGTTGATCAACTTGCACTTAGCCTTGATCAACATATAATCTTCTCCTTTTAGCTTCGACTCCAACATATGGAGTTGAAGCATTCCATACGGGCCAACACTGCAAATATAACTCAAAGCACACATTAGTCCATAGAGATTGTCATTAATTACCAAAACAACATATGGGGGCAACCATGCTCTTTCACACACCTCCATTGGAGGCCCAATTGGAGGGTGCAGGACACTTCTCCGCTGGAACTCAAAGCACACACCGGCACTCCCTAAACGGCCGGACCCCAAAGCAAATGATCAAATCGAACCAAAATATACAAAAGCCGGCCGGCCACGAATGTTCCGGCCAAATAGTTTCACCGACCAACACAGCCACGACCAAATGGTTTCACCGGCCAACACAGGCACGGGCAACAGCCTCACCGGCCAACACACGCACGACCATCAACAAGTTTTGCCACCAAAATAAGTCTAGACGACGGGGTCACATGGAAATCATTCTTCTTGGGTGTCGGCATCCTCGACCCTTTGTTTCCTCGCCTTCATGATGCGCGCGACCTCCTGGGCAAAGAACTCTTGCCGTTTCAGCGGCATGTTTGACGTGTCCGTTGCCATGATCTTGAGCTCCCTGTTTTCTTGCATTTCCTTGATCTTCATCTCTTTCACCCCCCTTGACTGTTGCAGCTCCTTCATCTTGTGGCCTTGCACGGTGTAGTACATATCCCACCTCTCGTTGGTGGCGATATACATCTTCTCTTTGAAAACGTTGGAGGATGCCATGAACAATTGGGCGGAGAGGAGCTCCGCTTCCACTAGCCTCAATTTCGCGTGCAGTCGGCGGCCTGCTCGTAAAGCGGACGCCGCCAACTGCAAGTCATCCTCGTTGAACGGCAACTCCAGGTCTTCCGCCTTCATCGCCGGCGACTTCATCACCACGGCCCTCGTCGACCCCTTTGCCTTGGCGGATTTGCTTTGGGTGGGCTTTCTCAAACCCACCGGCGCCATTGGAGCCGACGAGAGGTTGTAGACGACGATCTCACCGGCGGCGGCGGTGGCGACGGCGACGAGCAAGGTGAAGGGGTGGGCGGCGGCGAGGCAGTAGAAGGGGAGGGGTTTGTGAGAGTGGAGGGAAGATTTAGCAGTCGGCAGCAATAGAGAGGAGGTTTTGGCGGCCGGCGCGGCAATGTAGGCGAATTTTCGCGTCATTCGCTTCGTGTGTATGACGGGCGGGCTATATCTGTCGGAGGCTCGGCCCGGACAATGTCTGGCACCGCGAACTCAGCCTCCAAAGTTTGACGCTCTGTTCGCGGTGCCGGACAGATTTTAGGCCGGATAAAGACTTTGCGACCCTCCCAATGTAGCCTGTTTTTTTATCGGGCGCCCTAAATAAGCTCTACGGCCCTTTTAGCACACCTGTGGAGATGCTCCTGTTATGGAGCGATGGGTGACTAGGCGTCGGGCTGGTTTCAACTAGTGGGACTGCGCCCAATCTAGTCACTGAACAGTACCCTGTCTAGATTTTGCTTCGTGCGAATGTTTATCTGGACCCTGTGCAGTACATCGTCCGTTTCACGTGGCCGCCCGTTCGGATTTTGAGTTGACGCGTTGAGGCAAACGGGCCACACACACGTCATGAGTTGCACTGCTGCCACTACGCTACTCCAGTAGGGCTTTTATAATGCCACAGGCAGCAGCGTGTGCTCTGCTCATCGTTCGCTGTACGTAGGTTATTCTGTTCTCTCGTCATCTCGATCCTACGCAAGCTGTATCTTCCTGTCGGTCGGGCATTGAATGAAATGAAATGAACACCATGCATCGGTTTCGCGTGAGCCGAGCAGCTTCCAACACCATGCGTCTCTTTCCACGCCAGCTTTGGCTAGCATACGTCCGGCGATGATCCGGTGACGTTCACGGCGCACGGCTGATCGACCGATCGCTTCAAAGATCTTTGTGCTCCACTCGAGGCATATGCACGCGCGCGCGTGTACGGAGAATGGGCGGACGCGACGCGACGTCTCAGGCCGAGAAAGAAGGTTCTATCTCTGTAAAGTCGATCGTGCGACGGTGACATGGAGGGGCGGCGCACCACCAATGCCCCGCCGCCATTGGACGCGGCACGCGGCGGTGCGTCGCCACCGCACGTCCAGTACGGTCCACATCACGTCGTCGCGTCACCGGCAGAAAGGCTACACCGCCACCGGACGCGCACCGAGTCGTCGTCGTCATCGCTCGGAGGAAGCAAAGGCGATACGATTCCGGCGGTGCTTAACCAACGAATCGAGCTTAGCCTCGACCGGGTGTAATGATCTTGTTTGCTACATGTCACTGTCAGATATTCTCCTAGATTTAGCGGACGTGAAGCTGAGAGCGATCGAGTTTTGCTTTTGAGGTTTCTGAGTGAGTTTGGGCCTGGTTGTGCAGCAGCCACTTGGCAAGGGCAAAGGTGAGGTCGAAATACGCCGTGACTCGGACTGGGCTAGAGCTAGCCCATTATAGCCGACTTGACGTGTCGAATGTATGAACGGCCTGGCAGAAAGCTCTCTTCTTCTATCTCCATGTTCTTTCCTTTCAGCGGAGTACTGTGGAAAAAATGACTCGAAAGTTGGTGCTTTTCTTCTGCCGGAACCTGACTCAAAAGCAGGTATTCTTGCATCTGCTCCGTGCATGAAGATAACCTCCCTTTTTGAAAACGATTCTTTCTCTCGCGCAGTAGATCACCTGGGGACTGATTAAATCACTAGTGGCACAGTTGAGAAAAGAAAACCACCCTGGTTACTTCTAGAACACGTTTGGCACCACCAACGATTAAATTAACCAACAAACAGTTCAGAGAAACCGGCGAGTACTTCTGAAGTTGCGTGCGGTTCAAGTCTCGATAGGTAAACAGCATATGGGAAAGTGAAGTGAAGTGGTTCTGTTCTGGCCGGTGGATCGCTGAAGCTTGAGCGACCGTACCAGGCAAGTGATTGGGATGGAGCGTATGGCACAACCGAATCCTCCTAACCGGTGCGACCGATCGACGGTTGTTCCCGAATCACCAGCTCCTCTGCTACTATTTTCTCCCCAATCCAACCGCGAGAAAGCAACGTGCGTTCCGTCAGTCAGGTGTGGTTGGTGCGAGCGACCTAAGAGCAGGTACAATAGCATCCAGTCAGCCGACTATAAGCATTTTAATATAAGTAAAATTTTAGGTGGAAGAGAGAGAAAGAAGGAGAGAGAGGAGAGCCGGCGCTACCTGAAGCGTCCGGCTGCAGCACATGGTTCGAGAAAAAAAGCAGTTGCATACATGCAGCTTGGCCCACGGCAAGCTCTTTCCTTTCAATCCTCATCGTTGCCAGCATGCAAGACTACTATTTAAATATTTAATCAAAGCAGCCTACAGCCAGCTTAAGAGTCCACTATTATACAAACTTGGCTTTAAGATGACTATATCTGACTAGGCAAAGATATAGAGCCGGCGGCGGGCTCTATTATTGTTCTTGCTCTAACAGGTTAACTGCTTCAGCCAACTCGAGCTAAAACCAGACTTGGATCACCGGAGCACACGCCGATCGACAGCGACGCCTTCGCCGAGCTGCAGTCCATATATACAGTATAGTACTACCAAACATCGATTTTTAGCTTGCACATCTAACAGACAAAAAATGGAGATCGCCAGGACTGAAGATGGATACGAATATGTGGCACAGGAGGCCACCATTTATTCGTGGATGTATCTGTACATAACTACTGTACATATTATGCTACATCTCTGCCCAGCTATGATGGTACGCAGCTTGAGCTCCAAGCAGAGGCAGTTTCTGCTTACATAAGCAGTGTTGCTGCTGGAGTGCTGAGACATGAGCTCATAAACCTTAGCGGGCACCTTTTCTTCTATCTATCTTCACTAGGACACTGTTCCTATCGACTGTAAGAATGTTCTCAAACTACATACCGGACTTGGTAAGCGGCAAACATAACTACAGGACCATGTACAGCGTATACACAAAGCGACTGGAGGCCGCTGAGAAGTTCACGGAGAGTTGCCCGGGAGTTTATGCGACAGCTTCATCCCGTTTTTCCAGTTAAGGAGACCTGCAACGCGTCACTGTCAATCGGTGCTTGAAAATACTGCTTGCATTTGCAAAAAACATCATCTTTGAACGCAGTCAAACAATACAATGTGAATGTTAGTTTAGACAAAGAACGACGAGTCCATAATTTTGTTATTCTCCCTTGGAGGTATGCAACAGACTGAAACTTGTAAGATTCAATCGGTGCTTGAAAATACTGCTTGCATTTGCAAAAAACATCATCTTTGAACGCAGTCAAACAATACAATGTGAATGTTAGTTTAGACAAAGAACGACGAGTCCATAATTTTGTTATTCTCCCTTGGAGGTATGCAACAGACTGAAACTTGTAAGATGCAAACCATGGAGCATAACAGAAACAACAAAACTCTGAAGTTAAAAGAACAGATCCCACTACAAAATTCTTACCAAGAGAATATCCTCATCAGTTCCGAAAGATTTGCGGGCCTCATCTAAGCTTTTCATTGGCACCATTTCACGCTTTCTGCAAGAAATAGAAAAACTGAATTAGAGTCTCCATGCACATAAAAGTTTTTTTTTCGAGAATACGCCATGGGAATGCGTATCGTTTTAATAGGATTGAGCCAAGCGGCCAAAACAATGGCCGGAGTGCTACAACCAAAAATGAACAGTGATCGGCGGTAAACTTGTGCTCTTGCATACATGTGGTACCCCCACCTCCACCTATCCAAGAAGATGTCTCAAAGTCTCCGGCTCCTGATCACAAAGAGGAAAACATGCCAGGTGCGGAAGCCCTCTCCCTTGAGGAGCCTATCGGGCGTCTAACACCTATGTTGGCCACCAACCAAGCGAAGAATTTGCAGCTCATCGGCGCACATGATCTCCAAATGGGGTCTCACATCGGACCGGTGATCGTGGCCGTGAAGAAATCCGCATACGCCGAGCGTGCCAAGTACCTCTCATCACTCTCCCAGCTCCACCAGAGGGTGTCCTCACCCACAGAAAGCTCAATTGTCATGCTATGCCCCAAAGGGCAAGGACACCCGTATCGACAGTTCGTCTAAGTCTGGCCCAATGTGTGTCAACCACTCGCCATGGCGTCTGCAACTGTGCGGTCGGTCATCACCCTTCGCCATCCCCGCGAGGCTAGGTGCCAGAACCGGTCCGCAGTTATTCCCTCGTACTAGGTACTACACCCGTCACCGACCTCTGAATGGGCTGCTGCCTCGAAGATATCGAGTGCCTCCTTTGGCACTTGAATGTTGAACTCCATCCAAGGCTTGTCCTCCTTAGTAAGCTGTAACGGCCACCTCGTTCGCAATGCTAAGTTTGTTCAAAAACACATAAAAGTTCAAATGGAGAACAGTGAGCATATAAGTTTTTTATTTAAATTTTGTTCCTATTTTTGCTAATTATGCACAAATAAAGATGGAGGCCGCCATTAAGCACACAAATCAGCTCAAAGCAGATGGTTGTCCTCTGTTTACTCTTTTGGTTGTTGCGATACAGCTTAATATCCTCTCCTCTTGTAATTTTTGTATCCCAGCTCAACAAGAGGCTACTTCTAAAGAGTTACCTACTCACATACTTGGATAAGATACATCTATAGAGAAGAAAACATACTTAAGAGGCGCAGAGATCAAACATACTTATGTGTCAGATGCAAAAAGATCATATAATTTAATAACTAAGTAAAATGTACCTAGAACTGGCCGGATCCCTTATCTCAAACTCGCAGGCATCAGCATCATAGCCACATATTACAACATAATGCCCTGCCAACAGAAACAGTATTCACCCGGTTATTACATTTATAGGAACTATAAGGCAACATAATGAGTCTTTTGTTGCATTTCATAATTGATGGATGCACTTGCAATCTAGAATAGCAGACAATTAAAGACTATGGGCACTAAGATACAAGAGACCTATCTTGCGAAAATAAATTTTGGAACAGCAAAGTAAATGTTCCAAGAAGAGGGGCATGGTGACTCACCCATGTAATCAGAATCCTCATCCAACTGTTGCACATCCTGTACATCATTCATCCAAGAGGAACTGCATTAATATAAATCAGTTATTATTGCATTGTTTGATTTGATCCCCTGATTTTCTCAGTTGGACTCCCAAATTTTGCTTTTCACATTTTAGAGTTAGGCAATTTGTAGGAAATATAGTTTGTTGAGACATACATGGATACAGCCATAAATTTTTGTCCCCTGATGATCGTTTACACATTTCAACTACTTAATCATAATATTAAGTTACCACATAACAAGTCAAGTTACAAAAGATACTAAATTGACGGTCATCTAGTGCTGGTTAATCAAAATAATGTGGAATGTTAAAAATGGGTATGAGTCCTTAAGTCAGACAGAAATGCTAAATTCGTCATGAGAAGTGTATCGACCAAATTTACTTCTTTTAGTTAAATTGTTCAAGCAGCATCGCAAACCCAGTTGATGATTTAAAATGACAGGAGCCAAATAGAAGAAATTGAAACTAGTGAGTAAAAGTAAAACTAGAAGGATAATATCTCATACGAGACATAAGAAAAATATCATACTTTAACTTTGATTTATCCACTAGCGCAATAGCTATGCAGTGCCCAGATAACAGAAGAATAGCAATATCATACGCACTGATGGATCTGCACTGAGAAGAAACATAAACAGCAAGAACTTAAAACCCGTATGAGAAGTACATGGAATATATAATTTTCATGATGTGTGTTTTTAGCGTACTTGAATACTGATCCCAGCATCAAAAGCTTTTCCAAATAACTCATCCACTCGATCAATATCTTCTTGCAATTGCTCCTATCATAATTAGTTGGCAGTTTCCAAAATATTACTACAGTGGATTTCAGAAGAATCGGTACAGCAGTAGGTCACAATACATACCCTGTAAAAGGTTTCTGCAGAATATTGTGGATTTGCTCCAATTGTCACAGTGAAGAACGAAAAAACAACCGAGAACTTGTTTAATAGATATGCTAAATCGACTGTCCAAACGCTGCAAAGACAAAAAAGCAACAACATCAGAATATAAATTTGAGAATTTTAAATAATCAGTTCAGCTAATCCATCGAATGTTGAATCAGTGTATTTGCTAGAGACGAAATCTAATTGGATGTGTGCAATATACCTACAAGTGTTCTGTATATTTGTAGAATTGGTAAGCCTATGGTGATTTATAATTCCATGCAGCAACAAAACCTAGTTCGGTTCCAATCTAGGTAACATACGACAAACTAATCATATAGCTCACGTAATCATGTTATATAATTTATAATATTTAAAAATCTTGTCATACAGTACTAGGAGAAAATCATATAAAACCAAGACGGCCAATGAGCTGCCACATGATGGCAGAATTCTGAAATCCGATTCCTATCTTTTGGAATGCAAGTCTGATTATCTATCAAGTTCTTTAGGTACAATCGTCGGCCCTTCTAGATGTAAATACACCTTCATAATGTGACAGTACCTTTTTTCTCAACACAGCAACTCATGCGTTTTGTCTGGCTTAGCAGACTATCTTTTACACAACTACATTACTTCACATTTTAGTGATTCCTTGCACCTTCTAGATGCAAATAAACATTTATAGTGTGACGGCACCATTTTCTTCTCCTCAAGAAAGCAACTCATGCGTCTTCCATGTTCTTATTCTTAACAGTTAACAGCCCGGAGCACTCCATTGTTTAGACCATATATTCCACAACCACTCAACAATTAGAATTCGGCCTGTGCTTAGCCTTTCCAAACGCACTATGGTTATAAAACAAACAATTTGAAGTACTACCTAAATCACTACTCTTGCAACTCCAAGTGATGCAGCTTAACAAATTCGAAGTATACAGCATAGCTAATTTCGCTTAATAATAAAACAATTTTCAGCTGGTAAACAAAAACCTTGTGGTGTGGCAGAGCTTCTCGAGATCGGCAATGCCGTGGCGGCAATCAAGGCCGAGCGTCCGGAGCACCATGAGCACGCAAGCGAGGCCGCAGTCCCAGGAGAAGGCCTGCTGCACGTGCGGGACCTGGCATCATCGGCAAAACCAACCCAGATGTCAAAGGATAATAACGATTAGGAGATAACCGCTTGCCGCGCCAGTATAGCAGAGGCGCCCGCACAGTCAGAAACAATTTGTACGCGTATGCATAGAGAGAGGAGCAGGGGAGAAGAGGAACTGACATCGATGGAGTAGGACCGGCGCGCTAGTGGAATTTGGGTGTGGGGAGGCAGCGGCCCGTCGCCGGCGTCGTCTCCCGGCATCTTGAACAGCTTGTCCGAGATGAAGCAGAGGGGCCACATGACATGATCAACCGCCAGAGCGACGCGCAGCTCACTACTAATCCGGCCAGGCGAACAATTCTCCTCCTCCTCGCCGGCCGCCGGTTCGGTCCCCCGAGAAGGAAGAGGAAGAACCCCTCGGATAAAGCGCGAACACGCGTGGCGGTGAGGTGGGATGGGAATCACGGAATGATTGTGGTTTGGCTGGCTGGGCTGGACGATTTGGTTATAAAGACGCGCGCTGGGGAGGGGAGGTCGTCGGCGGCGGCGGCACGGGCACCAGAAGAATCGGTGGGATGGGAACGGGAGCGGCGCGCCTTTAAAACGGCCGTCTTTTCTAGGTGTTTCGCTCGAGCGCGAGGTAGGACGGGTTGGAGGGAAGAAGAGATGGCGCGCGCGCCGGGGAGTGGGATTGGTGGCGACGACGATAGGGGGGAGGGCAGGGGAGGGGAACCGGCGTCGTGGGAGGCGCGTATAGGCGGCCTGCCTGCCTGTGCCGTTGCTGTGTCCGCGCGGCGTGTGCGGGCGGGGTGGATACGACGCGATGGCATGGCAATCATGCGGTGGTTGCCTGCCGGATCCGCCAAAGGGCTTGGGGGCCCGGCCGGGAGATGGGCGCATGTTTAAGGCAGGATTGACCGGAGCCGCCGAGTTGGCTGGCGGTCTGGTGGTGTTGTGCTGCCGTCGTCGTCGCCCTCTGCGGTGACCCGGTCCGGCCGGAGCCATGGAGTGGGACCAACATATGTCTGCACGGGAGAATAGCAGCAAATCAATCAGATCGTGTTAATTTTGCTCAATGTGGACAATGCTTACCGTCATTTTTAGAGAGAGATCTTGCCATCTAATTAGAGGGGTAGCAAGTTAACACGAGGGAAATATTGTTCTTGTGCTTAAGTTCACTGATGTAAAACATGGTGTATTGAGAAGAAAAATACATGTCCATATCTTAGGTGCGCATGCAAATTTTCATGGGAAAACAACATGTTTTGTGGCATTTCCGGAATTATTATTTTGATAATTAAAAAATAGCTTCTTTAGGACATTGGTTATTTTTCTTCGAGGCATAAGAGAATTCATGTCTTTCTAAATTTATTTGTGCGCACATAAAAGTCACACAAAATTGTAAGATAAATCAGATTTCTTATTTTGTATTTTTTTTGTTGATATTGTACTATCTTTCAGAAGCATGTGCTCCCGTGACCAAAACACCTCCCTCAATATAGATGCAGGTGGGTCACCATTAGGATACCTTTGGACTTTGTTAATTTTTTCAACTAAGTAGGATCGGAGCTGACCCATTTGCATCTCTATCTCCATGCTGCGAGAATACACGTTTATAACCTATGATTTTAAACCTCCTACAATTTGATATTAATTTTCTCTTCAGCATTGGCGATTCGTCACTCGCCCCTCTTACGACTATCATGGCTCATTGCACACTTGGCTATTGTTTGTCCTTTGATGTCTCAATATTGGAGCATTATATCTTATTTTGTATCTTATACATAGGGGCGGAGCTGCATGGCTCTAGGGTGATGCACAGGTATCAGGGTACTTGAGATATTACTTAACAAACTAGCTTGAAAACCAGTATGTGCACCATGCTAATTCTGATAAAATGCACCATGGTGACTAAAGTGCACCAGGTTCAGTTTTAGTCTAGCTCCGCCCCTGCTTATACATTAATATTTATGTGTTTTGATACAACTCTTCTATGGATCTTAAGATCTTATGTTGCATCTAAATAAGTTGAGTTTTAACACGTTATGCAAAAAGAAAAACCCCTTACATAACTCTGACGTAACAAAGGAGGATTTACGACCCACATATAAGCCCATGGAGTGCAATAAGTTAGTTATATATGCGTAGGTATGTATGTTTATGTTTTCTGCAAAGAGTGCCTGTTGGAACTTGCATTACATATGATGCACTCAGCTCGCCACGACACAATCACTCTCCTAATTACAAGCCTTGAGTTTTAACTCAATGGTGCATTCTCCGGACCATATGTAAATTTTTGATGCAATGTCTCCCATGTAGCCGCTCAGCTTCGGATATAAACCTAGAGATTTTACTTAGACCTGAGTTGTACCCGGTTAGTATAATTTGTGTTGCCATATCAGCTTTTCTGGACTATGCGGGACACCGCTCTGTACTCTGCACCCTACTCCCATGGCATTGTGTCGCCATTCCTGTGATGCATCCACCTCGCAATGCCACAAGTGTTATCTCCCGAGTCCCATGGTAGTCATCGTAAACGTTTTGTCGTCCAAACTCGGCATTCACCAAAATACAGACCAATTGAAAAATCACAAACCAATTTAGAGGACATAGAGAAACAGGGGCTCCATTAAAATTTTAGAGCTTGATGATCATTTAAGGTATTTGTTGGAGCACTTTCTATGGTTTTTTTTTTCATATAGTTTCAGTGTTAGGAATGGTACATTGGGAAGCCGTTGGAGATGGAGCACAAGATGCAAGAGACCCGTGTCGGCGGTAGTGGCTTCGAGGCGGCTGCTCGATGGATAAGTTCGACTCATGTCGTGAGCCCACGCTGCCCCCATGCATGTTGACGTCGTTGTTGCTGCGGCAGCGGTCGCTTGTCGCAGCCCCCAGCGGATTGATTCGAGAAAAGCGATATGTGTTTCTTGGCGTCAGCTCCGAGCTGAGCCAGTGAGTTGATAAACTTCAGCGAGACGATTATCCAAGCTACAGATCGGGAGCACCTTTTTTTTTGTTCAATAAAATCTTGGACTCCCGTACTGCAGCTAACGGGCCCAAATGTGCTGGGCCGTACTGAAAATATGCTGTCGTCTTCCTGGGCTAGATGACATGGGCTTCTTCAGCTCTCCGGTAGTGAGTTGGAAAGCCCAGCTTTGCCGTTGCAGGAACCGGTGCCGCAGATCTGTTGTTTGGGCCTAAAAAAAGAGGATCGGTCTGCTCTGGCCTCCAGACTTTGTGTTTTTGTTTTGCCGTCCTCTGGCCTGTAGTCAGCAGACATGCATGTGCTTGTCTTTGTCTGAGACGTGCAGATGGCACGAGTCACAGTGCCCTGCTCAGGCACGTGGTTAGCTAAAAACAAAACTACAAAAGAGAGGAGTATTTGCCATTTAAATCAGTCCTTGTTGCGTGAGTGATGCATACATATCATGAATTCATGAGTAGTGGTTATAGCTAGCTGAGCTGAGCTGAGCTGTGCCTTTAAGAGGAATGGTTGCAAGAGCCATACATAAGCTGTGCGTTCAAAACGACACCCGGCCCGATACGTCTCGATCACTCGTAGCCACTACTCAGTCGTCAGTGGCTGGCAGCAGTGTCTGTCTTGTTTAGGCAAAAGCAATGAAGTCCGGTGAGCTAACATTAGACGACGATCCATCATAATGGAGATGGAATGAAAATCGTGGCATTGCACAAGAAGAAACTGTTCCCGTGCACGCAAACTCAACAAACTCTTCGGTTAACCCTTTTTCTCCCAAGGAAACAGCCGGTCTCAACCTCTGTAAAGTGCCTCGGCGCCGGCGGCCACAGTTTTCCCCTCCAATCTACCGGCTCGCGGCCTCCACGTCAATCTCCTCTGCCGCGCGCGGCGGTGTGGCGGAGGCGGACACGGTACGTGCAAGATTCGAGTACACGAGGCATCAACCGCAGGCAGGAGTGCACGCCTCCCCACGTCCTCTGCCTCATCACTGATCACACCGATCCAAACCCAGCCGAAGCGCCGCCGTGCCGTGCCGCGCGTCGCGGTCTTCTTCCAACCCACCACCCGACCCAGGACGACTCCATATCCATCCTCAATAAGTAGCACGCCTCCTTCTCTCTGCTCTGTCCACAAGCACAACACACTCGCCACCTCATCAGAAGAGCAGGCCGTAGCAAGTGAGGGAAACGACAGCGCGTGCAGTGCAGGAGGGGTTTGATCGGGTCGCGGGAGGAGGATGGCCGGCTGCGGGGAAGGGGACGGGGAGCGCAGGATCGGGGTGGCCATGGACTACTCGGCGAGCAGCAAGAGGGCGCTGGAGTGGGCCGTCCGGAACCTGTTCCGCAGGGGCGACACCGTCGTCGTCCTCCACGTCCTGCACGCTGGCGGGGACCACGCCAAGCAGGCCGCCCTCTGGTCCAAGTCCGGATTCCCGTAAGCAACTCCCGTCCCAAACAACTCACGGATCGATCGAGCTCCCGATTTCGCTCCTCTCTCCTTCCTTCCCTGCTGGATGCTGTCTCGAGAGGGACTAATTGATTGATGTGTTCGTTCCGCAGCGCTGTTCCCCCTGTCGGAGTTCCGGGAGCCGGCGGCGATGCACAGCTACGGCGTGCGCTCCGACGCCGAGGTGCTCGACATGCTCGACACCGCCGCGCGCCAGCTCGAGGTATGCGTCCATGCGTGGGAGGCGTTTCCATCGATCCTCTCTCTTCTCTCCTTCGATCGATCGAGCGCGGAACTGACTGGCTAGTTGCTGTTTTCCGTTATCATTACCAGCTCAAGGTGGTGGCCAAGATATACTGGGGCGACGCCAGGGAGAAGCTCTGCGAGGCGGTGGAGGAGCAGAGGATCGACACCATCGTCATGGGCAGCCGCGGCCTCGGCACCATCCAGAGGTATGTAGTACAATACACCACTGTCCACTGCTGTTGCAATGCTGCTTCTGAAGTCTCGAAAATCGAATTGATACGCCTGCAATCCTTGCTCATAGTCTCATACAGCACGAAATTGCTACCTGTATAAGATACATGATTCTTGTTCAGATAGGCAATCTTCGCCTCATCGATGTCGGGTGTAAATTAAGGGTTAACACACTACGCATGAAGCTAGCGTTGTTTCATTGTTGAAAAGATAAGATGCATACCATACCAAGTCGATGTCGTGGAACCACGACGTAGGAGTAACCCCACTACCTTGTGCTGGAATGTCGTTGCAACATTGCACACCTAGGCGATGCTTATCTTGTCGTACAAAGAATTATTGTGTCCATCGACATTGTAGCACTGAGCTGTACTTGCGTTTGGGAGGGTCGTTTGCTTTTAATATAGGAAATGCAGCATAATTGCATTTTCGTTTCGATTATAATAGAGGTTCACAGCTAATCAGCAGTTAGTACATCATGGACCATCAAGTTGTTCCTCTGCATAATTAACTTGCACGAGGTACGATCGCCTGCAACTTGCTTGACAAAAAAATTAGTAGAATGTGCCTATGTGGTCAACTGAACACTACAGGAAAGCAGATAATTAGGGGCACTTCAAAGTGCCCCTGAAAATCACTAGAGTGCCACTAAACATTTTTAGTGGCACTATAAAAAGTGTTACATTTAATCGTGTTCCTAAAAATATTAGAGGCACTTCTTGCACTTCAAAAGAAGTGCCCCTAAAAATGGTATTTTCAGAGGCACTTCGAAAATGCCCTTGATATTTTTAGAGGCACTTTTTTGGAAGTGCCTCTATAAATGATAAGGGCAATTTGGAAAATGCCCCTTAATATTTTTAGGGCCACAATTATATGTGCCAATAAGTAAACTGCCCCGAAACAATGATTACAAATAATTATACAGATAGTGCAAGCATCACAAGCCAACTTGACTCACATCGATAATTTGGCGTTAATGTTTATGACCAAGATACAAATACATATACAGACAAGGATCCCTCGGGCTCTATATTTCAACTCATGCATATAGTGTACTAGATTCCACACCCAAAGCTGGCAGCACTCGCATTTCTCACAACACTGAATCAAATATGCATCGGACAGTCACACGAACTCAACCCAAAGCTGGAGCCTACACAGTCACACTGGAGCCTACACAGTCACACGAACTCAACCCATCGGACAAAATTACCGAGAGCTCCGCAACACCCAGGCCTTCAGAGGAGACTCCACACCGTCGAGGTACTGAAGGAACTACCAGTTAGAGCTTGCATACATTACCTAATAAATAGAAATTGGAATAAAACTTCAGAAACATAGAAGGACTGCAAGAGAACCTTTATCTGAACTAAGATACAGATCCCGTTTCAGATCTGAAATATTCTAACCATTACCTCTAGAACATCAAGAATAGGGCCCAATCTTCTATAGCACACCTGGAAAAAAAAGATGAATTACAGTTCTGCACGATAACATACCATATTTCACAGCAAATTGGGCATGTGCATAGTTAATTTTAGCCCTAGTCTTCATTCATAGCACACCATATTACAACTAATAGGCTGTTATTTACCAGATCCATACACAAGACATGAGAGAGCATGGCCATCACCTTTTCTGAGAATCATAGGACGAAAAGGGGTGGCTGGAGGTCTGCTGTCGTAGGATGGCAGCTAGAGGAGCTTAAGCACACAGCCAGGGATGCGCCATCGACCTAATGTCGCCATAGCTGGTCGATATGGAGTCATATGCATCAATGGAGGTCGATGTCATCGCGTGCGCAGGCTCCGCGACGTCACCGGCAGCACACTACATATGGAAAATAAAAACATAACATGAGAACTGACATCCGCATGATAACATTTGAATCACCCATATATTTGATCTAACGGCAGGATCCTAAGACCAACATAATTAGTTGAGTTCTTGACCAATACAAACATGTGGATCACAAGAGTAAAACCCATGTTCGAAACATATTGCAAACAGCTAGACCAACAACAGTTACTATCATTGAGAAGGGCTAAATTTCAGGAAAAACAAAATTACTGAGTAAACAACGGAGCAGATAAGACATAGATCAATCTTCCCTGTGTAAGATATTTTGTCAAGCACCTTGTAAGCACAGATAAATAAAAACCTACACAACAAAGATGAGGGTCTGTGCGTAACTGGGGATTAGGGAGAGAGAGAAAGAAATATACAGACCTGTAGATGGACTCTTGGATGCTGAGGATGGCGGTGGTAGCGCCATCTTTGCATAAAGATCATTGCATAGACAAGTCATGTTTAAAGGAAGCAGGGTTTCGATCTCATAGCAAGAACAACAATCACATGAAGCTATGTATAAATGAAACTGAAGATATTGCATGACAATCCATATAATTTTCATTATCATATTCTCTGAACTTTCGAATATAGGAATTGGGACAAAGATGGCCACAAAAATTCATGCTGACTAGTTTCTCTATGACACCTACAATCAACCACTTATCATGCTAAGAAATATGATGGGGCAGAGCTGCCAATAGAAAATTGCAGAACTATAGTTAGTGATGGTGTATATTTCGTTAGAAGATCCAAGTGAAGGTCCTGAGAGAAAAAACTTAACATCACGCTGAAGTGTACCTAATTTATTGACTGGGGAAACGGCAAGGCATCCCTATCCCACTATCCAATTCCACCTGGATGACTAGAACACTGGAAAGTGTAAAAACAATAAGCTAACTGACATACAACATTTAGGTGACACAAAATAGAAAATTCCTTATACTACCATATGGTACTCTGACAATACCATAGTCATTCAAAAATTAAAACTGGAACAATGCAACACACATATATCTCAGATTCAGAGTCACCTTCCACAATCATCTCATATCGGCAGTAAATGAAATTGAGCACAAAAATTAGCAACTGAAATCAATGGGGAAGCACATACCTCGACAAGAAATTAGCTTGACCATTAATTTCTCTGTATGTGTACGTTTTTTGTACTATCTGTGTCTTTGACTTAATATATATGTACGCTTAAAAAAAAACAGCTACAAAAGGAAATAGAATAAAAGTTATAACATATGCCAATGACCAGCCACTTGATTAACAGGAAGAATAGTTGATTAACAGGAAGAACAGTTGGCCACGTGGTATCCAAATTTTGGTGGCAAGTAGTTTTAGTCCGGACTTTTGGTGGCCATGTAAAAATTCATAGGAAGCATAACAAATATAGAGTTGAGGGATGCCACTGAAAGCTATCTCTTAAAATATTTCTAATAACTGGCAGAACAGAACTTGAAGTAGGATCTAAATAGGGTTAGAGGCACTCGATCAGGCACGTATTTTTTAACAAAATGGCCTTTGGGCCGAACTAATAACATATGTGGCCTCTTTTAAAAAAACTAATTTCAAATCTGACCTCTGGGCTCGGCGCCGAAGTTGGGCTGGTCGGCGCCAAGCAAATTTGCCACTAGATGAGCCAAAGGGTTCGGCGCCGGCCCAAATGGCGCCGACCCAGGTTCGGCGATGGCCCATGCTGGCGCCGAGCAGCCCAAATTTGGCATCGACCCGTTTGGCGCCGAGCCCAGAGGCCAGATTTGAAATTAGTTTCACGAGGAGGCCACATATGTCACTAGTTCGGCCCAAGGGCCACTTTTGGAAAAAATACCTCAGGCACAGAATGAAAACACTGGTGTGTGAAGTAGTTATAATGAGGCAAATAGTGACAAACGCTGTAATATCTGTCAGAGATAAATCACATACCACATGCTTGTTAGATAGTATCAAGTGCTAACCAATTCCAGCGCCTTGCTCCAGTTACCCGACCTTGCCGTACCCACCCACAATGATGTTCCACGAGAAGATGTCACGCTCTGGCATTTGAGCGAACACCCTCTAGGCATGCCACGACTTCCCGAACTCGACGAGCATGTTGAGCATGGCGTTCAGGAGGCGGAGGCTGAAACTAGGGTTCGCGGTGTCGCCGCGTCGACATGCTCGTATGCCCGCATCTCTGCCTCCGCCGCGCGACACCACTCGCAGAGGTGAAAGAGCGCCACGTAGGCATCCGAGCGGCTCCCGGGCGGAGTCGAGCAGCCAGAGCGGCTGCGACAACTGGCCCTTCACGTAGAGCGCGTGCAGCGCCATGCTAGTGCCGAAGGATGCCTAAGCGTCCACGGACGCCGAGACGGCTACGCACGGCCGGGCGACGTTTGAGGAGGAGGAACTGAGGCGCCCGCTTCACGTCGCGAAGTGGCACACGTGCGGGGGGAGCAGAGAGCGGAGGCCCCAGGTGGAGGTCGTGATCGGCTCGGAGCAGTACACCGAGTCGACAAGGAGGCGCAGCCGGCGGCGGAAGGGCACCGGGGCCGCTCCGGCTATCCAAGCCCTAGCGGCTAGGGTTCGCGAGCAAGCTCGTCTGGGTCACGGTGGTACAAATCGGAGGCAGGGAAATGGCGATGGAGAGCAGGCGGAGCCGCGACGGCAAACAACGGCGGGGGAGAAGGCCGGCGACGACCGGAGCCGTGGGCGGCGACGGCAGCGGTCGCGTGTGAAAATTGTAGGGAACGAGGTGTGAGTGAATGAGAGAGAGGAGTAGGGGTTGGGCCAGTTGACCCAAACTGCTGGGCCTGTAGGCCAGCCCCAGTAAACCAGTCCGGACTCAATTTAAAGAGGCATTTTTCAGAGAAGTGTCCCTATAAATCAATTTATAGAGGCATTTTTCGGGAAGTGCTCCTATAAGGGCTTGTTTGGCTGTCCGGGTTAAATTTCCTCGAGAAATAATCCCGGTCGGGAATATGAAGAAACACATGTAAAACCTCGGGATTTTATTCTCCACCTCCGGACTAGGGGAAAATTTCACCTCGGGAAAAGGCCGGGATCCGCCGGGGATTGAAGTTACCAAACAAGCCCTAAATCTATTTATAGTTGTGATCATAGTTCTACTTGAAATTTTGGGGGGCATTTTTTCAAAGTGCCTCTATAAATCGGATTTTTAGTGTCACTTCCAAAAAAGTGTCCCTATAAATCGGATTTTTAGAGGCACTTCTTTAAAAGTGCCCATATAAATCGGATTTTTAGAGGCACTTGTTTGGAAGTGCCCTTTTAAATCGGATTTTTAGAGACACTTGTTATAAAATGCCCCTTAAGACTATTTTTAGGGGCACTTTCAAGAAGTGCCTCAAGGGAAGTGCCCCTAAAAATAGGTTCTCCCGTAGTGAATATTAAATTGTTTAGGTGATAACAACTCTGCTGATTCCTTTTTGTAGTTTTCGGGTTTAGTACAGTTTACAGGGCTAACTAATATATATACAAAGAACTAAGAAAATGAACCAATCCGTGATTGGAAATCTGAGTCTTTCATCCTCATAGAGGAATACTGAATTATGGCCTATAACAGTTTTATCAGCAGATAATGAATACACAGAGTTGGTTGGCAACTACAGTCTTTCTGCTTATTCAAGATCCAGCATAAATATGTGTTCACAATGAAAGATTCAGAATACAAAAAGTATTACTACTAGAGTAGACCGTGACCTTTTTTTTAAGTTCTGGATATATGACTTCGGTTTGCATATGTTGCCAAGTTTGTTTAGAGTTATCTTGATAGATGAGTGTCCACGTCCAAATATCGTAGCATTTCGCTTATAAGATATACTCTAACTGAATTGTTCAAATAAGGCAAATGTCATCGTTTCTAATTAAAAATCGAAAATTAACCTGCTTATTACAACAAGTCAGTAATACTCTTTTGAAGCTCAGTAATTGACTCTCTTGATCGGCCGCTGTGTCTCTAACTGTAATGTCCCGTACAAGATCATT